>MJUT01002591.1:380454-401945 GCA_002080005.1 Gigantidas platifrons
AGTTTACTCACGTGTGGATGGTACTTAGAGAGTTGACAGTTTACTCACATGTGGATGGTATTTAGAGAGTTGACAGTTTACTCACGTATTGATGGTACTTAGAGAGTTAACAGTTTACTCACATCTGAATGGTACTTAGAGGGTTGACAGTTTACTGACGTGTGGATGGTACTTAGAGGGTTGAAAGTGTACTCACGTGTGGATGGTCCTTAGATGGTTGACAGTTTGCTAACGTGTGGATGGTACTTAGAGAGTTGACAGATTACTCACATGTGGTTGGTACTTAGATAGTTGACTGCTTACTCACGTGTGGATGGTACTTAGAGAGTTGACAGTTTACGCACGTGTGGATGGTACTTAGAGAGTTAACAGTTTACTCACATCTGAATGGTACTTAGAGGGTAGACAGTTTACTGACGTGTGGATGATACTTAGAGGGTTGACAGTTTACTAACGTGTGGATGGTACATAGAGAGTTGACAGTTTACTCACATCTGAATGGTACTTAGAGGGTAGACAGTTTACTGACGTGTGGATGGTACTTAGAGATTTGACAGTTTACTCACATGTGGATGGTACTTAGAGGGTTGAAAGTGTACTCACGTGTGGATGATCCTAGGTGGTTGACAGTTTACTAACGTGTGGATGGTACTTAGAGGGTTGACAGTTTACTCACATGTGGATGGTACTTAGAGAGTTGACAGTTTACTCACTTGTGGATGGTACTGAGATGGTTGACATTGTACGCACGCGTGGATGGTACTTAGAGAGTTGACATTTTACTCACATGTGGATGGTACTTAGAGAGTTGACAGTTTACTCACGTGTGGATGGTACTTAGAGAGTTGACAGTTTACTCACGTGTGGATGGTACTCAGAGAGTTGACAGTTTACTCACATGTGGATGGTACTTAGAGGGTTGACAGTTTACTCACATGTGGATGGTTCTTGCCTGAACGCATCATGCTATTAAGAGAAGAGCTTTGGGAACATAAAACTACTTTTTTCTACTGTCGTATGTTTTGTTTTTCATTTTATTTGTATGTAATTTTTCATTTTAAGTTGTAGCTCCAGGAACATGACTGTATTGACGTGTGCATCTGATAGAAATGACGAACAATCAATTATAGGAATCTGCAGACATAACCCACTCCTGAATGTTGGTTTTGGTGATAATAGGTAAGTTTTGAAACGTCTTGAACTATCTTGAACCGCATCGGTGGTGCAATTGTTGGCGTTTTCACGTCGATTGTGGTAGATCGTGGGGACGGATCAAACCTCAGACTATAAAATAAACGTTAGAGAATACCGAAGGGGCATTAAAAAATGGACAATCCAGAGAAACTGACAACATATGGAACGCAAGACGAAAAAAAAACAAAAACAAAAACACAATACAACACAACATATGTTGGACACCACTGTACATAAACAAACACAAATAACGTAAATAAGACGTGAACCCTCCTACAAATAACTGGAGGTACAGACGAACCAAACATCGCTTTATGCGGAAATCGTAACCGACAGCACACCACGGAACTCAGAACGTAAAGACACATATTAGGATAATACAGAAAACTAAAAATATGAGCAACACGGACCCTACCAAAAAAAAACCGGAAGGTGCACACATTGCTGCTTTTAATAAGACACTCGCCATGTTATTATTGTGATATTGTTCCTTCCACGCTAAGCACGCAACATAGTAGTTAAGAACGAACATTTACTGGGAGTTGACCTAACATTCATTGTCAGGTTGGTTTATCGTATTTAACGCCACTTTTAACAATATTTTAACAATATTTATTTCAGTTCTATCGTGGCGGTCAGTTTTATGAGTAGAGGAAACCGGAGTACCCGGAGAAAACCACCGACCTGTCTCAAGTCACTGACAAACTGTGTCACATAATGTTGTATTGAGTACACCGCGCATTGAACGGGGCACGAACTCGCAACTGTAGTGATAATAGGCACTGATTCCACAGAAAGTTGTAAATCCAATTACCATACGATCACGACCACGATGGCCTCTTTCATTGTCAGGAAACTGCTAGTTATTAACATTCAATGAGAGCGGATGAAGACACGTTCCTAATTAGACGATATATAGCCACAAAGATTTATTGGTATTGGTTTGTCACCACTTAGTTTAGTGGTGGCTAGGGAATTCATAGAATATTAATAAACAAATAAGTAGAACAAACCGCTGAAGCAACGACCAAACTTGACCATAGCCCAAATAAGGAAGTTTGGCCACTTTGACATGTTTTAATTGTTTCGCCACTCATATTTGTGTTTGTCATATATGTAGGTCTGTATATTCTGAAGAACTTTTAGCGATTATGTTCTGATGTCTCAAGTTAAACTATTTCCGAGTAATTGAACAAATATTATTCCAAGTCAACAGGGAACCATCCAAATGTGGAAATAGCTCCATGTATGTGAACATGGCCGTTTTTGACACGGAAATCATATTAAGCACCACAAAATAAGAACTATGCTAAAGTTCATCAAGCAGATAAGTTTACAGAGACCATCAGCAAAACGCTTTTTTTCCCCATAAATTATTGTATGTGATAGATGTTTTAATATGCAAAGTTTTCTATGCTACATGTTATTGTTTTTCTACAGAGAAACACCCTTGCATACTGAATGCAGGTCGGGAAATATAGACTGCGTCCGTTCCTTGTTGTCATGTGGTGCTGACGTTAACGCACGTGGCAAATATTGTCAGACACCTTTATATGCAGCTTGTTATCGTGGTCATACTGATATTGTAGAAGTCTTACTTCAATCAGGTGGAGTATTTTAAGCTAAAGAGTAATGCACATTATTTCTATGTAATATATATAGTACTTTGTTAAGTTTTCCGGATGAGTATCGGACTATCCAATCAAAAGAGTCTGGAGCGCGTGTGCCGATGAATCTTTCCCTTGGTTGCGAACCCAGAAACACGTATACTATATTATGTGTAATTGTTGCTACTTATTTTATTATCAAGTATCATCTTTTTCTTGACACGTGATTGCTTCTTAAAATGACGTATTCCGACAGAAATATATCGTTTTTAATGTTCTCAATTATGCTAACAATTTTATCAAATAATCCGAATATATTCATAGTATCAAGGATAATTAAATGTTAGTTTGAATTTGACCAATCAAATGGTGACGTAAACAATTTCACGAGAAATAATGAATGCAGCCGATCTACCACTTTAAATTAAGAGGACTTCAAAGAACTTTTGTAGAATGTTCCTTTTACTTGCCAGATATAATTGCTGTATATTGTAATGGTATTATTAGATTATTATTATTGCCACCATGTATCCCAAAGGTGTCAAAAAGGGGTGTGTTCATATATATATAATATGGGTTAAGCTATTTATTGTCATTTAGTTTTGAAGAGAGTTTTTAATGCTTTAATGTAGTCTTAAAGGAAATCCCTAACAGGTACATGTATAATGATAGAATGTAACTATGACTATTTTTGACATAAAAGGTGAAGAAGGAGGGGGGATTTGAACATTTGAACTGTTAATTACAATTTGTATCCAATTTTGATGCAGGCTTCTGAGGTAAAATCGACAGAAAGAGGCGGAAATGTGGAAGTTTTCAAATTTGACACTTTTTATTTTTCATCCAATTATAATGGGTCATTAAAAAATTGCTATTTTATTCGAAAAGGGATAAAAAGGGGACTAAATTCAGAAATTTTGCATATTTGAAAAGTATATAGAATTTTTATTTTTTATCCAATTTTAATACGGTTTTTGCGAAGTTGTCATCTTGATGGATTATTGAGCGGCCATCAACAATTTTCTATTTCATTTCGAAACGAGGTCTAAAATGGGTCCTAATTCTGACAATAAAATACCAGTAATATATACAATTCAACTGAAATAAACCTCTACATATAAAAACTGGGTAATATGGAAAGTGCCCGAAAATGGAAAAACAAAACAAAACTAGGAAAATGCCATGAACAAATAAAAACTTTAATGTTTGTGTCTGTTATATACATGCATCATAATTATTACATTAAATAAGATATCTACATTTTTATTGTCATCACTGCATGGGTCAATACACTTGCTGATGGACTTTTAATTCCAGAGAGTAACACCCGACTAGTAATCAGTGTATCTTCACTGACATGATTGCCGAGGGCAACATCCGACTGGTAGTAAGTGTTTCTTCACTAACATGATTCCAGAAGGTAGCGACCTACTAGTAATCAGTGTTCCGTCACTGACATGATTGTCGAAGGTAACATCCGACTAGTAATCAGTGTTACTTCACTAACATGATTCCAGAGTGTAGCGACCGACTAGTAATCAGTGTTCCGTCACTGACATGATTGTCGAAGGTAACATCCGACTAGTAATCAGTGTTCCGTCACTGGCATGATACCCGAGGGAAACTTCCGAGTAGTAGTCAGTGTTTCATCACTGACATCACTCCCTTGGGTAACATCCCACTAGTAATCAGTGTCTCTTCACTTGCATGATACCCGAGGGCAACTTCCGATCAGTAGTCAGTGTTTCATCACTGATATGACTCCCTTGGGTAATATCTCGCTAGTAATCAGTGTCTCTTCACTGGCATGATACCCGAGGGTAACATCCGACCAGTAGTCAGTGTTTCATCACTGATATGGTAATGTTGTCATGCTATTCTTCCAATGAACAGTAATAGTCCAATAGTTTTCACATATTCATATTTTGTCATGGTTACCATGGTATCGTCAGTTTTATTAAATAATATTTGTTGAATAAATCAGAAAGGAAGAAAATACTTTGACGAATGTGACTCTACAAGTACCGTGACCTTTCTTGTTTGAAATGTTTTTTTTTGTGTTTTATAGGTGCGCAAATCAATCAAAAAGCCGACGAGGAAACAGACATTGGCTTTTCGTATAAGTATACACCTCCGAAAGAACGTGCAATGCATAAATATGCTAAATATCCACTTTTGACTGCAATAGAGCGCTGTCATCCCGAAGTAGTCTCTTTATTGATTTCACATGGAGCGAAAATAGACATTATTAAAATATCAAATAACGGAACAGCTTTACATGTTGCTTGTAGTGAAGGAACGCTAGACATGATGAAGACACTTGTAAATAACGGTTCTTGTATAAATGCTGAAACATATTCTGGACAAACACCTCTTTTTTATTGTTTAAGGAGTGTTCCTCGTCATGCTGACTCACGCGTGTATCCCATATACACGGATGGTATTGGTTGTGGTTGTTGTTATATTTCACATTCACTGGCAACTTATGAAGACAATATTCAAGAGGGAAATGATATCATTGAATATTTAATTAAACAGGGCGCAACTTTGAGCTGTAAGGATGATAATGGTAGAACACCACTTGAACATGCAATGATGACATATAGGACTTTGTCAACTTTTATTTTGTTAAAATATGGAGGACGAATATCTGGTGAACATTTGGATAAATTTCCATGGAATCTTCACAGTTGGTATGGAAACATACAAGATCAAATTCCAAATGAACACTTATTTCGACTTCTCTTGAGGAGCAACTTTGAATTCAGGACATTTTTACCCGTCTATTTAGAAAAATTACGAGACTTGAAATCAACTGAATCATTCTTATCATTTTTGAAAGAGGTTGAACAACCTTTGTCCCTCAAGAACCAATGTCGTATATCCATACGTAATATGATATCTACGGATACTGGAGTACAATTTGTTAGATCTATCAATACACTAGGTCTTCCTAAATTACTTCAAGGATTTTTAATGTTTGACGACTTCGACCAATCTGTACGTCTTCCAGATGAATTCCGACTACAAAAATAGATATATAAATATAAATAAACATTGGGATACCCAAATATATGTTGAATATTATCAAATATAAGACAATAATTTGCTTATTATTATTTATGTACCAGACTTCCTCTTTACTTATAAATTAATAGTATTCCTTACCAGTGAGACTTCTTCCGTATTAAGTAATAGTATTCCACCTTACATATAAAGTACCAGTATCTTCCTTACTTATTAAAGACCAAGATCTTCCTTACTTATAAAATACTAGTATCTTCCTTACTTTTGAAGTACCAGTGTGTTCCTTATTTATAAATATCAGTATCTTCCTTACTTATGAATTACTAGTATCTTCCTTACTCATTCAGTAATAATATATGCCCTACTTATTGAATTCCAATATCTTCCTTACTTATTAAGTACCAGTATATTCCTTAATTGTAAAGTACCAGTATCGACCTTACTTATTAAGTGCCAGTATCTTCCTTACTTTTGAAGTACCAGTGTGTTCCTTACTTATAGATATCAGTATCGTCCTTACTTATTAAGTGCCAGTATCTTCTTTACTTTTGAAGTATCAGTGTGTTCCTTACTGATAAATACCAATATCTTCATTACTTATTAAGTACCAGTATATTCCTTACTTATAAAGTACCAGTATCTTTCTTACTTATTGAGTACCAGTATCTTCCTTACTTATTAAGTACCAATATCTTCCTTACTTATTGAGTACCAGTATCTTCCTTACTTATCAAGTACCAGTATCTTCCTTACTTATTGAGTACCAGTATCTTCCTTGCCTATTGAGTACCAGTATCGTCCTTTTCATTAAGTACCAGTATCTTCCTTTTTATTAAGTACCAGTATCTTCTTTTTTGTTAAGTACTAGTATCTTCCATACTTTTAAAGTACAAATCTCTTTCTTACTTATTAAGTACCAGTAACGTCCTTGCCTATAGTGTACTAGTATTAGCATCACTCTTTACTTCTGTAATATCACTCTTCCGTCTTACTTGTGAGAAGAATCATTTTATAGACGTGTGCAATATAATTGCAGAGCATACGATATCAATAAAAAAACCACAAAAAAAAAAAACCAAAAAAAAAAAAACCACACAGTTTATAATATAAGGACCTGGGCCCCGTTTCACAAAAGGTCGTAAATCGTAAACTTGGTCGTACGACTGTCTTTGCGATTTACGACCGTTTCACAAAACTTACCGACTTCCGATATATGACATTTTTTGGTCGGAAATTACCGACTGGGTCGGAGCAATCGTAAATCGTAAATCGTTAAAAACAAACGTTGAATGTACATCATTACAATCAGGAATCATTATATTCTATCACTTCTGCTGGTTATCAACATGTAAATATCATACCCATTTTATTTTGTGTTTATGTCGTTGCTAAAATGAAACTATTGATTATAAGAATCTTTCTAAATAAACACCAACATGTTACTTAAAAAATCTACCTCTTTTTCTCTTTATTGCAAGGAAATCTATCCAGATAAAAAAAAACAGAACAACCACGATATAACTGAAATATTGTTGAAACTGGCGTTTTATATACACCATCAAACAAACAAGCATAAAAACGGTGGAAACGTGCGCTTCATAAACGTAATTATGAAATATTATACACAAGGAAAAATCTTAGTGACATGATACTTTTTGGCACGCATGCAACTACATGCATGTAGATTTCGACTGACCAAGAAAAAAAACCCACACACACTGAATTCGTTCTACGATGTTCAATTTTCAATTTCTTGACAGTATTTGACATCAAAATTACAAAAAGTCCAAGAAATACAAATTTAAAGTGGAAAGTCGATATATCATCAATTTTTTACGGGCTGTTCCATTAGTTTAAGTTGGAACTATTTGTAGATGTTATATTCAAGGAAAATACTGAGATGTGAAATAAATGTCCACGAGAAAACGATCTACTGAAATGAACCATAGTTACTCACGGGTGTACGGGACAGACGAGTATTTTGAAAGGGGGACAGGGGGGGGGGAGAGCAACATATGTTTTACCTCCAAATATAGGGGTCAACAACGTATTTTCTCCATTGTTATCTCAAAAGCTTGAGGGCAACCGCCCCAAGTTCTTGCTGCAAAGGAATAGTACCCGTCAAGTATATTCGTCTCAACTAGAAGTTACGTAAAGCGAATAACTACATGTATTCACATGAAGTATTACAATTGGCTCTCCATTATGACCCAATATGGTGGTTTCAA
Source organism: Gigantidas platifrons (assembly GCA_002080005.1). NCBI lineage: Eukaryota > Metazoa > Mollusca > Bivalvia > Mytilida > Modiolidae > Gigantidas > Gigantidas platifrons. The sequence goes on from MJUT01002591.1 coordinate 388,511, forward strand.
TTTTTGAAACCTATTGATATAGGAAAATATGTAAAAATAAAAAAATTCTTATATGTTATAGCTATAGCTATTTTGTTCAAGCCAAATTTTTTCATACATTAAAAACCTGTAATCAATTGTATTCAAAGAGTCATGCATCTGTAGAAATGTACATATATACTTAAACATTTGAAAAGTTTCATTTGAATCCGCTATAAAATGTCTTTCTTAGATAAATCATAACTAAACCTGACCTATAGCAAAGTTATGATATTATAAGGTTAAATATATGATGCCTGATGTGGGGCAAAGGGCTTCAGAATAAACTTGAAGTGGGCGTACTCGAAATTTGCAATAATCACCAATGACAGCCGTTGGGAAATATTTGTATCATTGCTGGTGAGGGATGGAGTGAACTTTCTCTTTATTATTGTTGGCTTTTCTGTCATCAGCCTTATCAAAGCGGACATTTTCTCCTTATTCCACCGCGGAGCTTTCCCTGAGAAAGCAGTCTCCACTTTCAAACTGTCGTTTTCAACTTTCTAAGGGTGTCGCGTGATTTGTATCTACAAAGACAAATAAAATAACTATATTTAATATTTTGTATCTACATAGACCAATAAAATAACTGTATTTAATATTTAATATTTTGTTTAAACGAATATAAATTTATCTGATAGGTACGCGGCACGGGTAAATGAAAGAGACTCAAAGGAGTGTCGAAATCCAGGGGCGTTGGGCATGCGCCAACATTTTAACATCCAAACCGACACGGGCCAAATCCGGAATACAATTGCACGTAAGAAGTATGAAATAGCGGCAAAAATAAATACTGAAGATAAAATCTGATGTTTAAAATGAGCCTATTGCAGTAAAAATAAACAATCATATTACCCCGCTACCGTTATGAATTATGATGTGCATGTTTTAATAAAATAAAATGCATGTGCGGATCCAAAAGTTCTTAAAGGGGGGATTTCCAGGAGGTTAAAAAAGGGGGTTCCGGAACAGGGTTAATTGGTTTAATAATTTTATGTCTTCATGCAGTAAAAAGTGTGTGTTACAATACATATATCCGTTTTTATTGCTATTTACATGTACATGTCTGACAAATTGTTTATATTTGTAAAATTTAATTGGATTAAATTGGCAAAATTTATGATCAAACAATATTATAAATGTAATTGTTTAAATCTGATCGTAAATTCACTAACCAATTTGTGTGAATCACCTTGACGGTACTTATGCTGGGATATGGCTAGAATAATTATTATATTTAATTCTTAAGATGAGTAATAAGAAGACAATTTTGAATTTTTACACATCATATCCGTACTATTAGCCTAATCATGCTATTTGATATTAACAAAAAAAAAAAAAAAAATCTTGTTCCCCATTTATGTCTTATAGTCTTCCTAGTTTACGTATCTTATAACCCTCCTCCCTAGTGTCTTATGGTCTTCCTACCTGTCTTATAGTCGATCTACGTGTCTGATATTCTTCCTATGTGTCTTAATATATATAGTATCTACAGGTGGTATATATAGTAGGTAAAACAGATGATTTTTAAATTTCATATTAAATATATCAAACTATATATCGACAGAAAGCTTGCTTAATGTGTAAATCATTGATACAATAATTACAAAATTTGGGTGCATTTTGATGACGTCACGCTCATTTGTATGCACGTGCATATTGAAATCTTTCTGCCATTTTTTTGGTCAATTTTCAGAAATTGCCATATAGTCATTTGTTTGTGCAGTTTGATCTAACAAAAGTATGAAGAACTCGTGCAGTTTGCTTCATAGACACCTATATATTAGGACAAAATGTTTGTCCAGATTCAAATGTCCAACATGAACAAATTATTTCTCCCCTTCAACGAAATTATGAAGGGGGACACATAGTTTTAATAGGAGTTTTTCTTCTAATTCTTTTTATACTCAAACAACCTTGTTCAGGCTGTAACTCTTTTATCCTTTGATATAGACTTATGATATTTGGTATGTAGGTGTATTACCATAAGATGCTTTGTCATGGACCATTATGAAATTCACGTGACCTTGGCATCAGACTTCAAGGTCAAATAATTGAATCTATGGAATTCTCGTATCCAGGCTGTAAATCTTTTATCCTTTGATATAAACTTATGATATTTGATATGTAGGTGTACTATCATAATATACTGTGTCATGGATCATCACCACCTTTACATTACCTTGACATCAGATCTCAAGGTGAAATAATTTAATTGAGGGAATTATCTTATCCAGATCAAGGTTAAATAATTAATCTTAGGGAAATTTTTGTATTGTGGCTGTAACTTTTTTTATCTTTTGTCGTAGACATATAATATTTGGTGTGTATCTGTATTATCATAAAATGATTTGTCATGTATCATCACAATCTTCATATGTATTGAATATCAAGGTCAAATAAATGAATTTGAGATCATTTTCGTGTCCATACTGTCATCTTGTGCTTATAGAATTTGGTATAAAGATGTATTGCCATGAGCAATGTGTTGCTTATCATCATGACCTTCATGTGACCTTGCCATATCATATACAGTCAAACTTATCTTATGTGACCTTCCAAGGGAACAGTGAAATATGGTCACATAAGACAGGTGGTTGCTTAATAGAGGTTTAATTGATATGAAATGCACTGTGAAGTGAAAAAAATCAGGTCACATAATACAAGATGTTGTTTAATAGAGGTGGTCACTAAAGCAGGTTTGACTGTATATTGGTTTTTATGATGCTTAACGCCACTTTCAACAATAGTTCAGCTATATCATGGCGGTCAGTTTTATTGGTGGAGGAAACCAGAGTATCAGGAGAATATTCTAGACCTGTCGCAAGCCACCAACAAACTTTATCCTTTCTCCAAAAGTCACATGATTGTTTTCAAGCATATTGGAGAGCTTTACTACAGAGTTCAAGAGCAAAATTCAATTCTATATGACAAGACAAATATCATGTCAGAAGCTGCTAACCTATTAGAGCATACAAGTTCATTCTTAGTCTATGACATAAATTCTCAATCTGAATGCTCTGCATTGTGCTATACCGGAATCCTGTTTTATATTTGTTGCCATGGCTTTCTCTGTGCCTGCACTAATATTCATTATCACATATTTTATTAAAATAAAGCTGAATTTGCTTGTGTAGTAAAATCATCATTTGCGGCATGTTATTTGCCCCGAGGGCAATACAATAACATTTTACGAGGGCAATAACATGTTATCTGCCCTGGCAAAATATGTGATATATAGATTAATACATGGCCTTTTCCATATTTCATTTGTTTTCAGCCCTCGACTGATATCGTCCCTCGGGCTATAACACTTGGGCCGATATCAAGGTCTCAATATAATTGTTGATGACCTACACAAGTAATACAATAAAATCATTTCATATATCTATAATTTTATATTTTATATAAATACCACCATATAGAATTTACATTTCACAATAATCATTATAAAATTATTTTAAATGTCCATTTTTAAAGTCCTCATATACTTTTGTGTGTTTTGACTGTGTCTTCTCCCTCATACTTGATATTGAACAACTGTTACAATCAAATGTCTGTTCTGCCATGTGAGTTTCTGCCCTTAAATGAATGTACCATTGTAAAATTAATATAAGCAAAAATGCGTCCATCAGACACCAAGCCCGGCTTGCACTATCTCATCGCCATGATCAGGAAACCCGTAAAGTCTGAATTAAAACCCTAATTTGGCCTATATTTAAAAAAAAACTACCGTCATGATGAATCTATGTTTCAAGATTAAAGTTGGGGAAACAAGAAATGTATGATAAACTATCTTAACCAACAATTAAAGCTTAAAAACAGATCTCCCCCATCCACAGACTATAGTAAAACCCCAATAATAAACAGAGCCAGAGTCATATGTACATTTACACTTACTACTGAGAATTACTGTAAAGTTTCAATGAAATCCATGAAAACGTTGTGAGATATGATGAGAAACATTCCCATTGGTAGAAATGGCTATGCTATGCTGTGGGACACCCCAAAATTCATCCCAATCAAAAAGCCAGTCACATGTACATCTACACATACTACTACTGACCATTACTGAAAAATTTCATTGAAATCCCATGAACACTTTTTGAGATATGGTGATGATAATAAAATTTACTCCATTATGAACATATGCTCCAAGTTTAAAGTTGAGGCAACAAGAACATCATGGTAAACTACCTTGACCAAAAACCTGATATGGGACAGATGAACACACAGAACAGAAAACATAATGCCCCACATTATTGTATGTGGGGCATAAAAAGTTATATCATATAAGTTTACATTTGTATCTGATGTTGAAAGAAAATTCCCCAAAAATGTTTTATTATAAAGTTTTTAAAATTTTACTTTAAGTGGTGCATTCATCTTAAAAGTACATTTTTGTCAATTTTCGTGTCAATTATATATCAGAAAATTAATGAAGAAAATTGTGCATAAATTGTGAATTAAACCCCATAGACCAAAGTGTTCAATCTGTTTTTTTTTAAATTTGATACTTCTATTACCATGATTGACTTTAACTGTCCGGGCGTCATCAGTTGGGAAACAGTTAAAGTTGCACAAAAAAAACCAACACAAAATTGTTTAAAGAAATGTTGAAAGGGCAGAAGAAACAACATGATGCAAAATGATAAATAATACCGAACAAAAATTGAAGAGAACAAAGAAAAACATACAATTATGCAAACTTTGTTGGTGTCACTGTGACATAAACATGAGCAACCCAATTATAATCTGAATATAGTTCTATGGATATGTCATTATTAATATTGAATAAATAATATATATCTTCGGAAACTTTTTACTGAATGTTAGTGTATACAAACCAATGTTGCTGTGTGTTTTTTCTCTTTGTTTTGTGATGAATGAACTTATTTCAATATACTACTAGATAATAATAAAAATTAACACGAAAATAAATATACCTTCAATGCTTGCTTTCCATTACCCGCTGGTGGATTGTTACTGGGTTGCTACTGGCTTGAGGATAGTCACGTAGCAAATGACACGGCCTAGGGCAATATATGTAAGTTTGCCTGAGCGCCATACCAATCAAACTACTGAATTGGTAAAATGCCACTGTTACATGAATTTATCCTCATACAGATCTGGATCTACGTGTGGATAAAGTCTTCAGAATTCAGAATAGAGAACATGTAACAAATGACACGGCCTAAGGCAATAGATGTAAGCTTGCCTGAGCGCCATACCAATCGAACTACTGGTTTGGTAAAATGCCACTGTTACATGCATCTACTCCTACTTTGGATCTACATCTCCTTGTGCACCTACAGGATACATAAAAAATAAAAATGTATACACATAAATGGCATTCATTGATCACACTCTAATTTGAACTAGAACTTTGATCACACTCACTGAAGATACCACCAGTCCCCTTTTCTTAATCAAATTTCAAATATTTCAATTTTATACAGTTGTCACAATTAAATTATATTTCTTCATGCACATCTACATGGGGTATTTTATCCTGTATCCATGAATTTTTGCGACCTTATAAAGGGGGTCGAATAACAATGAGTCGTAGCAGGTCTTTGACCTAATAAAGTTTCTGGTACCTTTTGACGGTAGAGAGCAAACTTAAGGTAACGTAGTTGTATCATTGAATAATTTTGTTTGCAATGTATTGTGACAGGAATAAACCATTAACATGCCACTTGTTCTGACCTCCCATTCTGAGTGATTGTAATTCTTTTCCCAAGCATAGATGGTGGAATTCCCATCCAAGACATCTGTCCAATTCCAGCTTGACAAACACTATAAAACATGATAGTTGTACACTAGGTAATTTTTAGTATATCAATTTAAGCTAAAATTTTATATATTTAAGGATTGTTTTCAATTTTTGAACAGGTTATAGAGTATAACCTGTTAAAAAATTTAAAACATTCCTTATAATTTAATTTTCAATTATTTTACCTTATTTTTGGCAATGCTATTGGGAACGTAAACATGGGACTATATGAATCTTCTGTTTTTTCCTTCTCATTAAATTTTCAATAGTTTTACAAATCCGTATTTGTGGTCAAGTCATATAAATCTTCAATGATAAACTCACTAACAGCACCATTGAACTGCAAAATTATTTGGGCATTTCTGAATACAACAGACTGGTTGTCTTTTTAGTGTGTCATTCCCTCGTTTCAAATTACAGAGTTATCTCCTTTTTTTTTACAAGATTTGTCTTTCTTGTTAGCAGGTACTTTGTATTGAAGAGATAGGGCAAAAACTTAACTTTTATTTTTTCTAAAGAAAAAGTAAGGACATTTAACTATTAGAACAAATGCAGAAATGTGTATTTTTACCATATACACCATTTGAAATTTTTGCTAGAGAATACATGGAATATTTTCACAAAGACAGATTTAATTGCAAAAAATATCAAAATTGCCCTATTGTAGCCAATGTAAGATACCTGCTGATATAAGGTAAAAGGTAAAATATATCTAGGTTTAAAAATTTCAACATCATACACAAGTATTTAAAAATTTCTCGTTAATTTAAAAATAAACCATAAAACTGCCATCATTAACAGAAACTTCAATCCACTCATTGTAACTGCTGAAAACTTCCATACCAAGGATAGCCCATGAAAGCCTTTCAGCTTATTTCCAACGGTGTCCTTTATATGTATCAGCTTAAAGTTCAAGTGGATATTAAAAGATCAACATGAGCGGGTAGAGGGATTACTTAATTTTAAAATAAGTACATTATCAATGAAAAAATATATATAATTGCCATTATTATGATATGACACGTCTTTCTCGTTCTTCACTGGTATGTATCAGGTGGCACTTCACTTCTTTTTTTAAATCTTTGCAAATCATTGATGGATTTGATCGAATCGGGTAGATAATTCCAATTATGGATTCCATTGTAGTAAAACGTTGTTGATTCGACGCCTTTAATTTTTGGTGTAACATAATTAATCTGACTTGATCTAGTATTATGGTCATGATGTTCATTAATTTTGATGAAATAATTTTTCAAATAAGAAGGACATTTATCATAATAGATTTTATGAGCATGGTTCAATCGAAGCTGCTTCACTCTGTTTTCAATATTTAAAAATCCTAGACTAGATAATTCAGCTTGCTTTATACTAGTTCTTGGGCCCATGCTTTTAATGAATCTAACTGTTTTGCTTTGTGCAACTTGCAGTTTGTTTTTTAAAGCATGAGTTATACCAGCGTACCAGGAGGAACAAGAATAATCAAAATGACATTGCATAAGTGCCATACTTAAAGTTTTCCACGTTTCGGCAGATAGACAATTTGCCTTTCAATACATAAACCTCAACCGGGAATTAACTTTTTTTAATAATAGAGTTAGCTGTTTTTTCGCCAGACAGGTTTTGATCAATGTCAATGCCTAAATATTTAACACTATTTTGTGAATTTATTATATGATCATTACAGTTAATTTGAAATTCAGTTACTTTTTTTTATTTTCTCTTTGGACCAAAAAGAATGCACTCTGTTTTACCAAGGTGGAGAGAAAGTTTGTTGTCAACGAGCCATTCACTACATGATTCGAGTTCTTCACCAAGTTTTAACCAAGAGTTAAATTCAGGATTTTTATGAGAAAACAAAATTTGATGGTCGACCGTAGCGAATGCCTTTTGAAGATCTATCATTACCATACCAGTGAAGAGGCCTTTAGATGTTTGAGATTTAATATGATCAAAAAGATGAATAAGGCAGGTATCGGTGGAATAAGCGCTTCTGAAACCAGATTGNCCCTGTGGAACACCACAGCTAATGATTGCTGGGTTGGATTCTGTGCCATTAACATTAACCAACTGTTGTCTGCCTGTTAAATACGATTCAAACCATTTAATGTTAGATACTCCCATCGCTTGAAGCTTGTTGCAAATAATTTGATGGTCGACCGTAGCGAATGCCTTTTGAAGATCTATCATTACCATACCAGTGAAGAGGCCTTTAGATGTTTGAGATTTAATATGATCAAAAAGATGAATAAGGCAGGTATCGGTGGAATAAGCGCTTCTGAAACCAGATTGAAGTTCATATAGCAAGTTGGTTTTTTTTTTTACTAAATATGATTCTAGCTGTTTATATACTGCTTTTTCTAAAATTTTTGATATAATACACAGTATACTTATTGGTCTATAATTTCCAACCTCTGTTCTATTGTTTTTCTTAAATAATGGTTTGACCCGTGCTGATTTTAATTGATCGGGAACTATACCACTCGTTATTGATAAATTTACAATGACATTGATGGGCTTTGTTAGTGTTGTAGCCGCATCTTTGACGAACCTTGCTGGAATGTCGTCTAACCCTGTGCTTTTAAGTGAATTAAGGTGACACAATTCGTTATATATAAATTCCTCGGACACAGGACTTATTTCAAGTTGTAACCTATTGATATTAACTCTACAATAAAACTGTTGGAAAAGAGTAGAGGCTACGTGGAATATATTTGGAGATGGAGGCAACTTTTCAACAAGCTTCGATGCCACGGTTGTGAAAAAATTATTGAAAATGTTTGCGATGTCATTTAAATTATGACAATTTTGACCATCCACCTTCAGAACAACACAAGCATTGTTTTTTTGTTTTGAACTATAACCTAAAGTTTTCAGCTGTTCCCATATTTTTTTTCGGAGAGTTTTTGTTTTCTTCAATTTTATTTCCGACGTATTCTTCTTTAGCCTTTTTTTTTACATTTCTTTGTACCAAATTTCGCAATTTACAGTAATCCAAATATAAAAATATAAATGTTTACTAACTTTTTTTTTATATGATATTAAATATTGTTCTCGTTTTCTAATATTATCTAAAATTTCTGAAGTCATCCATGGTTCGGAATTCTGTTTAATTTTTATTTCTTTTTATGGAGCTATAGAATGTAAAGTTGAGTGAAAAATTTCCCATGCTTGATTTACGCTTCTGCTTAGGTAGAGTTCCGACCAGTCAGTTTGTTCAAGTTTTTCTATAAAGGCTTCTTGTGAATAATGTTTTAATGATCGTATAGGTACAATACTCTGCTTACCTGTGTGTTCTCTAGTTGTTTTTCTAGTGCAAAAAAATGGCAAAATGGTCACTAATTCCAACTTCAATGACACCGGATTGGCAAATCTTTTCACTAGTATTACATAAAATGTGGTCTATTAATGAACTACTGGATGGTGAAATTCGCGTTGGTTTGGAAATAATTGTTCCAATGTATACATGTTAAGGATATTCGAGTATTTTTTGTATATATCAGAATGTTTGTTTTTCATATAAATATTAAAATCGCCAAGAATTATGATTTCAAACTCTGGTCTTATTTTGTTCAGAATAAAGTCAAACAGTTCCAGAAAATTGTTTTGATTTGGTGGCCTATAGCAAGTTCCTACTATTATAGGTTTGGATTTAGGTAATAACAAATCTATCCATACAGATTCTAGCTCATCGACTGAGATGTCTTGTACCAAAGTAAAAGAGATGTCATCTCTAATATAAGAACAAACTCCACCGCCATTTCTAGTTCTATCCTTCCTCACAATACTGTAATTTTCAACCCAGATTTCTGCATCGGTAGCAGAATCGTCGCGCCATGTTTCCGAAATAGATATCACTGCGGCTTTGGTTTTACATGCAATAATATTTAATTCTGATATTTTTGGAAGCAGTGACCTAGCATTAAGATGAATAAAATGAAGGCGCCTTTGCTTAGAAAATTTTAAATGGTCCGAATCTTCAAATGAAGTTTTGGGTTCAAAATTATTTTTTTCAAAAGACTGATGTTGATCTTCTACAACATTGCTATTTTGATTAAAAGGAAGGTATTTGATAGTACATTGATAGAAAATAAAAGAATTGTGTACATCATTTTGCGTTTTTTCTTTAGAAATTTGGTTGCTAGTGATATTTGTACATTTTATGTGGGTTTTCTGCTCGCAAATAGAGCAGTTGATAGATTTACTACTTTTTATGACGCCCTTTGAACATTTACTACACGGATATTTTGGATTCCGTTTAGATGGATTTGGCCCTGGATGTGGATGGATATCACCACTTTGTAAGAGAAAGAATAGAAAAAGAGACCGGTAGAGGTTTTGGAAAAAGTGTGCTGAACAGAGTTGACAAAAATATTTTTCAATCGTGCATGACGAGTTCCATGATCAAAATGAACATCGACTGTCAAAAATATTTTTATATCACAGATTAAAACCTTCCCAAAATCACTTTTTTGGAAAAAAAATTACACCAGAAAAGTCAAAATAATGATTTCTACATATTAAATTTGTAGGGGGAATTGACAATTTGTAATCGTTGTTGATATAACCAGCAATACAAACATAAAATGCGGAGACCAAAAACACACCTCGTCCACCCGTCATACTGACCTTGACATATGGGAGGTAAATCTGTAAAATTGGGACACTCCAAGGAAAGATTCAAACATAAAATTTTCTGCAAGAGTTACAATGTGATAGGTGCATGTTATTGGTAAAAAAAAGTTACAATGTGCACTGCAAAGCAGCTTCCTGTTGCGACTAAGATAAACCTGTGACCTTGATATTTGATCTTAAAAATCAATGGGTTCATATAAAGAACAAGCCAAAGAAAAAAATATAACTTTAATTAGACTGGTTCAATGCCCTCCCTATAAAGAATATGCAGTAAATATCCGTTTTTTTCACATCTAAAGTGGCTGCATGTGTATTATGCATGCATGCACAGTGACAAAAATAAACAGTAAACCGATGGACAGAGTCTTATTAAAATCACATCAGTATATGCAGAAATCAATTGATGAAGACCGATTGTCTAAATAAAATAAAGACAAAATGTGTCCATGGGACATGGATGCCCCCGCTCTCACTTATCGGCAAACAGGAAGTAGATGGATGGCTGACAGATCTGTAAAGCACTTACACGGTACAACTCATCATGCTGAAGCTCTATTACCAAATATCAAATCATTCTGCCCAGTAGAAATTGTGAAATCTTTGACGAACATATTTTGGACGGACGGACGGATGTACAGACGGACATTGGTAAAACCTAATACCCCGACTGCCTTTTACTTAAGTTTTCGCTCAACAAAATTTTTATTAGACCCAAAGTCTTTAAATTGAGAATGGAATTTTCGGTTTTCCACACTGCATTAACAGACGATCCTTTCACATTAATATGATCCCTCTTACGTTTTTTGTATTGAGGGGATATTGTTATAAAATGTGTAAATTGAAGCTTTTTTTCAACGTACCTGTACAGGTAACTGTTGTGTGTCTTTCATCAATTCATTGGTCATGTTGTTGGGATTCATCAACCAAATGGGCTATAGGTTGGTCAATTTCCTTAAGGCGTATATCCTAATAGAATAATATACTTTAGGCATGTAAATAAATGATGATCTATACTTTATCAGTGAATGCCCTTGCAATTTTAATAACCATTATTTCAGGCCGAAAATAAAATTCTTTGTTCCCCCATGTCTTAATTTTGATGTCTTGATGTTATTTTGACCGCAACCTTGAATACTCAAGAAAAAATTGGTCCCAAAAGTGTTGTGCCAGAAAAAATAATCCATTGTAAAGTAATCAAATTAATTTTAATATTTTCATCACAACTAAGGTATTTATTTAGATCATGTCTGTACGCTTAAATTTTCAAAGCAAACATTAATCTTTGGTCATCCACTTTTCAGGCATTTTTTCCCAGAAGATATTTATCAGTAATATTATTGTATTTGTACAATATAATGCCAAATATAACATATATTTCCTGTTCTGTTTGGTTGTTTTGTAATACTATTGCAATACACTTACTGAAAAAGAAAAATAGATGTGATAATCTATCCTTGAATACATACAAGAGCCTGTTAAGAACAGGTTCAATGAGTAGATCTAAAAATAAAAAAATATATATACATGTATAAACAAAAAATATTTTGCAACTAATTATGTAAGTTATTCAATCAATTCATGCATTTTAATTCACATAAATTCAATAAAACAATAGCCCAGGTTCCTATTTAACTTTAATGGTATACATCATGTCCAAGGTTGTGTGTTTCTATGTTCATCAGGCCTGGTTGAAGATGAAAAACATTTTCTATGATACTTGTTCTTATGTGAAATGAAGATGTCCAATTTATTATTAATATGTGTGAGCACTTGGGCTCATTATTTTCATTAAGAAAAACTGCCATAGGTTAATATTTACTTTTTCATATTTGTCAAAGCTAGGATGTATTAGAGCTATCTCTCATTAGACAGTGTCATCTGACTCTCCACTGATACATTAGAAGTATCATGTTACCATTATATGCTTTCATTGTGCTGTATCCAATCAAAATAATCAATGTAAAAGATGTATCAGTATGTATGTATGTATGTATGTATGTAGGTATGTATGTATGTAGGTATGTATGTATGTATGTATGTATGTATGTATGTATGTATGTATGTATGTATGTATGTGTGTATTTTATGAATGTACCATGATTTATATACCCTCTTTGGGTCCTTATTATTATAGGTTTAATAAATAAAGATGTGAATTTATGGGTTCATTTCTCAGTAATTTGAGCCACAGGCACTTGTCTTTGTGAAGAAATATACCCCTTTACCTTTAACATGATAAAATATGTTATTCATAAAGGTATTGTTTTTTCACAGAGACAAGAGCATAGATTTTGATGGCTTATTTTAACAGTGCAGGTATATAAAGCTACATGTTGTGAGATGATCCATTTAAATAATGACATTTATCCCCATAGACTTAGAATAATTTTACACTATTCAGCACAGGCACTTGCTTCAATATCAAAAATTTAAAGGAGACTTAATAGTGAGTACTCACTATTAAGTATCCTTAAAATGTTTGATACTGAAACAAGTGCCTGTGCTATTCAGGGATGGAAATTCACAGGGGCCCAGTCAGTAACCCCTAAAACTTAAGCGGGGTTACTATTTTTTCAACATTCTTGCTTGATCATACATGTATAACACTGGGCCACCAACATATTTAATTTCCATCCCTGAGCAACACAAATGTGTGAATGGTATTCACAACAATCATGACCATAGAGATGATGGAGACAGGGTGAAGGGAGACAGGGGGTGGGAGAAAGGAGAGAGGGGTGGGAGAAAGGAGAGAGGTGGGAGAAAGGAGAAAGAGGGTGTGAGAAAGGTGCAGAAAAATGAGGGAGAAAGGAAATAAAGGAAAAATGGGGAGAAGGGAGAAAGGGAGTGGGAGAAAGGAGTCGAGGGCGAGAGAAAGGAGAAGAGGAGTGGGGGAAAACTACCCCTGTCCTTCCCCTCATAGCTTCAGGGACAGTTTTTTTGTCTTTTTGGAATCACAAATGCACATCACACCCCTGTCATTTGAAATTTAGCAAGGTACAGCCCCCC
>MJUT01002591.1:402376-421505 GCA_002080005.1 Gigantidas platifrons
GTATGTATGTATGTATGTATGTATGTATGTATGTGTGTGTGTGTGTGTGTGTGTGTGTGTGTGATTTGTATGAATGTTCCATGATTTTTAAACCCTCTTTGGGCCCTTATTATTATAGGTTTAATTAATAAAGATGTGAATTTATGGGTTCATTTCTCAGTAATTTGAGCCACAGGCACTTGTCTTTGTGAAGAAATATACCCCTTTACCTTTAACATGATAAAATATGTTATTCTTAAAGGTATTGTTTTTACACAGAGACAAGAGCATAGATTTTGATGGCTTATTTTAACAGTGCAGGTATATAAAGCTACATGTTGTGAGATGATCCATTTAAATAATGACATTTATCCCCACAGACTTAGAATAATTTTACACTATTCAGCACAGGCACTTGCTTCAATATCAAAAATTTAAAGGAGACTTAATAGTGAGTACTCACTATTAAGTATCCTTAAAATGTTTGATACTGAAACAAGTGCCTGTGCTATTCAGGGATGGAAATTCACAGGGGCCCAGTCAGTAACCCTAAAACTTAAGCGGGGTTACTATTTTTTCAACATTCTTGCTTGATCATACATGTATAACACTGGGCCACCAACATATTTAATTTCCATCCCTGAGCAACACAAATGTGTGTCTGGTATTCACAACAATCATGACCATAGAGATGATGGAGACAGGGTGAAGGGAGACAGGGGGTGGGAGAAAGGAGAGAGGGGTGGGAGAAAGGAGAGAGGTGGGAGAAAGGAGAAAGAGGGTATGAGAAAGGTGCAGAAAAATGAGGGAGAAAGGAAATAAAGGAAAAATGGGGAGAAGGGAGTGGGAGAAAGGAGTCGAGGGCGAGAGAAAGGAGAAGAGGAGTGGGAGAAGACTACCCCCTGTCCTTCCCCTCATAGCTTCAGGGACAGTTTTTTTGTCTTTTTGGAATCACAAATGCACATCACACCCCTGTCATTTGAAATTTAGCAAGGTACAGCCCCCCTTTTCGATGTAGCCAACACAGCAAAAGACCAAGACTCCTTTTGCAAAAATTTACCCATCACAAGACCTTTTTAAGAGTAAATATGTATTTGTAAAGACAAACGATTTCATGATTTTTTGCGGATAAATTCCAAAACAAACAAAGTGTTGTACCCTAGGCCCCTGTACCCGTTGAATGGCGTATTTGTCTTTTTCAACATATTATTTCGATTTCAGTTTCGTGATTGTGAAGGAAATACATTGCAACCATTTTGTTTACCAAGCTCAGAGAAGTCACACTCATATATTGTCTATAGAACGAGTCTTACGAGGATAANTTGAAGCACTGGAACATTCATTCTGGCCATTCAGAGTGTATGAGTGACCCGACACGTCATCAAAGGTCAGTTTATAGCAGTTGTAAATAAATAAGACAGTAATATGATTATTTATTTTTACTGGAATGGGCTCATTTTAAACATCATATTTTATTTTCAGTATTCATTTTTACCGCCATTTCATACTTCTTACGCGCAATTGTATTCCGGATTTGGATGTTAAAATGTTGGCGCATGCCCAACGCCCCTGGATTTCGACACTCCCTTGAGTCGCTTTCCGGGTAAATTGATCGATTTTCGTACCTCCGCACAAAGAAGACGTCATAACCACAAGTCGTAAATCGGAAATCGTAAAAACATTCCGACAAGTTTTGTGAAACGGTCGCAAACTTAGTCGGTAAGTGGTCGTAAGATAGGTCGGAAATAGTACGATTTACGACCTTTTGTGAAGCGAGGCCCAGTATCTTCTTTATTTATTAAGTACTTGTTCTTCCTTATTTATTAAGTACCAGTATCTACCTTCCTTATTAAGCAAAAGTATCTTCTTTACTTATTAAGTACCAGTATGTTCCTTACTTATTAAATACCAGCTTCTTCCTTGCTTATACAGTACTAGTATCTTTCTTACATATGAAGTACCAGTATCTTCCTTACTTATTGAGTACCAGTATCTTCCATACGTTTAAAGTACAAGTATCTTCCTTTTTGTTAAGTACCAGTATCTTCCATACTTTTAAAGTACAAGTATCTTCCTTACTTATTAAATACCAGCTTCTTCCTTGCCGATAGTATCCCTCTTTAATTCTGTAATACCAGTCTTCCGTCTTACTTGTGAGAAGAATCAGCTTATATACGTGTGCAATACAATTACAGAGCATACGATATCAATAAAAACAAAAAACACCGTTTATATCATAACAATATTTATTGTATGACAAATGATATGTATAAAACACTAATGTGTTCTGAAAGACTATGTTAATGAAATCCTTCTTCAATAGTGTACAATGATAACTATTGTAATATACTTTTATAATTATATACATGTATTTTATCTTGGTGTATCTTGTCATTGTCATATGTTATAATAAACTTGTATAATAAGCATTACAAATGTATATATAGATATGTATAATATATAATATATGGATATGTACATACATATTAAATATAAATTTACAACAAATTAGATCTTCATTATTCCACTCGTTTCTCCAAATAATCTACATTTAACAATTACCATTACATTACTATTCTAAACTAATCAAAAGCCAAACTCAATGCAGGGAAATATAAAATGTAATTACATTAAGGTTTTGTTGATTGTTTGGTTTATGGTTTGGCTTTATCTCAGTTGTATCGTGGCGGTCAGTTTTATTGGTGGAGGACACCGGGGTACCCAGTGAAAACAACCGACCTGTCGCAAGTCACTGACAAACTGTATCACATAATGTTGCATAGAATACACCTCGCCATGAACGGGGTTCGAACTAGCAACATTAGTGGTGATAGGCACTGATTGCATAGGTAATCGTAAATCCAACTACCATACGATCACCGCCACGTCGACCCCAATTACATTAAGAAAGAAAATGAAGATACGAAAGGGGCTGATCAGGAGATCAATATCGTTTTAATAAGACTAATTGTTGACAATAATAATACCAACACTTATGACCGGAACCGGAAGTCGTTGGTGGAATGATTTTACATAAATGTATTCTTTGGCTGAAAAAAGATAAGATGCAAGATGGTGATACATCTAACGAGTAATACGAAAAAAACATATTATAGTTATGACAGAAAAATATAGATAGATGTAAATACAATCTTACGCAAATTGGATGTTTGTGGTCTAGATTTGTATCCATCGATTCATCATCCTTGTTCGGTCATGTCATGTTACCTTTCACTACAATATAAGTCTCTCTAATTCCTTCATAAAAAGCTGTGTTTGGTACATAAATATTGTGTAGTAAAATCTTATAGTTAGTGCGTACGATACCGTTTTAGGAATAATGTTCATCAATAACACTGAACATCGACAGATTGGAAAGCCAGATAATTTGAAAGTGTTTGAGAGTAATAAGTGTAGGCTCGTCGCTGATTGGTTATTAGAAATTTGACATCTGACATGACCCAATACGTCAGTGGACAAATGAAAACCAAGGCAACAACCAAGTGATGTTCAATAAATGGCTGTTAAAAGAAACGTTTGGTAAGATATGAAAACACGTGTGCACAATGTATGGTGGTATGTGGGGAGCACAACATTAAAGCAAATAACAATAAGCAGTAAACTCATAAATTCATATTTGGTTCGGTATTGATTTGTTCAAAGCTATTGCCCAAGCTGATTTGACGTGCAGAGATTATTTTGTCTTGTTCTTAAGAGAATTTTGAAGATACTAAAGGGGTACTTAAAAGCCGTAAATCTGACAGAAAACATAACGACGAAATGGAAAAACACAAAAGGGTAAGCAATGATCTACAGAACACTACACAGAAAACTAAAGATCGATCATCACGGAACCCACTTACAACCGTGTATGAACTAAGGTGATCCGGAAGATTAAGCAGTTCCGGTTTCTCATTGGGAAACCGTCGTGTTACTCTTGCTATATACCCGGTTATAAGTCATTAACTTGGGAACAGAGTTTTGTTTACTTTGTTGTTTTGACGACCAGCCTGCGATAACATGAGAAAGAGTAGTAGAACATTTTCCTATTACAGCTATTTTCGAAGTAAAGCTCTCCTCGCCTTTTGTTCTAAGAAGATATTTACTTTGAAAATCACTGCGTTTATTTCTAGAAATTATCTGCTTTTGGTCTACGAAAATCTCTACTATTATTCTCAGAAAATATTGGCTTTTGTTCTAAAAAAAAAGAATAGATTACTACCAGAGTCTGGTGTATACTAACTTTATGCTAGGTTAGCAAAGATCGGTACCGTAGATGTTGTCCACATGTCCTTTCAATCACGTTATATAACCAAGATAACCACTTGTATAGACCAGAGTATAATGTTTAACCAAGATAACCACTTGTATAGACCAGAGTATAATGTTTAACCAAGATAACCACATGTATAGACCAGAGTATAATG
This sequence comes from Gigantidas platifrons, assembly GCA_002080005.1. Lineage (NCBI taxonomy): Eukaryota > Metazoa > Mollusca > Bivalvia > Mytilida > Modiolidae > Gigantidas > Gigantidas platifrons. Next base: position 406,783 of record MJUT01002591.1, read on the forward strand.
TTTAACCAAGATAACCACTTGTATAGACCAGAGTATAATTTATCGAAGACAAGTGTGACGATAAAAAGAGGTAATCAGAAGCCGTAAATCAAAAACGGACAGACCACACAATGACCAAAAGAAAAAGTCAAAAGGACAAACAACGATGTACAAAACTTTACGATGTTCGGTTCGTCTTTACCTCTAGTTGTTTGTAAGAGGACCCATTTTTCCGTATAGTGGTGTCCAACGCATATTGTGTTGTGTTTTTGTTTTGTTTTTCTTCTTTTCTTCGTCTTGTGTACCTTATGTTGCCTGTTTGTCTCGATTGTCCTTTTTTGATTTCCCCTTCAATATTTTCTAACGTTTATTTACATAGAAAACTATAGATCGAGTAACATGAACCCCACTAAAAAGCGGGGGTGAACTCATGTTCTACCTGTGTCACTATGCCTGTCAACAATACTTTTTTCCACACCTGCTTGTAAATTATTATGTCCACAAGTTCAAGGTCTTTAGCTGACACCAAGAACATCGCCTAGACTTCAAACCCCCACTAATGCCCAAACCAGGATCATCACCTGCATATGCTTAGATTATAACTTGAAACCGCTGTTTATTCATTGATTTTTCGCTAAGAAAAATACTCATATATTAACTAAAATCGATAGTCATTGTCATTTGAATACTAAAATCAATCATCTAATCAGTGACACTTTTCAGACTACACTTTGTTATTTCATTTTAATTTATAGTCTACCTGATGAATTGGTTTGAAGATCGTTATACAGTGTCTGTCTCATAGAAGACTCTGTGTGTATTGTCTTAATATCTTTCTTATCATTTACCTCTCTTACAAGATTACTAAATTAGATATCCACGTTTGTATTACTAGACTTTCAAATATAACCATTATTCTTAATAACACGACGGGTACCGGATATGAAGCAGGAGAAATCCTTATTCTTTCGATTCACATGAGTTCTTCTCCATTTGTTATTGGTCATTGTTGCTAACTTTCAGTTTTCTGTGTTGGTCAATGTTTATTATTGTTTGTCTGTTTTGTTTTTCTTTCTCTTTTTTCATGGGATATAATGATTTTTAGAGTCTTAGAATCCTGTCTTTTAAAATATAAAAAGAATCGAATGCTTGAAATGACGTCTTAATGATATATGTATGGATTTGCTTGATAAAATGTCTCAAAAATAGCTTTAAATTTCATCAAGGGCTATCTCCCTTGTGCCGTGTCTTTCTCAACAAAAATTATTGCTGTACATATTACAACATTATTCTCTAGTATACATATTAATGGGGGCTTTAAGGGTAAATCAGCAGTACAAGAGAACAAGTATACAAACAATTAGTCATGTAGGTAAAAGAGGAGCACTGGGATTGGCTAACTGACGAATGTATATCATTACGACTACTAAGCGATAGGACAATTTTGCCTTGCAACGGTCCACAATGGCCACTTCTAACAAGTTGTTATTTATTATGAGTAACACAAACGTAAATGTCTAATTTAGTGCACACGACGCATGTCTGGAATTATATTTATCAGGTATGCTCATAGCCAATGAATATAAAATTCTTTGGGAGCAAGTAAACAGAAAGTCGTAGATACTAAATGGGCTAACTGTAGATACGACAGACAAAAATGAGCTAAGGTCACCTATGAGGGAGATTGACCTTAGTTTCAATAGTAACTGTAAATTGCAATCAAATTTATCTGATAAATCATCATTCTGTGCTGAAGCACTGACTAATGGGTAGATAATAAGAAGAGTTTGAAGATACCAAAGGGGCAATCAGAATCCGTATATCGAGGAAGAACACACAACACAATGGCCAAAAGAAAAAGTACAAAAGGACAAACAACGATCAACAAAACACACATATAAAACTAAAGATTGAGTAACACGAACCCCACAACAAATCGGGGGTGAACCAGGTGCTCTGGAATGGTAAGCAGTTCCTGCTCTACTAGGGTGCCGTCGTGGCAATTTAGCTACAAATCCGGAAATAAGTCGTGAATGAGGAAAGGACCGGGACGTGTTTACGACAAGTGGAACATATCCGTGGTCATTTGTGACACAGATATTCCATAGCGGTCAACCAAGTCATTTTGGTGACAGCACAATTTTCGAAGTGCTGACTTCAACTTTACTACAAGGAACTCTTGGTGCAGTTGCTTTCTTGTCAGCAGCAGTCCACTATCAAGGAAATCCTGATAGGAACCACAAGCTCTGGAATATCGTATCATTTGAGAGATATATACTTCATATCCAAGTGCTGCTGGAATGTTGCAACATATAAATGGAATGTTCACAATGGGAAAATTGAAATCATCTCTTTTGTCGTAAAGGTTTTTCTTTACCGACCCTCACTGTCGATTTCGAGGTGTAGGTGAAGGTATGAAGCAAACCTGTCTGTATCTGTGGTATCATTTATTTCAGGCTCAATGGGATATAAGGTTGGTTGTAGTTGAATATGGCTTTCGTCAAGCAAAATCATCAGACGCTCGTTTTAAAGGCCTTGTACGACGTAGCAAAGAAAATTAAGCTCTATATTTCTATTCTTTTTGGTTCCCTTGGCTGAAAATTTAATGAAGAAAAAAAAGATTAAGAAAGTGTCGAAAAATACGTTTTAAAATGACTTTTGTCGAACGAGTCAGTGAGTGGGTGAATGCTGTTTAACGCCAAAGGAACAATTTGTCAGCTAAATCATGGATAAAGCGTGTTGCTTTCGATTAGATGATTATCATATCTTCTTTGTATTATACCAACAACCTTAGTTCGATTGTTATAGTGCTAGCTCACTGAAATAACACTCCGCTGGTAGACATGTCGTATCACTGTGGCTACACTCGGGCGCATTATCCCGATTCCTAACCAACCAGTCTATGCTATTTCTCTTTAATGATTCATGCTTAGCGGAGAAGCAACAAATACCATTTTTAAGAATCTTTGGTTTGACTCGACCGGGGATCGCACCCATGATCTACCACATTTTAGGTGGGTACATTTTTAGAAGTTATTCAATTATCATAAAATGGGGGTTGCATACTTCTGAATTAATAATGTTAATGTCACCTTATATAAGAATGCTGTCTTGTGATTGGTTGATAAAAGGGGTATTTCTTTTTCCAATTCCATAGTTTTTACCACTTTTTCCCATCGGAGGAGTATATGACCCTGGGAATTCCGTATAGCGTGGTATTTTCCTAGGCAAATACCACGGTACAAGGCAAATACCCCGCTCGTGGGAAAATCTCTTCTTTAAGTCGTTTATGACATGACGGGTGTAATTCGAATTACTCGGGTTTCATCTTTCAACCAACGCTAAAGTAAAGAAAATGACAGACGACAGTGTCAGCCGTTATGCTAGAAATGGTTGAAATGTATATATTTCAAATTCATTTGAATTATTTTTTTTTTGCATGTTGTATGCTAAAGCAAAACCGTGATTTATTCTATTTTTGAGTTTGTTCCAGAAATACACTTTTTGAAAAGATTTTTCCTGTTTTCGTAGATTGATATAAGTCTTGAAAATCAAATGATCGAGGGGGTCTGAAGTTCTGAACCTGCTTGCATGTCACTGTTTTACTTGCTGTTAAATATTCGGCGGAATTAAACAAATATATCCTGTTAGTGAGGGTTATTTGCGAAAAATACGGGTTTCGAGGACAGTCAAATGTCTCTCGCCGCTAAAGCAACACGGGATATTTGCCTCTCCTCTCAACCGATATTTTTCGCAAATAACCCTCAATAACAGGATGTATTTGTATAATAATATGTATTTTAAACTGTGTTGAAAAATATAAAAATAGCACGAATGTTACTTTGCAGATTTTTTTTAAAAATATTTCAGTAACAACTGCGTCATTCTAATAACGTCAGATAGTCCATTAATATCTAGATCTTTAGGGGAGAATCTTGAATGAAAATTAAAAAAACCCATCAATTTCACCGTTAGAATATCAGTATTATTACAATGTTGAAAGGCAAAAACACGACCACTTTACAATATTGTATTTGAAGATATACGATATATTGTTAAAAATCAACCAGGTATAAACAAAAATTAGTGCTGCTGTACTTCCTGATATAAAATAACATAGGGGACATTACCAGATTGTTATAATGGTTGGACGAGATTCACACAGATATTAACAGGTTTGTGATTAATATATACTTTCTAATTAGAAGATGAAGCTTAAAGAAAAAAAGTAAAGTTAAGAAATAAACAAATATACAACGCACGTGCCATCCGTAGGTTCAAAAAGTGTGTTACAAAGTGCCATCAATCTCCCTTCATGTATTAGACAACTGTAAAACGGATCCTAATGAGCCTGTATTTGTTAGGAGTCGTCTTGAGGGGCCCATTGCAAGGGTTATTGTTGCTCAATTTTGGTTGTCTGTGATTGTCAACGTTTATTATTGTTTGTCTGACCCTTTCTTCGTTCTATTGTTTTTTTGGGGGGAGGGTGTGGGGTGAGAGGGGCATGTGTTTGCACTTCTATATTGATATAATGATTCTTAGAGCCTTAGAATCTTGTCTTTTAAAATCTGACAAAAAAAAATGGAATGCTTCAAATGATGTCCTAAAGAAGATATATTGATTTGTTTGATAAAATGTCTCAAAAAGCTTCAAATTTCATTTCATCAATTGTTATCTCCCTTGTACCGTGTATTTCTCGACAAAAATTTTTGCTGTACATTTTTTCATCGTTTTTTCTGTAATATACATATTAATGAGGTTTTCATAGTTAAATCAGAAGTATAAGAGGACAAGAATAGATACAATAAACTTAGTAGGTTTAAAGGGGAGCACTGGGATTGGCTTACTAACGAATGTCTATCATTACGACTACTTAGCGATAGGACAATTTTGCCTTGACGGCCCACAATGGCCACTTTTAACAAGTTGTTATTTATTAGGAGTTTAGAAAACGTAAATATCTAAATTAGTGCACACGACACATGTCTTGAATTACATTTATAATGTACGCTAATTGTCAAAAGATTGAAAGCCAAAAAATATAGCACATATTACACTCTTTTGGGAGAAAGTAAACAGAAAGTCGTAGATACGACAGACAAAATGGGCTAAGGTCATATATGGGTTAAGGTAACCTATGGGCTAAGGTCACCTATAGGCTAAGGTCATCTATGGGCTAAGGAGATTGACCTTAGTTTTATTAGTAACTGTAAATTTCTAACAAATTTATCTTATAAATCATCATTCTGTGCTGAAGCACTGACTAATGAGTAGATGATAAGAAGAGTTTGAAGATACCAAAGGGGCAATCAGAATCCGTAAATCGAGGAAGAACAGACAACACAATGGCCAAAATAAAAAGTAAAAACGGACAAAAAACGATTCTGCTCCACTAGGGTGCCGTCGTGTTAATCTAGTTACAAACCCGGTAATAAGTCGTGAATGAGGAAAGGACCGGGAAGTGTTTACAACAAGTGGAACATATCCGTGGTCATTTGTGACACAGATATTCCATAACGGTCAAACAAGTCATGGTGGCGACCGCACAATTTTCGAAATGATGACTTTACCAGAAGGAACTCTTGGTTCAGTAGCTTCCTTGTTAGCAGCAACCCTCTATCAAGGACATCCTGATAGGAACCACAAGCTCTGGAATATCGTATCATTTGAGATATATATATTCTATATGCAAATGCTGCTGGAATGTTGCTACATATAAATGGAAAGTTCACAATAGGAAAATTGCAATCATCTCTTTTGTCGTAAAGTTTTGTTCTTAAGCTACCCTCACTGCCAATTTCGAGGTGTAGGTCAAGGTATGAAGCAGACCTATCTGTATCTGTGGTATCCTTTATTCCAAGCTCAATGGGATAGATGCGATCAACCTCTGGGATTCATAATTCACGAACAGAGATATCGGCCAAGAGATTATAATAGTTTAATGCGGGTGTCTTCTAATTGCAAGTAGCGTAAAACTCTCTATGCACATGATCCTCGTTTACTACCCTCTCTATTGAATGATTAACTGATTGATTGATAATTGCTTAACGTCCAGCGATCACATTTTTGACTGGAACTGAATACTTAAGGAGAGTTAGGTGGGCACGAAATGAAAGTTTTTTTTGAAGCAGCTACTATACACCTGCACTTATTTTAGAAATCTACAAAATACGTCTTTAGCGGTCAGAGAGCATGGTACTCGCCAAACATGTTACACACTACCCGGTCTAAAGGTTGGTTGTAGTTGAATGTGGTTTTCGTCAAGCAAAGCTATCAGACGTTCGTTTTAAAGGCCTTGTACGACGTAGCAAAGAATTGAAGCGCTATATTTCTATTCTTTATGGTTCCTTTGGCTGAAAATCTAATGAAAAACAAAGATTAAGAAAGGTCCGACCAATACGATTTTAAATTACTTTTGTCGAGCGAGTGAGTGAGTGGGTGAATGTTGTGTAACGCCAAAGGAACAATTTGTCAGATAAGTCATGGCTAAAGTGTGTTGCTTTCGATTAGATGATTATCATATCTTCTTTGTACTATACCAACAACCTTAGTTCGATTGTTATATTGCTAGCTCACTGAAATAACACTCCACTGGTAGACATGTCGTGTCACTGTCGCTACACTCGGGCACATTATCCCGATTCCTAACCAAACAGTCTTTGCTATTTCTCTTTAATGATTCATGATTAACGGAGAAGCAACAAATACCATTTTTAAGAATCTTTGGTTTAACTCGACCGCGGCTCGCACCCATGATCTACCACATTTTAGCCGGGTACATTTTTAGAATTTATTCAATTATCATAAAACGGGGGTTGCATACTTCTGAGTTAATAATGTTAATTCCACCTTATATAAGAATGATGTCTTCTTTTTGGTTGATAAAATGAGTATTTTTTACCAATCCTGAGTGTTTTCCGTTTTTTCCGGATCGGAGATGTATATGTCCTTGGGAATTCCGTATAGCGTGGTATTTACCTAGGCAAATACCGCGGTACTAGACAAATTCCCCGCTCGTGGGAACATTCCTTCTTTAAATCGTTTATGACGTCATCAATGTAATTCCGAATTACTCGGGTTTCTTTTTCCAACCAACGATAAAGTAAAGAAAAATGACAGACGACAGTGTCAGCCGTTATTTTGAATTTTACAGGGTTAATTTGAATGATGAAAAATCAAAACAAAACACTGAATGAATCCTTGGTTCCAATCTACAATGCTGCTTGCATGCAACTGTTTAACTGACTGTTAAATATTCGGCGGAATTAAACAATTATATCTTGTTAGTGAGGGTTATTTGCGAAAAATACCGGTTTCGAGGACAGGAAAAACTTACCTCTCCTCTCAAGCGGTATTTTTCGCAAATAACCCTCACTAACAAGATATATTTGTTAATTCCACCTTATATATGCATGCTGTCTTCTGATTGGTTGATGAAAGGGGTATTTTTTTTTTAACCAATCCTTAGTTTTTGTCCGCTTTATCCCCATCACCGAGGTATTTTCCATTGGGAATTCCCTTTAGTGTGGTATTGGCCTAACCAAATACCACGGCACTATAGGCAATTACCCCGCTCGAAACGAAATCCCTTCTTTAAACAGTTTATGACGTCACGGATGTAATTCGAATTACTCGGGTTTCATCTTTCAACCAACGCTAAAGTAAAGAAAATTACAAACGACAGTGTCAGCCGTTATGTTTGAAATTGTTGAAATGTATATATATTTCAAATTCATTTGAATTATTTTTTTTGGCATGTTGTATATGTTAAAGTAAAAACGTGATTTATTCTATTTTTGAGTTTGTTCCAGAAATAGACTTCTTTGAAAATATTTTTCTTGTTTTCGTAGATTGATAAAAGTCTTGAAAATCAAATGACCGAGGTGGTCTGAAGTTCTGAACCTGCTTGCATGTCACTGTTTTACTTGCTGTTAAATATTCGGCGGAATTACACAAATATATCCTGTTAGTGAGGGTTATTTGCGAAAAATACGGGTTTCGAGGACAATCAAATGTCCCTCGCCTCTATAGCGGCTCGGGATAGTTGACTCTCCTCTCAACCGATATTTTTCCGCAAATAACCCTCAATAACAGGACATATTTGTATAATAATATGTACTGTGTTGATAAAATATAAAAAGTGCACGAATGTTACTTGGTAGATTTTTTTTTAATATGTCAGTCACAACTGTGTCATTCTAATGAAACTTCAGATCTTTAGGGGAGAATCTTGAATGAAAAAAAACAAAAAAACAAACAAACATAAATTTTCACCGTTAGAATATCAGTATTATTACAATGTTGAAAGGCAAAAACACGATCGCTATTTATAATATTGTATTTAAAGATACACGATATCTGGTTAAAAATCAGCCAGGTATAAACAAACAATTTATATAGTGCTGCTGTACTTCCTGATATAAAATAACACAAGGGACATCATATTTTTAAAATGGGTGGACGAGATTCACATGGATATTAACAGGTTTATGATAAATATATATTTTTTTAATTAGAAGATGAAGCTTAAAGACATAAACAAAAGTAAAGTTAAGAAATAAGCAAATATACAACGCACGTGTCATCCGTAGGTTCAAAAAATATGTTACAAATTGCAATCAATCTCTTTTCATGTATTATACAACTGTACAGCTGATTCTGATGAGCCCGTATTTGTTAGGAGTCGTCGTTAGGGGCCCATGCAAGGGTTATTATTATATTTTAATCTATATGATAGATGTTGATTGGATTAAATTAGGCATGTGATAATAAAATAATGAGATGTTTTGCCAAAATTTGCGCTGCCGCGAAACAACCCTATTGTTCCCTGCCGAACAACCCAATCTCCCCCCAGAAGGGGGATAACCTATAAAACATTGGAAATAATTTGCGATGACGGGAAACAACCCTATTGTTCCCTGCCGAACAACCCTGGGTATTTAAAAAAAATGTGCATTTTTCTGTCTCAGATACTTCTTTCAACAAATAGTTACTCATGAACATAATAAATGATTTACATAGGTACGATTGCTGCTCAAGCTAATCTTTTGACAACTTTTATAAAATTTTATTGTCCAAATAGTTTACATTTCCATTGTCTCACGAGCGCTTTTTTACAGAAAAATAATTAATTACTGTTTTCTTTCTCTGAAAATCTGTGTCAACCCTCGGGCAAGCGCTCGGGAAAACAACTTCCCCCTCAGGTTGACAAATCTGGATGTTTCCCTACACAGAGGGCCGTAATTGTATATTGTTGCTCAGTTGTGGTTGTTTGTGATTGTCAACGTTTATTATTGTACGTTTGACATTTTCTTCGTTCTACTGTTTTAGGGGTGGGGTGGGGTGGGAGGGGCATGTGTTTGTACTCCTATATTCATATAATGATTCGTAGAGCTTTGGAATCTTGTCTTTTAAAACCTGACAAAAAAAATCGAATGCTTCAAATGATGTCCTAAAAAGATATATTGATTTGTTTGATAAAATGTCTCAAAATAGCTTCAAATTTCATTTCATCAAGTGTTATCTCCCTTGTACCGTGTATTTCTCGACAAAAAGTAGTGCTGTACATTTTGTCATGGTTTTTCTGTAGTATACATATTAATGAGGTTTTAATCGTTAAATCAGAAGTACAAGAGCACAAATATGGATACAAGAAATCGTATAGCTTAAAGGGGAGCGCTGGGATTGGCTTACTGACACGAATGTCTATCATTACGACTACTAAACAGTCGGATAATTTTGCCTTGACGGGCCACAATGGCCTCTTCTAACAAGTTGTTATTTATTAGGAGTTTAGAAAACGTAAATATCTAAATTAGTGCACACGACGCATTTCTTGAATTACATTCATCGTGTGGCTCATTGTCAAAAGACTGGAAGCCAAAAAATATAAAAGTATTTGGGAGCAAGTAAACAGAAAGTCGTAGATACGATAGCCAAAATGGGCTAAGGTCACATATGGGCTAAGGTCACCTATGGGTTAAGGCCACCTATGGGTTAAGGTCACCTATGGGCTAAGGTCACCTATGTGTTAAGGTTACCAATGTGTTAAGGTTATCTATGCGTGAGGGAGATTTACCTTAGTTTTAATAGTAACTGTAAAGTTCAAACAAATATATCTTATAAATCATTCTGTGCTGAAGCAATGGCTACTGAGTAGATTATACTCTCTGGGATTCATAATTCACGAGCAGAGATATCGAGATATAGGTGATAGTCAAAATTTTATCAGGGTTCATTTTTACTTGCAAGGAATGTGAAATTCTCTAAGCATCTCGTCCTCGTTTACTACCTTCACAATTGATTGATTGATTGATTGATTGATTGATTGATTGATTGATTGATTGATTGATTGATTGATTGATTGATTGATTGATTACTGTTTAACGCCCAGTAAGCAGTATGTCAGCTCTGTTCAGGATGAAAACAAGTTCAATCATAACATAAAAACTATTTAGAAATGAGGACAGGGATGGGGCAACCTTGTCAGCGATATTTGACTGCAACTGACAAAGTATGGAGAGTTAGGTAGGGAGGAAAAAGTATGGAGAGTTAGGTAGGGATGACACAGTATGGAGAGTTAGGTAGGGATAAAAAAGTATGGAGAGTTAGGTAGGGATGAAAAAGTATGGAGAGTTAGCTAGGGATGAAAAAGTATGGAGAGTTAGGTAGGGATGACAAAGTATGGAGAGTTAGGTAGGATGAAAAAGTATGGAGAGTTAGGTAGGGATGACAAAGATGGAGAGTTAGTTAGGGATGACAAAGTATGAAGAGTTAGGTAGGGATAACAACTTATGGGGAGTTAGTTAGGGATGCCAAAGTATGGAGAGTTAGGTAGGGACGAACAGAAATTGATTTTGTAGCGGTTTTAAAATGATCTACCACATTTTAGGCGAGTACATTTTTAGAAGTTATTCAATTATTATAAAATTGGGCTTGTATGCTTTTGTGTTAATAATGTATATGTATTTTAGACTGTATTGATAAAATATAATCAGTGCACAAATTCTGCTTGGTAGATTAAAAAAAAATATTTCAGTCACAACTGTGTCATTCTAATGAAACGTCAGATAGGTCATTATTATCTAGATATTTAGGGTATAATCTTGAATTATCGTTATACAATAAGTATTTTTACAATGTTGAAGGGTAAAAACGCGATACCTTTGCAATATTGTATTTGAAGATACACGATATCTAGCTTAAAATCAACCAGGTATAAAAAATAGTACTGCTGTACTTCCTGATATGAAATAACACAGTAGAGGTGACCAGATTGTTATATGGTTGGGTGGGATCCACACAGATATTAACAGGTTTGTGATAAATATATATTTTTAATTAGAAGATGAAGCTAAAAGACAACAAAGAGTCAAGTTAAGAAATAAAAAATATATAAATCACATGTCATCCGAAAGTTCACAAATTGTGCTATATATATATATACGCAGTTTCCTCAACAGTATTGATCGAATGGCTAGTATTAAAATAGTCAGTATACTGTAGCATGAAAATATAAAGAAGTGATAACTATTTAACTTTGGTTTTGATCACCGGGTATATTAACAGTGTCCGGTTTTTAGGGTGTGTACGTAGTAAAACGCCAGGGGATGTCCTCTAGTTGTGGGGACCGATTAACCAAATTCATAACTCTCTATTAGAACGTAACGTAACTGAGTGCTATAAAGCTCCTTTCATGTATAAGACAACTGTACAGCTGATCCTGATGAACCAGTATTTGCTAGGAGTCGTCGTTAGGGGCCCATTATAATGGTCCATTAGATCCCAAAACCCCGTGAAACAACCTTCACCTATATGTCATAACTTACTGTTCTTGTGGAGTCAATCAATCAATCAATCAATCAATCAATCAATCAATCAATCAATCAATCAATCAATCAATCATTATATAATGTGTGCGCGCGCGTGTGTGTGTGCGTGCGTGCGTGCGTGCGTGCGTGCGTGCGTGCGTGCGTGTGTGTGGTCTTTTTTGATGCACCAAGGTATACGACAACTGAAGGGACAAATCAAGAGCAAAACATAGCGGTGTAGTTGTTTTATTAACAATGATATCAAAAGTATTCTTAGTCCGTGCTCCTATTTAGATCGATAGTGATCGGTTTAGATTAAAAGTAGTGGTTGTCATTATTATATCTTAAACAGAATACGTGTTACGTGTCGAATAGGATGGAGAACCGTACTGGTGTTTTGTACCGAAAGGGGCATTCGTGATCGTGATCGTTACCTGTGTAATCAGTGATTATGACAACGAAAATGGTGAGTTCGAATCTCGTTCATGGCGATGTGCACTCGATACAACAATATGTGATAAAGTTTTCAGTAACTTGCGGTAGGACGGTAGTTTTCAGCAGGTTTTCCGGTTTCCTCCACCAATAAAACAGACCGCCGCAATACAGCTGGATGTGGTTGAAAGTGGCGTCAAATTCCACAACCCTAGCCATCTGTACCGAAAGCGAATCTTAATCAACTTGAGCTAAAATCTCCACTATATCAAATAACAGAAGGGTCATTTATGATTACAACATTATAACGTTACGAAATCTGTCTATATCAAAATTATCTCTGCTATACCCACGAATATACATATTGTGAATATACCTTAATAGAGACAGGGCATGTATTCTTTACACACGACATTGATCTAGTAACGCATCTGTGCACACCTGACATGCTTATATTTGTAACTTAATGACTGCTTCCTTGTTACAAGGAAGAGATATATTCGCATGTGATGTTTAATAAGTTATGGGGTTTAATTTTTTCTTTCAACAATTGCTAAGATATATCGTTACTATCATGTTTGTTAGCAAATAAATCATATTTCATCTCTCATATTCGATTTATTAATATACTGTCATTTTTATTGGTGTGGAAAACGGAGTACCCGTAAAAAATAACTAGCATACCGCAAGTCACAGACAAAATATTTGTTCGAGTACACCGCGATCGGAGCGGGAATCGAACTGACCACTTTAGTAGGGATACGGTTCGAGTTATTGGTGCTTATTTACTTTTAGCAAATGTTAGTTATTTCTTAGCTACAAGACTGAGAGGATGTAAAAAACTGGACAGGTATTAAGAACTGACTGCTGAAGTCATCGGCCAATGGTAGGTGCCAGTCTGGAAACCTGTACACTTGAGGTAGGTATATAGACAGTAACACAGTTTAGTGTTGTTAGGGTTGTGGTCAAACGCCGATAGGAACTGGTTTCATAGGCCGATGAACATCTTAACTACCATACGATCTAATCATTGGTCACATTCCTACCTCCTTTCTTTACATGTGTTTGATCTTGTTGAACTTGTTATCGTTCTTTGCAAACTAAGTGGCGTTAAACACCATAACCCCAATCCTAATCAATCACACACTCTCTCGTCAAATAAGGTAATACCCAACAATCGCTCAGATACATAACCCAGAGTACAACCGAAAATATTTTCAATTTTAGAGTTTTTTCCTTAGCGAAAACATATTATGATCCCACAATGATAAATATAATAACTAACAATCAGTAGATTGGCAATGTGTGGTATATTTTTGTGGTTGTAGTAACATTTATCAGATAGTCCAGGCTCAAGAGAGATCGTCACTTTCATCTAGCAGTCTTTTAATCAATTCGTTGTATATGAATTATGTATTAATATGTCTTAATATAAAAACATTTGCACAAGAACGTGTACTGGTCGTGGTACTGATAAAACTTTGTGATAAGTTGTAATTATTATGCTAGTGAATACAAGGTTCAATGTATATAGATATATATACATGTACATTTGGGATAACTTATTTGTGAAGAGAATTGTATCTATGGCATAGGATTAATACGGTACGTGCCAAAGTCCACCTTACAATATCTTATCATTCATGTTGAATCGTGCGTCGGTGTTGGGTTGTGGTGTTTAACATCCTTTTCAAAAAATATTTCAATTTATCGTGTAGGTCAGTTTTATTGTTGAAGGAAACCGGGGATAACCACCGACATGCCGCAAGTCACTAAAATAGTGGAGGAAACCGGAGATAACCACCGACATGCCGCAAGTCACTTAAATAGTGGAGGAAATCGGAGAAAACCACCGACATGCCGCAAGTCACTAAAATAGTGGAGGAAACCGGAGATAACCACCGACATGCCTCAAGTCATTAAAATAGTGGAGGAAACCGAAGAAAACCACCGACATGCCGCAAGTCACTAATATAGTGGAGGAAATCGGAGATAACCACCGACATTCCGCAAGCAACTAAACTAGTGGAGGAAATCGGAGAACACCACCGACATGCCGCAAGTCACTAAAATAGTGGAGGAAACCGGAGAAAACCACCGACATGCCGCAAGTCACTAAAATAGTGGAGGAAACCGGAGATAACCACCGACATGCCGCAAGTCACTAAAATATTGGAGGAAACCAGAGAAAACCACCGCCATGCCGCAAGTCACTAAAATAGTGGTGGAAATCGGATATAACCACCGACATGCCACAAGTCACTAAAATAGTGGAGGAAACCGAAGATAACCACCGACATGCCGCAAGTAACTAAAATAATGGAGGAAATCGGAGAAAACCACCGACATGCCGCAAGTCACTAAAATAGTGGAGGAAATCGGAGATAACCACCGACATGCCGCAAGTCACTAAGATAGTGGAGGAAATCGGAGAACACCACCGACATGCCGCAAGTCACTAAAATAGTGGAGGAAACCGGAGAAAACCACCGACATGTCGCA
>MJUT01002591.1:421687-433234 GCA_002080005.1 Gigantidas platifrons
AACCACCGACATGCCGCATGTCACTGAAAACTTTGTCACCCAATGTTGTATCGAGTACACCTCGCCATGAGCGACATTCGAGCGCACGAAGCTAATGGTAGTAGATAGGTTGGCTGGTTGGATAGTTGGTTTATATTGCTTAACGCCACTTTCAAAATAGTTCAGTTATGTCGTGGCAGTTAGTTTTATTGGTGGAGGGAATCCCGGATAAAACCAACGACCTGTCGCAAGCCACTGACAAACTTTATCACATAAGGTTGCATCGAGTCCACCTCGCCATGAACGGGATTCGAACTCACAACGTTAGTGGTGACAGGCACTAATTACACAGTTAGTTGAAAATCTAACTCCAACTACCATATGATTACTACCACGACGGTCCCTTTGTGTGTCGCAAAATAGGTGTATAATGTAGGCTTGCAGTAACGTTCAACAATTTATAGAATTTTACATTGTATATCGTGAGTTTCGGGTAAATGGCGGGGCGGGAATATCCGGAAAAAGACAAAGAAACGAAAACAATTGTCTATTAAAACATGAAATCTCCCATAAGAAAATAGCAACCCTCCTAAAGTACAAGTACATTTCGTTATAGATGGGAATCTGACTCATCTTTAACGGAAACTTTCACATGTCATAAAGGCGGTCTACATGCATAGTTATTAAAACAAACAATTGCGGCATGTGAAACGAGTTATTGAAGCAAGCCCTTGCGCCATGTGAACGACAGAAGCAAGTTATTGAAACAAATCATTATGATATATGAAGCGAGTCATTGGAAGCAAATATTCCCCTGGAAGGTGTATGACCTGCATACATTATTTTCTTGTGGAATGACACAATAATAAAAAGTTAACATGGGAGACGTGACTGATTAGTATTGGTCGATCGTATTTGTAGACTGTCTCCGATTTTGTTTTTTAATCAAGCGAAAAAATATTCTAGATATTTAACTACGATTAGATGGCACTTACTCCTGGTATTCTGCTCTTTCCGTTTCCCTTTCTCAGTTTGCCAAGATATAGGCAACAATTAGATTTTAGCAGTTTATAACGAGTACTTAATCAATAATACAAATGAACATTTGAGTTTTGTTTTTATTGTAGGCTTGCTATTAGATATTTACCTGCAAAATGAAGAAGGCATTATCAGTAAGTAATTCAATGTCGTATTATATTACGGATTTAGTTTGTTACACAAATTTGCATTGGTTCTTTATAACCATGAATGGCAACATATATTACGGATTTAGTTTGTTACACACATTTTCATTGGTTCTTTAACCAATAATGTCAGCATATAGAACGGATTTAATTTGCTACACAAATTTTCATTGGTTCTTCAACCATGAATGTCAACATATATTCGGATTACAGATTGGGTAAATATTCAGTGTCCCCAAAAAAGAAGAACAACATAACCGAAAAAAAAGAAATATTTACGCTTCACTGAATCAATAGCATAATACGGAATAATAAAGGTATTCCAAATTAAATGCTGTTTTTATTCTTAAGACGGCTGTATGAACAAGCAAAACATATTACAACAATAAATTCCATCATAAACACTAGATTGGTTCAGCAAACTCCTATGCTCCACGGCTGTATCACAACAAACTTGAACATTACAACAGACCTGTAAAAGTGTGTTCAGCTTTGCGCCCTGACAAGATTCGAAGTCAAAGGGGTAACAACAAATTGTTGCTTACACGTTGTTAACATTTACATCATTGAAATTGTTGCATAAACCCTTTGTTTTGTTATGAAATAAGAAAAATTAAAATATAAGACACAACATATTTTAAAATGTTTTACATATGAATTTGGAGTATGTAAGTGGGATAAAAAAAAACACAAAATAGAAAATAAAAGCAAACAAACAAAATGGAAACGAAAAAAAAGGGAAAAAAAACAAACAAACAAGACAAGAAAAAATCCCCAAATAAAAAACATATACGAAAGTTGGGTTCTTTATTAAACAAAAATAATGGTCAAATCTGTAATATATATATGTTATTCAGCAATCAGACAGGGTATATAATGTGACATTCCTCAGGGAATGTATATCCTAAGCCGGGTTTGGTTGTCACATTATATACTCTGTCTGATAGGTGAATATCATATGATATCTGTACAATAAAAACGTAGACATGACATTTAGTGCTCACGACGCCTTTCTGGAATAACATTAATCTGTTAAGCTCAAAATCAAAAGGCTGGAACTCCAAATGACTAAAGTCTTTAGGAGCAAGCTACTGAAAACTAAATGTCATAAACAGGATGGCCAACATCGATGACATCCTGCTACCTGAGCCTGATGAATAATTAAAGCCTTTAGAGGCAAACTGAAGCAAACTAATGTTCCAAAACGGGAAAGCCAAAATCGACACTATGTTACCTCAGCTTGATGGCCTCATTTTTAGTAATGGAACTATATATACATTTCAGTAATAAATGTATCTTATAAGAAGAAATTTCTGAAGATACCAAAGTGATAATCAAAAGCAACAAATCGAAGAACAGACAACACAATGGTCAAACGAAAAAGAATAAAAGGACAAGCAATGATAAACAAAACACTATACACAGAAATATATTAATCATGTCATATAAAACTACTGGCGAATGACAAATGTCAATATTATTTAAATCTTGTTGAAAGTGGCATTCATTACCCACAATTCAATGCAAATCTATAATTTTTGGAATATAAAAGAATGATCATGGGCTGGGTAAAATTATAATCCTAATTCCAGGGTATTTCCAATCTGCTGCATACTGAATGGGGGGATGGTAAAAGAACAGTTGAAGAAGCAGTTCTTAGACATGATGTCAAAAGAGTACGCAAAATCCTTCACAACTGTAATAATGAACAGGTATGAATATTAAGATTTAATTAAATTAACCTATGATTGGGGGTCATGTTTGATTTAGTCTACATAGAAAGATGGACGAAGTACGTTTTTATCAAACAAATGATGGATGAGTTGTCATAGCAATGGAGTTGATGGATGAGTTGTCATGACAATGGAGCATTATTATATGCTTTCTTCTATTTCTTTTATGCATTTATACATTCTCCAACATTCTTTTAAACACCAATAATTCAAACATTATATTATTTGTAAGTGTAAATATATGTTCCGTTTATTTATATATTGTTAATATATCCAGCTGCACGTGTGTAAAGTGGTGTCCTATTTACACATGTGTAGTTGTACATTTGTGTATTTTTGTTGTATTTGTACATGTGTAAATTTGTGTTTTATTCGTGTAAGCGTATCCATTTCAGTTTTATTTGTGTATGTACACATTTCGTCTTGTTTTTGCATGTGTATATGTTAGCCCTTTCTTGTACATGTGTTTAGTGTTTGCTCTATTTGTACATGTGATAATTTTATTTCATTCCAGCGTACCTGAATTCCCCCTGTTTTTAGTGGGGTTTCGTGTCGCTTAATCTTTAGTTTTCTGTGTAGTGTTTTGTTGACAACTGTTTGTATTTGTTCTTGTGTATCCATCATTTACTTAGGTCTTCTGATTATTCCATTGGTACCTTGTCCTATTTGAACATTTGACTTTTTGCATGGATAAACTTTAATTATGTTTGTTCAGGTGATACGAACTACCCGTTGCTCTGTTGTTACATGTGTATATTCTAGTCGTTTCTTGTACATATGTAAATGTTTGCTCTATTTGTACACGGTGTTTGCAGACATTTAACTTTTTGTATGGGTAAATGTTAATGTTTTGTTTAGGTGATACGATCTGCCCTTTGCGCTGCTGTTACCTTATACGACACATCAATGCTTAAGTCCATACTAGATCAGATTAAACATTCAAGTAAGTAATAAAGATAATATGATATTTTATTTGATGTTTCTTTCAGTAATAGTGGTCTTCGCGTTTCTCAATTTTTATTTTCTTTAATGTTTCCTAATTGTTTTCATACAGAATAGTCACGATGTAAATGAAAACTCTTGAAAGTGACGACCAACAACATTTATGAAAAAAAAATATAGAAATATGGAACTACCGTTTGTAACACTTTTCGTTTTCTTTTTGTAAAGAAGAGTGGCGATTGTGTTGCCGATAAAGTATGACAATTGTATATATATCTACCTATCCGATCAATCATCATTACCAGGATTATATTTCTGAGTTTGACGGGTTATGTAACTTGTCATGACATATAGAAGGATTTCTACAAGCAGGTACTCTGTCTTAGACTCCAAATTAATATTCACTTGTTTTTATGTTGACTGTTAGGCCCTGTTATATGTTGGAATTAACCATCTCCAGATCAGAGGTGATATTCCAATGGGTAGAAGTAGTCGTTCCTGTAATATGTAGGCATATATTAACCTATGACTTATATGGTCACCATATCGTTTGCTTGGACAATTTTTCACATTCTATGTTTTCTATCTTTAGCTTAACTAAAAGATATACCCTTGGCATACTTTAATCTTTGAATCATCTAAGATGTTAAACGTTTACGAACAAAATTTATTTCCATACTATGACAAGAAAATCTAAATGATAAGCAAATATGTTTTTGCATCGTTGGTAACTCATAGTTTATCACGCTCCGATTAGACTATATTCATCACACGTGCGTCAACTTGCAGAGAAATCATCGCTTCGTTGACAAAAATCCTATTAATAGTTACCAATCAAAAGCTATACAGAAAAATGTGGACTCCCAATATTTGCAAGGAATTCCTCTCTTAATGTAGATACATTTAATTGCAGTGATTTGATTGACTTGTAAGACCGTTTTCGTGACTTATCAAACTGTTTTAAATAACATGTACAATAAAAGTAAATAAAATATATATATAGTTACATGGCTCTGTTTACAGATGTGTCTGGCAACCTGTACCAACAGAAGCATTTGCAATCTGATCGTAAGTATCATAATTAACTTACTGAAGGGCTACAGGGTCATAAACTTACTGCATTTGTATCTCGTTAATTACATGCTACAGACTCATTAACTTACTATCTATTTAATTGCATGATACAGACTCATATCAGAACCCTATCAGAAATACTAACATGTAGAAAATCATTTTGAAATAAAAATCATATGAATTGGCAGTTCTTGCGTTCAAGTCACCAATGAAAACACTATTTGGACATTCTTCTGAGTATTTTACAATTTGGTTCTCAAGTTCATAAAATAAGTCACAGCTATGTATCTTATAAAAAGATGAGTTCGCGATTATATAGTCATTTTCACATCCAGTCAGTTCTTTGGAAATCTTCACCCACATTCATGTATCATATAAAATGTCAATAATTTTAACATATTCTGCAATATATTTTCTAATCATCACATAAACATCACAACCTTGTTTGTGTTTCTTCCTAGACAAAGAAACAGGTTTACATACAAAATCATCAATTTCAATATCACATGTGTTATTGATCCAGCATTCAGATAAGAAAACAATATCATAAGTACAAATATAATTTTTAAATTTTGACATCTTTCATGTTTTCTTCAAAACCACCATTTATATTCCATGATAAATACTTAACACTTGAAACAAAATTTTTGGACGACTCCTATGCTATCTGCATAGCATTTTCACTAACATTATAAGTACTACCTGAATTTTCCTGAGAATGTTTTACACCATTTTCATTATTACTTAAAATGCCTGACTTTTTTCTTCTGCTTTTTAGCATTCTCAATAGCAACTTGAATTGAATCACCTCCATAAGCCACACCTCCAATGAATAATTTATCACGAATAAACACTGCTTTAACATCTGGATCACGCGCTTGCTTCAGTAACGGAATGAGAGACTTCCTTTTTTTCACCACAGACTTTGGATACTGATCCGTAATTGAAATTTTGGAACCTTTCAATTTATTACTGTTTTTACGAACATTGTCACGTTTTCCTATCATTAAATTTGACTAAAACTGACCTTTTTCTCTCTGTTTCATTGGACGGGGTTAGATAGATCTACTGTGTTACCGAGCCTATAAGCAACTTTAATGATAAGGTCATCTTCAATATCCAGGTCATTTGAACAAATACGTTTTATCAATTGAATACAATCCTCCTCCTCCTTCTCTTTCAAACCATAAAATAATAAAATTGTCACACATTGATTCACACTGGATAATCTCAAATTCATAGCTAAGTTTTTCATTGGCTTTAACAATTTTACTTAAGCTTTCCTTGGTTTCTGTTACTTTTTTGCATCTGATTTTACACAATCCAGATCCTTGCGCAATGACTCATGCAAAGAGGAAAGTTTTTTTTGAATATCATTATCAACTTGTTTTCTCCCATGTTCTACCTTTTTACTATTTTCTTCAAAAGTTTTCGAAATAAAAGTTCAACTCGACTTCTGAAACCCGTTTCGACAAATTGTCAATGTCTCGTTTCATTTCGGACACATTGGAATCAATACTCGACACTGAACGTTTAATGTCATCGATAGTGTTAATTTTTGTAGACATCACTGCAAACTTAGCTATTCATTCGCTTGCCCAGTGCGGCGTACTTGAAGATGCTTGGGGAGCTGAACAGGGTACATACGGTAATCCCATCTGCAATTGCTGGGTCGGAGAAGTAACAAATGACGACCCTATCATAGGTATGGGCATAGGCACAGTATTATTCATATTGTTCATGCTCATAAAAGCGTGATTGTTCATAGCAGTACTGTTTATAAAACTTGGCTGTGTTTACTGCGAATTCATAGTAATGGCGGACAAATCAACCGTGTCCGGTTTGGCGTCACTCTTACTTTTGTTTTTTGTTCTTTTTTTTTCGGGGGTTGAATAGAATCTTGTTTTGATGCCATTGAAATGTCACATAACCTTTGAACATATTTCCATAAATCCGGTTGAATTTTACATTTTTACAGGAGCCAAAGTAAACAGCCACTGCACAATCAGTGGAAGATAACTCAATCCATTAGCTTACTATCTCTTCAATTACATACTACAAGCAAATTAACTTACTATTTCTTTAATTACATGCTACATGCTCATTAACTTACTATCCCTTTAATTACATGCTACATGCTCAATAACTTAATATCCCTTTAATTACATGCTACAGGCTCATTAACTTACTATCTCTTTAATTACATGCTACATGCTCATTAACTTACTTAGACCAGTCAATCTACGGTTTTACCTCAAACTAATTGGAAAAGATTTTATTTCAACTGTAATTAGTTCTTGACATAAATATATTCAACATATAAAAAGTCTAGAAAAATCTAAATAGGGGAAAAGTAAGAATTTTATGAAAACAAAATACGCAAAAATATGAAAATAAGGGAGATAACTCGTGTATAAATTGCATATGCTTCAATCGAATTTTTAATTAGAAAAAATCAGATTCAACCGATGGAATAGTAATGGTAAGCTTAAGCATAATAATTATCATCTATTAATTACAGTTTTACTTTATAAAATGTTTAGGGTCATATAAATTCGGAAATTTGCAACAGCCGCCGTTGTTTGTTGACATTTTTATTTCATCTGCTACAAGTACAAATCAATCCACTGATAATTTTCCGTTTTCACCAAATAGTCCAGTCAATCTATGGGAAAAATAGCCAAACCTCAAACTAATTGCAAAAGAATTTATCTCTGGATTTTCTTGTGTCAAAATGTCTTCCTAATACCATACCAAAAGAATAGAAAAAGCTAGATAGGGAAAAAAAAATTTCATGAGATTTTCTAAGCTCCTCTCACTATTTCAGCATACATATTTTTTTAACATATACAGTTGTAAATGTGGAAAAAGAGCATTCAATGAAAGTGTAGTCATACCAATCATGCATCAAACTAATGAGAGGAGTTTTATCTTTCAAATTGATGAAATAAAATACAGGTCTTCTTTCTGTGCCTTCTCTATTTAATCCAAAAATGTACTAGTACCCTGCCGAAATTAATAAATAGGTGTTGTAATATTAAAAAAAAAGTTATTTGAGAAATGTTTCATTTTTAATCAAACAACTGAGTAAAACAAAGCACAAGATAGTAACATATAAAATTATATGGGGCCAATAATACTGATTGTTTACAAATATGTATACAAAATGAGAATTTGGATTATTAGAATTTCCCTTTTCTCTCATTTTTTCGAATCCTTCTTGTTTACACAAAAAAAAATATATATGATATAGAAATTATGATGCAACTTAATGTTGTTGCTTATATATAGGTAATAACAAGAAGTCTATTTTGAATAACAGGTTGCTGATCTACATTCCAAATAGGAAATATTCCAAAGGAAAATGCAGATATTTCTTGTGTTTTATCTCGAAGACAAAAAAAGGGGGACAACATAGTTATGATAGATTTAAAATGTTTCATATTTGAAGTAAAAACCTTTTTACTGTTGGAATGGATAACTTGTGCAAAATGGAAGATTTTCAGTTTTTCTAATTTGTAAATATTACCTAACATACTAAATTGACTGTCCAAATTAAAAAACAATTAAAATCTTACCTAACAAGATAGTTTAAAATTTTACCCTATTTTTTTTTATAAAATGGCCGAAAAACTTTAATTTTTTAAAAGAAGTATATTAAAAATAGTAGCAGTAACCTATACAAAAGTATTGATGTAGCAGTAATGAATAACGTCTACTGAAGTTACAATACACATTCAGCATTTAAAATCAATAAGATTGTCAAAACATAAGAACATGTAATAATACTGATATGTTTCTGATCACATAGTCCTAATTACATATCTTTAGTCATGTCTTCGCCTGTTATATGTTTGAAGTTTGAATTTGAGTAACTAACACCTTTACAGTCTCCACATCCAACTGTGCAATCTAAACCATGTTTCCTACCACTCCATTTTTAGTGACACAGTTAAGTTTACAGTTATATCTTATTACTTGAATTAGTCGCTCAGATGCAGGGGGTAAATTTGTTATTATAGGAAAAAGTTGACCGTTAACACTTTCCCACCCCCATTCTAGAGGGTTGTTATGATATGTTGTTACTACCCATTCTTGTAGTTGGAGATAAGCACGTTTGCTGTGGTAACATTCGAGAGATCATGTCACAGCCAGAAATAGCATGAAGAAATGGCAGTATATGACATGCGTCCAGTCCAAGTGTTGACTTTGTCTTACGGATATCTCCTATTTTCATCGTTGTAGAGCTGGTACTCATTGATTTGAAATATATATCGCTTGAATCAAGATCAAAATGGAAAAGCAAAAGTATTAACAGATCAGTACCTTCGCCAAGCACTTTCAACTGTAGTTTTGATTCGATTCGGTGATCATTTACATCGTATCTATCCAAATGAGCTTGAAGTTAAGGATACTCCTGATACTCAAAGTCTGCTTCTTACCCTGACCTTCACCTTGAGGTCGACCACGGAGGAAGATTCAAAAACAAAACTATATGACAAATGCGATTACTTCACTTTTCCAATAGTCAACTTCCCTTTCATCAGTAGCAATATTATAGCATCACCAGCATATGGGGTTTACATTTATCAACTTATACGTTATTCTGGAGTTTGTGTCAAGTACAATGCTTTTCTGGACAGAGTTCAGCTGCTGACTCAGAGGCTACTTAAACAAGGCTATGCTGCTCCTAGGTTTAAGTCATCGCTACAAAATTCTTGTTGTGATCACAATCTGGTTGACCGCTACGAAATATCCATATCTCAAATGACAATGGATCTTTTATTTTTACGTAGATGTTTTCTTCCTCTATCACTGCCACTACTTTTACCGGACTTTACTGTATATATGAGTAACATGGCGGCTGTCTTATAAGAAGCATGTACTGCTTACCATTCGCGAGCACCTGAGTTCATTCCGGTTTGTTTGGTGTGGTCCGTGTTGCTCATTCTTGCAGTTTTCTTGTGTTGTCCTATTATGTGTCTTTACATTCTGAGTTTCGTTTTGTGATATCTGTTACGATTTCTGCATAAAACGATGTTCGATTTCCTCTTAACCTACAGGTGTTTGTGAAGGGGCTCGCGTCTTATTTACGTTATTTGTGTTTGCTTGTACCTAGTGGTGTCCAACACATATTGCATTGTGTTTTTGTTTTGTTTTTCTTCGTCTTGTATGCCCTATGATGCCAGTGTCTCTGGATTGTCCATTATTGATTGTCCCTTCGGTGTTCTATAGCTAATGTTTATTTGACAATTAAGACATCTGCATCACCTGGAGGTATGTATTGTTGAACATCCCTATTTGAATAATATTTAACTTGGCATGTTAATAACGCTTTGTTTATTTTCCGAATCTGCTAGGAACAGTTCCATCTTTGACTTGAATAGTGTATATTCATTAAATAACACTTTATCCCCAACTGCTGTCCATGTTCGCCTTAGATGTGACATATCCTTAATAGACTATATACTTTTGTGTGTTGTAAAATCATTATTTCTATGGGTGTTGTGTGTTGATATTTATTTCATGCGTTATTTGTAACATTTTTTATTCTTGTATGTATATAGATGTTTGCTTATTCATCGATTTTCTCATTACACAATTGTATTCAAGTTTGCTCTTCTTTAAAATCTATTCTAAAAATCGCTATCTTTTTTTAATTTTTTTATTTGATTAATTTTTTTGTAATTTTTCATTTTTTTTACAGACAACACATTCATCACATCACATGCACAAACAATATAAGTGTAAATGACATTTATTGCTATTTGTGTGCTCAGCAGATAACAACTTTTTTCCTGAAATTAATGTTAATTGTAATTACCATCCTTATCTCCCTAAGCCATTATATATTTATGGAATATTTGAAATTGTTGAACAGGCCATACGATGTAACCTGGTTTGGGTCAGTCTACGCTTAGCAAACCGCGAAGCGTTTTTTGAAAAGCGTAAAATGACCCAAATCAGGCCATGCAAGAAGCATAACTCGTTCAACAATTTCAAATACCTCTTATAATTTAATTTTTACAACAAAATTTAATGATTCCTCGATTTTAATTGCGATTATTTTATGTGACTATTTGAATTTGTCGTTAGCGGATTAACACATTGGTGACGTCACAATACCAACCCAGGCCATCGAGCGTAACCAATGTTGCTCCAGGCGGATCAGCAAATCGGATTGCAGTATTCACATCAAATTAAATTATTTATAAATATACAAATTAATCTAAAAATTAAGTTTACAAAGATCAGAATGATAAAACTGTTATAAAATAGTTTATATAATTTGTTTCTGCTAAGGGTATAGAACAGCAATAACAATGCTAAATTACAGTAATTTCAGCCACCTATCCTCATGGTCTTTCAACTTATTCTTAAAGATTGAATTTGATCTCTCCATTTTTTCCCTACTTTTTAATTTTGCTTTAAGTACTTCTATTGTTGGCAAATTATTTGACCACTTACAGCAATGGATATAATATTTTATGAATAGCATCACAAATTCGATGATCTCGGATGGATATTCATTGACATTTGTAATCAACACTATATTTGCCATATTTAACTCAATAGGAATATCAAAAATTTCTTCTAACCAGGTTTTTATCCGATTCCAAAACAGTTGTACTACA
>MJUT01002591.1:437751-481670 GCA_002080005.1 Gigantidas platifrons
CCTGACCTTCACCTTGAGGTCGACCACGGAGGAAGATTCAAAAACAAAACTATATGACAAATGCGATTACTTCACTTTTCCAATAGTCAACTTCCCTTTCATCAGTAGCAATATTATAGCAACACCAGCATATGGGGTTTACATTTATCAACTTATACGTTATTCTGGAGCTTGTGTCAAGTACAATGCTTTTCTGGACAGAGTTCAGCTGCTGACTCAGAGGCTACTTAAACAAGGCTATGCTGCTCCTAGGTTTAAGTCATCGCTACAAAAATTCTTGTTGTGATCACAATCTGGTTGACAGCTACGAAATATCCATATCTCAAATGACAATGGATCTTTTATTTTTACGTAGATGTTTTCTTCCTCTATCACTGCCACTACTCTTACCGGACTTTACTGTATATATGAGTAACATGGCGGCTGTCTTATAAGAAGCATGTACTGCTTACCATTAGCGAGCACCTGAGTTCATTCCGGTTTGTTTGGTGTGGTCCGTGTTGCTCATTCTTGCAGTTTTCTTGTGTTGTCCTATTATGTGTCTTTACATTCTGAGTTTCGTTTTGTGATGTCCGTTACGATTTCTGCATAAAACGATGTTCGATTTCCTCTTCACCTACAGGTGTTTGTGAAGGGGCTCGCGTCTTATTTACGTTATTTGTGTTTGCTTGTACCTAGTGGTGTCCAACACATATTGCATTGTGTTTTTGTTTTGTTTTTCTTCGTCTTGTATGCCCTATGATGCCAGTGTCTCTGGATTGTCCATTATTGATTGTCCCTTCGGTGTTCTATAGCTAATGTTTATTTGACAATTAAGACATCTGCATCACCTGGAGGTATGTATTGTTGAACATCCCTATTTGAATAATATTTAACTTGGCATGTTAATAACGCTTTGTTTATTTTCCGAATCTGCTAGGAACAGTTCCATCTTTGACTTGAATAGTGTATATTCATTAAATAACACTTTATCCCCAACTGCTGTCCATGTTCGCCTTAGATGTGACATATCCTTAATAGACTATATACTTTTGTGTGTTGTAAAATCATTATTGCTATGGGTGTTGTGTGTTGATATTTATTTCATGCGTTATTTTTCACATTTTTTATTCTTGTATGTATATAGATGTTTGCTTATTCATCGATTTTCTCATTACACAATTGTATTCAAGTTTGCTCTTCTTTAAAATCTATTCTAAAAATCGCTATCTTTTTTTATTTTTTTATTTGATTAATTTTTTTGTAATTTTTCATTTTTTTTACAGACAACACATTCATCACATCACATGCACAGAACAAGACAAACAATATAAGTGTAAATGACAGTTATTGCTATTTGTGTGCTCAGCAGATAACAACTTTTTTCCTGAAATTAATGTTAATTGTAATTACCATCCTTATCTCCCTAAACCATTATATATTTAAGGAATATTTGAAATTGTTGAACAGGCCATACGATATAACTTGGTTTGGGTCATTCTATGCTTAGCAAACCGCGAAGCGTTTTTTGAAAAGCGTAAACTGACCCAAATCAGGCCATGCAAGCATAACCCGTTCAACAATTTCAAATACCTCTTATAATTTAATTTTTACAACAAAATTTAATGATTCCTCGATTTTAATTGCGATTATTTCATGTGACTATTTGAATTTGTCGTTAGCGGATGAACACATTGGTGACGTCACAATACCAACCCAGGCCATCGAGCGTAACCAATGTTGCTCAGCGGATCAGCCAATCGGATTGCAATATTCACATCAAATTAAATTATTTATAAATATACAAATTAATCTAAAAATTAAGTTTACAAAGATCAGAATGATAAAACTGTTATAAAATAGTTTATATAATTTGTTTCTGCTAAGGGTATAGAACAGCAATAACAATGCTAAATTACAGTAATTTCAGCCACCTATCCTCATGGTCTTTCAACTTATTCTTAAAGATTGAATTTGATCTCTCCATTTTTTCCCTACTTTTTAATTTTGCTTTAAGTACTTCTACTGTTGGCAAATTATTTGACCACTTACAGCAATGGATCTAATATTTTATGAATAGCATCACCAATTCGATGATCTCGAGTGGATATTCATTGACATTTGTAATAAACACTATATTTGCCATATTTAACTCAATAGGAATATCAAAAATTTCTTCTAACCAGGTTTTTATCCGATTCCAAAACAGTTGTACTACAGGGCAAAGCCAGATATAATGAAGAATTGAGTCAGAGGCATTTTTACAAAAGTTACAATGGTCCAAATTCTTTATCCCAATTTTAACCAAGAATGTGTTTGTCGGTAAAGCGCTATGAAGAAGTTTGTACTGGATTTATTTTAGTTTCGAATCATTTGTGACAAGATATAAATTAGAGAAGACGTCATTGAAATTAATATCTGTATCCATATCTGATTTCCACTTAGAAATGCCTTTTATTGAATCAACTTCTAAATCTTCTAGTGGTTTGTTATATATTTCCCTTGATAAGCTCTTGGAATTCAGAATTGTGTTAATTAAATGGTTTCTATATTCTGCATTTGTTATTTTGGTTACATTTTTACTTTTAATCATGATATCAGACTAAAGTACTTCAAGAAGTTAAGTTTGCAATTAAACTGAGTTTTTAATTCATCATAAGTTTTAAATTTATTTTCTTCATCTAAGATATCTTTGATAAATATGATATTATTATTAAACAATTCTTTGTAAAAAATTGTTTTTCCTTCAATTTTTAGAGATGAATTATACCAAATAATACTGTGAACATTAAGAGGTATCTTTTCTTTTGATTTTAATTCTAGAAAAATTTCAACAAATCTGTCCAAAATATATCTTTCATTGTTATGTTGTCAATATCAGATATATTTAGATCACAATTAAAAATAAAATTTTGATTAAATATGTGATATCGCAATTTTATAATATCCTTCGAAGAAGTTTCAAATGAACTATCCAAGAGCTTTTTGACCCACTGAAATTTCACAGATTTGCTGTAAGCATATATATCAGTGATGTTTAAACTCCTTGATTTGTCTTTTGTAAAATTATTTCCCTCTTTATTTTTGGCGGTTTATTATCCCACAGAAAATTGAAAATTAAGCTATCAATATCTTTAAGGTAATTTTGTCCTGGATTTGGTAATACAGATAAGAGATATGTTAGCTGTGGCAAAATTAAACTTTTTATAATTGTTACCTTTCCAAATAAAGTCAAGTTTCTTTTACTTCATGACTGAATGCTATTTTTTATTTTTACCTTTTTCTCATCATAATTTAGCTTTATCAAGTCTTCATATTTCCCATTTGTTGGTATAGCGATTCCCAATATTTTGATTTTATCAACTGTAATTTTCATACCTGGTGAGAAATTATGTGTGTAAATTTCCATTCGAGATCGACCCAGTGGCGCTAGTTCCGATTTATTATAATTGACTTTCAACCCACTAATTTTTGTAAAATTATTTAATAAATTTACTGTATTGCGGACCGATTTTTCACTACCGTCTAATAAAATTTGTGTATCGTCTGCATATTGAGACAGTTTTATCTCTTTTCTTTTATAACAAAACCCTTTTATATCTTTCGATTGCCTTATGGCTATTCCTAGAATTTCTGCACATAAAAGAAACAAATAAGGGGAAATCGGACATATTTGACGAACATCACGAGATACAGAAAAAAATTGTGTAGTCCATCCAGTATTTAATACACAGCTAGTTATATCAGTAAAAAATACTTTTATACAAAAGCCTTTATTTCTATGTGTTTTTATCGCAAATGGTTTTCCATACATTTTTTTCACCGAAAAGTGTTGATGAAGGTTTCTTTTTTAATTATTATATATTTTTCACATACAATATTGATTTTCTGACTTTTTTTTATTTCATTGTATTATATTTGTCATACACATTTAAGACTGACATTTGGTGAGAACGGAAAATGCTCAGTGAATTGCTTTGTACTTGTAGCGAAATCAGGATGTCAACAAACAACGGCGGCTGTTGCAAATTTCCGAATTTATATGATCCTAAACATTTTATAAATTAAAACTGTAAATAATAGATGTTAATTATTATTCTTAAGCTTACCATTACTGTACCATCGGTCGAATCTGATTTTTTCTAGGTAAAAATTCGATTGAAGCATATACAATTTATACACGAATTATGTTTTCATATTTTTGCATATTTTATTTTCATAAAATTCTTACTTTTCCCCTATTTAGATTTTTCTAGATTTTTATATGTTAAATATGTTTATGTCAAGAACTAATCACAGTTGAAATAAATTCTTTTCCAATTAGTTTGAGGTTTGGCTATTTTTTCCCATAGATTGACTGGACTGTACTATCTCTTTATAATTACAAGATACATGCTCAGTAACTAACTATATCCTTCATTACATGCTACAGGCCCATTAACTTACTATCTCTTTAATTACATGCTACAAGAACATTAACTTACTATATCTTTAATTACATGCTACAGGCACATTAACTTACTGTCTCTTTAATTACATCCTACAGACTCATTAACTTACTATCTCTTTAATTACATGCTACAGACTCATTAACTTACTATCTCTTTAATTACATGCTACAGACTCATGAACTTACTGTATCTTTAATTACATGCTACAAGAACATTAACTTACTATATCTTTAATTACATGCTACAGGCACATTAACTTACTGTCTCTTTAATTACATCCTACAGACTCATTAACTTACTATCTCTTTAATTACATGCTACAGACTCATTAACTTACTATCTCTTTAATTACATGCTACAGACTCATTTACCTACTATATGTTTAATTACATGCTGCAGACTCATTAATTTATTATCTCTTTAATTGCATGTTATAGGATCATTAACTTAGTATCTATTTAATTACATGCTACAGGTTCATTAACTTAATATATCTTTAATTGCATGCTACTGGTTCATTAGCTGACTGTTTCTTTAATTACGTGCTACAGGCTCATTAACTTTCTATCTCTTTAATTACAAGCTACATGCTCCTTAACTTATTATCTCTTTAATTACATGCTACAGGCCCATTAACTTACTATCTATTTAAATATATGATACCGGCTCATTAACTTACGATCTCTTTAATTACAAACTACATGCTCATTAACTTACTCTCTCTTTAATTGCATGCTACATGTTCATTAACTTACTATCTCTTTAATTACATGCTACATGTTCATTAACTTACTATCTCTTTAATTACATGCTACAGACTCGTTAACTTACTATATCTTTAATCACATGCTGCTGACTCATTAACTTATTATCTCTTTAATTGATGCTACAGGCTCATTAACTTACTATCTCTGTAATCACATGCTGCAGACTCATTAGCTTATTATCTCTTTAATCACATGTTGCAGACTCATTAACTTATTATCTCTTTAATCACATGCTACTGGCTCATCAACTTACTAGCTCTTTAATTACATGCTACAGTCTCATTAACTTACTATATCCTTAATTACCTGCTACTGGCTCATTAACTTACTAATTCAAGTGTTATATTTATCAATACAGTCGATGCTTACACTGAAATCCGTGTGTTGACTTCCATCCTTAAGAGGTATACTTAATACAACATTATGTGAATGTTTTGTCAGTGAGCTATGACAAGTCGATGGATATATCCGGCGCCGCGGGTATCCCCCACCAGGAAAACTGACCGCCATGATAACTAATTAATATTCAGTAATATCTTGTAATCTCAAATTCTCATAAGTCATTTTCAAGGATTACTCGAGTTTATATTTATTTGTGTCGAATACTTGCTTTATTATTTGTGTCGAATAGTTGCTGTATTTTTCGTGTCGGATACATACTGTAATATTTGTGTCGAATACTTGTAATAATTGTGTCGAGTACTTACTCCAAAGTATGGGGGAGAGGGATGTGGTGAGAGCTATGCTAGGATGATATTTTTCCAAATCATAGGGGAGAGATGTGTCGTAAGAGCGATCGTATGGTAGTCAAGTGTTATATTTATCAATACAATCGGTTCTTAATAGCAGTGAAATTCGTGTGTTGATTTCCACCGTGGTGATGTATACTCAATACAACTTTTTGTGAACATATTGTCAGTCACTTATGACAAGTCGATGGATATATCCGGCGCCGCAGGTATCTCGCAACAGGAAAACTGACCGCCATGATAACTAGTTAATATTCAGTAACATCTTGTTATCTCAAATTCTGATAGGTCATTTTCAAGGATTACTCGAGATGATACTTATTTGTGTCGAATGTTTGCTGTAATATTTGTGTCGAATACTTACTGTCATACTTGTGTCGAATCTTTGCTGTACTATTTGTGTCGAATACTTACTGTAATAATTTTATCGAACCTTTGCTGTAATATTTGTGTCGAATACTTAGTGTAATATTTGTGTCGAATACTTAGTGTAATATTTGTGTCGAATACTTGCTGTAATATTTGTGTCGAAAGCTTAGTGCAATATTTGTGTCGCAATACTTGCTATAATATTTGTGTCGAATACTTACTGTAATATTTGTATCGAATACTTCTTGGGAAAGACCTCAACTTACATCTCATTTGTAATATGAAACGTAATCTTTAAAGACACTTTCTTGTATTTCAGTTTCTCCTTTGCATGTTGCCTGTAGAAAGGATAAAGAAGAAAGTGTATCACTACTTCTTAAAACAGGATTCACAGCAAATGTTCTTGATGAGTACAACAGTACGCCGTTGTTTTGGGCAATATATAAGAAACATAGGTCTGTTGCAGATGTTCTTCTTTCAATCGATGACATAGATGTCAATAGTGTTACATGCGATTTACCACCTGATATTTTGTAAGTAATGTTATTTTTATATTGTGTTCATTGCGAGTCTTATCAATGTTAATATCTAAAGAAAATCATACGTTTTTAAGAATATTAATTTCTTGACACGATTTATTTCTTTTTATATAGAAAATTTGTTTGATAAACTTTTAAGTCACACATTTTGATATATAGTTATGGGATTACAAAATAGAATAATGTTTGTTTTGTAACGTTGTTCACAGATTACTGTCTGAACGTTTACGGGAGGGATACGACTAAGCATCATATTGTACAGAGTTTAGGTTCAACAATTCTTTACAATAAACTATCATAGGTTAGTATGTTATGGATGTGGACTTGGATATTCACTAGTAAAGGAGGTTTTATGTTGTACATGTTGCATAATGATACATGTGTATATAATGTTTTTAAATGTGATTATTTAGAGAGTTGACAGTGTACTCACATGTGGATGGTACTAGCATTACCGCATCATTCTACTAAGAGAGAGAGGAGCTTTGGGCACAACAAACAAGTTAAACCCAGTAACTGTTTTAGCCCGAATAGTGAGCGGTCATGAAGTTGTGTATTATTGGTTCCGAGTTCATCTCTTTTATAATGTTTTCTATTGTCTTAGTTTTTGCTTTGCATTTTATTTGTATGTAATTATTCACCATTTAAGATATGAGTGCAGGCAGATGACTGTATTGATGTGTGCATGCTATGTAGGTGACTTTCAATCAATTATAGGAATCTGCAGACATAACCCATTACCGAATGTTGTAGGTGATTATGGGTAAGTTTTTAAACGTCTTGAACCACATCGGTGGTGTCATTGTTAGCGTGTTCACGTTGATTGTGGTAGATAGTGGGTAAGTTTTTAAACGTCTTGAACCACATCGGTGGTGTCATTGTTAGCGTGTTCACGTTCATTGTGGTAGATCGTGGGCTCGAGCACCCGGCCAGATCAAACCAAAGACTACAAAACAAACGTTAGAGAATACCAACGGAGCAATCCAAAATAGAAAATCCAGAGAAACTAGCAATATATGGTATGCAAGATGAAGAAAAAACTAAACAAAAACACGACACAACATGCGTTAGACATCGCTATACGCAAACAAACACACAAATAGCGTAAGTAGCACATGAGCCCTCCTACAAACAACTGAAGATAAAGGCAAACAATCATCGTTTTTATGCGGAAATCGTAACGGATAGCAGAACACGAAACTAAGGACGTAAAGGACATAATAGGACAACAAAGAAATCTGAAAAAATAAACACGGACCCCCACAAATTGCTCCTCTCGCGTTAAGCAATAATTATTCCCTTGTTGTTTTTTCAGAGTAAACTGCAAACACACTTCAGTTTTATTTTCAAATACTGCTAAATTATGATTGAGGGCCAATAAACCAAATCATTTTTGGTCACACTTGAGTAGCACGACCGGTGCCACTGGTGGAGCAGGAACTGCTTACCCCTCCGGAGCACCTAAGTTAACCCTGGTTATCAAGTGTGTTCCCATTTCTCAATCATTAGTTTTCTGTGTAGTGTTTTGTAGATAATTGTTTGTCCCTTTGTCTTTCTTTCTGTTGGCCATGGTATTGTCTGTCCTTCGATTTGCGGCTTCTGATTACCCCTCTGGCATCTTAAAATTTGTTTGTTACCATCTTATCCAGCACGTAGTTAACCACAAACATTTACTGGGAGTTGACCTAACATTCTTTGTCAGTAACTTGTTAACTATTAACATTCAATGAGAGCGGATGATGACAAGTTCCTAATCAGACGATATGTAACCACAAACATGCATTGGTGTAGGCTTGTCACCAGTTGGATTAGTGGTTGCTGTAAAATTATAGGAACCATGGAAACGGTTTATCATATTTATATCTAGTTTTACATGTAATATATGTACAATGGCGTTGTATAAGATAAAACAAAAAACAAATATAACATTACAACAATATACATTCCTCATTCTAGATAGAATGTCAACAGAGAATCCTACAATAGAATGATATGACGCAGTACAGCATAGACAAAGAACATAGCAACACCAAACAATCCTACAATGCCGATCTTACGAGGGTGGGGCAGTACATAAAACCCACTCTGCGTAGACATAACGTTAGTCAATCACGAATTGCCAATGTTAGGGGACATTACACAAAAATACAATCTAGAGTAACAAAATACTACCAATCCATGATAAATACAATGACAGGGGACATGTAGGCCTTAACCTGGAATTTCTTTGACCCCCTTTATATCTACTTATCACTGATGCCAAAATTTGGAATCCATAATGAACAAATCAGTAGAACCACCACCTCAATGCAATGATCAAATTTAATTGCACTATAGCCCAAATAAGGAAATTTGGCACCTTTAACATTTTTTTATGTTTCGCCAGTCATTTCGCGTTTGTCATATATCTAGATCTGCATATTCTGAAGTACTTTGAGCGATTATGATCTGATATCTCAAGTTAAAATAGGTTCGAGTAACTGAACAAATCTGATTCCTAGTCAACAGGGAACCTTCCAAATGGAGAAATAGCTCCGTGCATGTGAATAGGGCCATATTTGACACGGGAATCGTATAGGGCACCACAACATAGAGAACTAGGCAAAATCTAACCAAGCAGATATAAGCTTACAGAGACCATCAGCAAAACGCTCTTTTCATAAATTATTGTATGTGATAGATGTTTTAATATGTAAAGTTTTCTATGCTACATATAATTGTTTCTCTACAGACTAACACCCTTGCATACAGTATGTTCTTTGGGAAATATGGACTGCGTCCGTTCCTTGTTGTCATGTGGTGCTGACGTCAATGCACGTGATACAAATTATATGACACCTTTATATGAAGCTTGTTGGCATGGCCGTACTGATATTGTAGAAGTCCTACTTCAGTCAGGTGGAGTATTTTAAGCTAAAGAGTAATATACGTTTTTTCTATGTAATAGATATAGTACTTTGATAAGTTTTCCGGATGAGTATCGGACTATCCAATCGAAAGAGTCTGGAGCGCATGTGCCGAAGAATATTTTCCTTGATTGTGAAGCCGGAAACACGTATACTATACTATGTGTAATTGTTGCTACTTATTTTTATTATCAAAGTATCATCTTGTTCTTGACATGTGATTGCTTCTTAAAATGACGTATTCCGACAGAAATATATCGTTTTTAATGTTCTCAGTTATGTTAGCAATTTTATCAAATAATCCAAATTTATTCATAGTATCAAGACCAATCAAACGTTAGTTTGAATTTGGCAAATCAAATTGGTGCTTTCATTCGAACTCTGGTAAAATAGGTTGATGACGTAAACAATGACAGGATCAGATGAAAACAGCCGACCTACCACTTTAAACTAAAGGGACTTCAAAGAACTGTTGCAAAATGTTCCTTGGATTTGCCACATATAATTACTGTACATTATAATGGTATTACTAGCTCACATAGTCCAAAGGATCATGTGGGGTATTGCCACCAAAGATGTCAAAAAGGGATATGTTCATATTTTATCCTTTTTATTTATACAATTTGTTTTTACACAATTTTGATGCAGTTGTTTCGAAGTTTTCATCCTTACGAGTTATCAATGAGCCATAAAATTGTTTGCTATCTTATTCGAAAATGAGTCTAAAAGGGACCCGAATTCCTAAATTTTGCACATTAGAAAGGTATACATTTTTTTTGTGATGAAATTTTCATGTGGTTTGTGTTTTCTTGAATAGATTGCGTTGATAGCTTCAGTAGTATGTCTACGGATACCTCTATTTTGTACGGCTTTTGAGAACAACTTTACAGAAAGGGGCCGAAATGTGCAAATTTTCAAAAATGTAACTTTTATATTTTCATCCAATTTTAATCCGTTATTGATTGGCCATTGATTTTTTTTATTTCGAAAAGGTGTCCTTATGGGGACTAAATTAAGATATTTCACATATTTGATGAAAAATACATAGCATTTTGCTTATCCAATTTTAAAACAGTTTTTGCGAAGCTGTCATCTTAATGGGTTATTGATGGGCCATAAGCAAATTTGCTATTTTATTTCGAAAAGGGGTCTAAAAGGGGGCCTAACTCCGACAATGCAATACGAGTAATATATACAATTCAACTGAAATAAACCTGATCAATTAAATTCTGGGTAATATGGGAAGTTCCAGAAAATGAAAAACAAAAAATAAAGCAAAAAATAAAACAAAATATAAAACAAAACAAAACAAAAAACTAGGAAAATGCCATAAAAAGAGATTATTACAATTTTCCCATTGTGAACTTTCCATTTATAAGTAGAAATATTCCAGCAGCACCTACATATGGAGTATATATCTCTCAGATGATACGATATTCCAGAGCTTGTGGTTCCTTTAATAATTTCCTTGATAGAGGTTTGCTGCTAACAAGGAAGCTACTGAACCAAGGGTTCCTTTTGGTAAAGTTGAAATCATCACTTCGAAAATGTTACGGTTACCACCACACCTTGATTGACCGTTATGGAATATCTGTGTCACAAATGACCACGGATATGTTCCACTTGTCGTAAACACTTCCCAGTCTTCCCTCATTCACCATTTATTACCGGGTTTGTAACTAGATTGACACGACGGGTGCCACTAGCGGTGCAGGAATTGCTTACCCTTCAGGAGCACCTGAGTTCACCCCGGTTTTTAGTGGGGTTCATGTTTCTTAATCTTTAGTTTTATATGTATGTTTTGTCGATCGTTGTTTGTCCTTTTTTCTTTTGGCCATTGTGTTGTCTGTTCTTCTTTGGTATACGGTTTCTGATTGTCCCTTTGGTATCTCCAAACTCTTCCTACATTTTTATTGTCATCACTGCATGGGTCAATAAACCTGCTGATGGACTTTTAATTCCCTAGGCTAACAACCGACTAGTAATCAATGTTTTTTCGCTGACATAATTGCCGAGCATACATCTGACCAGTAGTCAATGTTTCTTCGTTAACATGATTACCGAGGGTAGCGTACGACCAGTAGGCAGTTTCTCTGGCATGATTCCCGAGAGTAACAAATGAGTTTATAGGAGAAAACTTATAAGTTTGTCTTGCTTGTGTCTTATCCTTTTTGAGCAAACAAAATATATTTATACTAAAACATCAGACTAGTTTCTTCACTGACATGTGTCCCGAGGGTAACATCCGGCCAGTAGTCGGTGTTTCTTCATTGACATGATTCCTAGGGGTAACATCCGACCATGCCAGTAGTCAATGTTTCTTCACTGACATGATTACTGAGGGTAACATTCGACCAGTAGTCGGTGTTTCTTCATTGACATGATTCCTGGGGGTAACATTCCACCAGTAGTCAGTGTTTCCTCACTGACATGATTCCTGAGGGTAACATCCGACCATGCCAGTAGTCAATGTTTCTTCACTGACATGATGCCCGAGGGAAACATTCCACCAGTAGTCAGTGTTTCTTCACTGACATGATGACCTAGGGTAACATTCCACCAGTAGTCAGTGTTTCTTCACTTACTTGGTTCCCGAGGGTAACCGCCGACCAGTAGTCAGTGTTTCCTCACTGACATGGTTCCCGATGGTAGCATTCCACCAGTAGTCAGTGGTTCGTCTCTCGCATGCTCCCCGAAGGTAACATCCGACCAATTGTCAGTGTTTCTTCACTACCATGATTGCCGAGGGTTACATTCGACGAATTGTCAGTGTTTCGTCACTACCATGATTCCCGAGGGTAACCGCCTACCAGTAGTCAGTGTTTCTTTACTGACATGATGCCCGAATGTAACATTCCACCAGTAGTTAGTGTTTCTTCACTGACTTGGTTCCCGAGGGTAACCTCCGACCAGTAGTCAGTGTTTCTTCACTGACATGGTTCCCGATGGTAGCATTCCACCAGTAGTCAGTGTTTCGTCTCTCGCATGATCCCTGTGGGTAACATGCGACCAATTGTCAGTGTTTCGTCACTACCATGATTCTCGAGGGTAACCACCTACCAGTAATCAGTGTTTCTTCACTGACATGATGCCCGAGGGTAACTTTCCACCATTAGTCAGTGTTTCCTCACTGACATGATTCCCGAGGGTAACATTCGTTTTTCAGTGTTTCGTCACTACCATGATTCCCGAGGATAACCGCCTACCAGTAGTCAGTATTTCTTCACTGACATGATGCCCGAGGGTAATATCCGATCAGTAGTCAGTGTTTCCTCACTGACATGATGCCCGAGGGTAACATTCCACTAGTAGTCAGTGTTTCTTCACTGACACGGTTCCCGAGGGTAACCGCCGACCAGTAGTCAGTGTTTCCTCACTGACATGATGCCCGAGGGTAACATTCCACCAGTAGTCAGTGTTTCCTCGCTGACATGGTTCCAGATGGTAGCATTCTACCAGTAGTCAGTGTTTCGTCTCTCGCATGATCCCTGAGGGTAACATCCGACCAATTGTAAGTGTT
The DNA here is from genome assembly GCA_002080005.1 of Gigantidas platifrons. Lineage (NCBI taxonomy): Eukaryota > Metazoa > Mollusca > Bivalvia > Mytilida > Modiolidae > Gigantidas > Gigantidas platifrons. Next base: position 451,032 of record MJUT01002591.1, read on the forward strand.
TCCTCACTACCATTATTCTCGAGGGTAACCACCTACCAGTAATCAGTGTTTCTTCACTGACATGATGCCCGAGGTTAACCATCCACCAGTAGTCAGTGTTTCCTCACTGACATGATTCCCGAGGGTAACATTCGTTTGTCAGTGTTTCGTCACTACCATGATTCCCGAGGGTAATCGCCTACCAGTAGTCAGTATTTCTTCACTGACATGATGCCCGAAGGTAATATTCCACCTGTAGTCAGTGTTTCTTCACTGACATGGTTCCCGGGAGTAATATCCGATCAGTAGTCAGTGTTTCCTCACTGACATGATGCCCGAGGGTAACATTCCACCTGTAGTCAGTGTTTCTTCACTGACATGATGCCCGAGGGTAACATTCCATCAGTAGTCAGTGTTTCCTCACTGACATGGTTCTCGAGGGTAACATCCGATCAGTAGTCAGTGTTTCCTCACTGACATGATGACAGAGGGTAACATCCACCAGTAGTCAGTGTTTCATCTCTCGCATGATCTCCGAGGGTAACATCCCTTCAATTGTCAGTGTTTCGTCACTAGCATGATTCCCGATGGTAACATTCGACTAATTGTCAGGGTTTCGTCACTACCATGATTCCCGAGGGCAACATCCTACCAGTAGTCAGTGTTTCTTCACTGACATGATGCCTGAGGGTAACATTCCAATAGTAGTCAGTGTTTCCTGACTGACATGATTCCCGAGGGTAACATTCGACTAATTGTCAGTGCTTCGTCACTACCATGATTCCCGAGGGTAACAGCCTACCAGTAGTAAGTGTTTCTTCACTGACATGATTCCGAGGGTAACATTCCACCAGTAGTCAGTGTATCCTCACTGCCATGGTTCCCGAGGGTAACATCCGATCAGTAGTCAGTGTTTCCTCACTGACATGATGCCCGAGGGTAACATTCCACCAGTAGTCAGTGTTTCTTCACTGACATGATGCCCGAGGGTAATCGCCGACCAGTAGTCAGTGTTTCTTCACTAACATGGTTCCCGAGGATAACCGCCGACCAGTAGTCAGTGTTTACTCACTGACATGATTCCCAAATGTAACATTCCCCCAGTAGTCAGTGCTTCTTCACTGACATGATGCCCGAGGGTAACCACCAACCAGTAGTCAGTGTTTCTTCACTGACATGGTTCCCGTGGGTAACCGCCGAACAGTAGTCAGTGTTTCCTCACTAACATGGTTATCGATGGTAACATTCCACCAGTAGTCAGTGTTTCGTCTCTCGTCTCTCGCATGATCCCGGAGGGTAACATCCGACCAATTTTCAGTTTTTCGTCACTACCATGATTCCCGAGGGAAACATTCGACTAATTGTCAATGTTTCTTCACTACCATGATTCCCGAGGGTAACCGCCTACCAGTAGTCAGTGTTTCCTCACTGACATGATGCCTGATGGTAACATTCCAACAGTAGTCAGTGTTTCCTCACTGACATGGTTCCCGAGGGTAACATCCGATCAGTAGTCAGTGTTTCCTCACTGACATGATGCCTGATGGTAACATTCCAACAGCAGTCAGTGTTTCCTCACTGACATGGTTCCCGAGGGTAACATCCGATCAGTAGTCAGTGTTTCCTCACTGACATGATGCCCGAGGGTAACATCCAACCAGTAGTCAGCGTTGCAAGGTGATCGGCAATCGTTCATAGATTCAAAATGGCGGATAAAGGGTCCGGTAGGAATATCGTCGATTTACAGCATATATGTAATAAAATTGTGTCAAATGAAAGTGAAGTAAAGTGTAATTTGTTCAGTAGTTGTTGGGATTAAGGAATGACAGCAATGTCTACACTAATTTTGGAACAAATCCGGAATACCACAGAAATGCTGAAGTCTCAGGAAGATTGTCTTTAATTAATAATTCAATATCCACTCCGTGCAATTATCCTATAGTTGTTTGGAGTTGCGATTAGATAGGATATGATGATACAATCCGGGATGCATAGTCGGAGTATTAATGAGTGTCAGGGTAATGAGTGTCGGAGTAATGACTGTCGGAGTTATGAGTGTCGGAGAAATAACTGTCGGAGTTATGACTGTCAGAGTAATGACTGTCGGAGTAATGAGACGACCCCGTCTTGCAGGTGAGTAACTTCGTAAGTCTGTTTAACTTTTGCAAATTGAAAATAATTCATTATACTGTTAAATGGCTAAGAATTTATTAAATTTATTAAAAAGAAATAAACGCCATAAAAAGTCTAGCAATCCGTCTGTAATGTCTGCTACTCTCCTGTCTTGCAAGTGAGCAACTAAATCCGTAAGTAATACGTCCATAAAGTTACATGTATGGAAAATTTATTAAATTTATTAAAAATAAAAATTTTACAGACACAGTAGTTACTAAAATAGAAAATGCAAGATCAGCAGACTCAATAGTTACTAAAAATAGAAATTCCAGCAGGATCAATAGTTACTAAAAATAGAAATTCCAGCAGGATCAATAGTTACTAAAAATAGAAATTCCAACAGGCTCAATAGTTACTAAAAATAGAAATTCCAGCATGCTCAATAGTTATTAAGAATAGACATTGCTGTAGACAGTTCGTTACTACAAATAGAAAATTTACGTCAAGCTGGGTTTTTGACTGTCTATTGACTGGGTTTTGCAGCATTTAACGCGTTTTCGTTGCCCGGGTTTTTGTGCAACCCGTGAAACTACAGGGATTGTCAAGTGTCCGTCTGTTGATGTCTGACAGTCCGTCTGTTTATGTATGAAGTTCAATAACTTCAAAAGTCTCCTTGACCTCTGTTCTGGAGTCATCTGTGTCCAGGTTTGGTGGGAAACCTAAAGAATAGCAACATGAGCTGCTAATCTGTATTTGGCGGTGTCATGTAGAGCCCCTAACATTCCGACTTTGGTCTTGTTCGAGATCATGCAATTTTGTGATCAAATCTGGTAATTTCGGACGACCCAGTTAGTACTCCGCTTGATCACATTGTTGTATGGCTCGTTACAATTGTTGTACCAAAGTCGAGGAAGCCAGGGATGTCTCAGACGGGGCCTGAACACGTACTGCTCCAGATTAGGAAGGAGTCTGTCCGTCAAGTATGGGATGTCGTATGTGTCCGTCAGTTCGTCTCTTAACTCGTCAAAAAAGACCTCGTCCTCCGAGCTTAAAATGCCTGACGGATCAAAGAGCTTCCTGACAATCTCAGTAACATCATGTTGAGGTAATGATTTCCTGAGATTGTCAATAGCTTTGTCCTTTAAGTGTTTTGCACAAAGGACACGCGTAGTACGAGGAAAACACAGGTTAAGAGCCTTAACAGCTGCGAATTCCTCGTCTGACCCAAAAATTTATTTTGATTGGTCAGTGCCCACCAATTTCGACTGTAAATGTGATAAAAACCTATGGTAAGAGTCGAAACTCCCGTCCCAATGCAGAAGCATTGGGCCGAGCATGACTGGTGGAGTAGTAGAAGACTTGTTAACCAAATTAAAATTTTGGAAACAAATTAGTGTGAAATAACAGGAACTTAAATTAAAAGTCCTATCAACACTCGTTCCAGTACAGTCTGTCTCGCATATACCACATTGATGAGTAGTCATAGCTAGCAGTTACTAAAAACAGAAAGAGAACAGACGACTGAATGTTACTAAAATAGAAACTACGGGGGCGGGATGGTGTGTTACTAAATAATAGAAAATACGGGGGTGTTACTAAAAAATAGAAAATACGGCGGGTGTTACTAACAAATAGAAAAATACGATGGGTGTTACTAAAAAATAGAAAATACGCGGGTGTTACTAAAAAATAGAAAATACGGCGGGTGTTACTAACAAATAGAAAAATACTGTGGGTGTTACTTAAAAATAAGAAATACGACGAGTGTTACTAAAAAATTGAAAATACGGTGGGTGTTACAAAAAAATAGAAAATTCCGGGGTTGTTAATATCAAATCGTCAGTCAAGTTTATGATAACCACTACTAAAAGTATTCACAATCAAAAAAGGAAACAATAAATATTTACAGACAAAAACGTAAACAATAAATATTTACAGAAAAATGTATTTGAACGCAATTAATTAACTAAATAGAGCCGAATAAAATATTAAAATGTTATACGTTTCTCTGCTTTCTGTTACTATTACAATCAAATTTGAAGCACTAGATAAAAATACAAAAATAAAGCACTGATTTAAAATCGCTGAAAAATAGCACTAATAAAAATTTATCGCTATGATTTAAAGTCACTGAATAATAGCACTAATAAAAATGTATCGTTATAATTTAAAACCACTGAATAATAGCACTAATAAAATTTACCGTTATAATTTGGAATATGAAAAGTGGCTATGGATCACCCTTGATTATTTGGCAATTATATATCAAACGACCCAAGCCAATCTGTCAAATGAGAAATTTGAGCAAGGTTCTCTTACTCAAAATGTCAATGTCGGATCTTTTTATATTTACTTTTACGGCTTGTTTATATTTTTTCATTGGCAAATTTAATTAGTCACAAATGACCGCAAAATGTGATGATTGTAATAACGTCTTCCGTATTTGTAATGCAATCAACCAATTAACTTGTTATTACCCAACAACACATACGCTTGACACCTTGACTAAATTAATTAGATTAATGAACAGAAAGAAATAATAATTTATCAAATTGTCTCTATGTTTAGTAAAGATTTCATATATGTGAATTTATATGTAATAAGCTATGTTCATTTGATTGTAGATTATTATGAGTTGTTGTCAATTAAACATTAGTTGATTCTGATGCACAATTAAGATTTCATATGTACATTGTGAATTTATATGAAATAATTTACTTTCATTTTCATATGTCAAACAGATAAAATTCGCGCTTTTCTTGTAAATTTTTCAAATGAAAACTGCATTTCACTTTATATTATGTAATGGTTCAATATTTTTTTTATTTAATTATGCGTTAACATATGTTGTAATAAATTTATAATTATTTCCAATGACTTTTGTTCATGCGTCCGCATTTCTGTACTATTCCGGAATTGTTCCTCAATTAGCGTAGTCTTTGTTGTCATTCCATCGTCCGAACATCGATTCGTGAACGACTGAACACTTTGCACTTTACAAAACATATTTTTTTTACATATCTATGGTTTCTCTAATGTACACCAACAGAATAACCATAACAATTGATTTATATACAGAGTACACATATTAAATCAACATAAATCGTACCGAACTCTGTTGTCCACCATTTTGAATCCGGACTCTATTTACATATCATCTTGTATATATGAATATTTCCACGTTACTTTATACAATTATTGATTTTTAATGAGGTCTACTCATGTCTATGCGGACCTGATCAATGATTGATTGACCGATGCCAACGGCCGAGGTTAATCACTCATTGACCAGGTCCGTATAGTCATGAGTAGACTGAAATTAAAAGTTAATAACTGCTTTATTAAATAATACGTAATTTTTCAAACTTAATAACTGTTTTATCATTTTTCAATATTATTGTTTAAATTTAAAATTTTTTAAAATTTTATGAAAACTAAAATTTTTGAAACTTTCTGAAAATTTTACCAATTATGAAATTTTATGAAAATTTTGAATTTTTTTTTAATATTTTAAATTTTGATTTTTTTTTTTTAATTTTGAAAAAAAATTATTTCATAATCTTGAAATTTTTTGAAAATTTTAAAATTTTATTAATTTTTTTGAAAATTTTGAAATCTTATGAAATTTTTGAAAGTTTTGAAATTGTATGAAAATTTTTATTTTTTTTTGAAATTTTTGAAATTAAGAATTTTTTTTTTTTAATTTTGAAATTTTGAATTTTTTTTGAAATTTTTTAATATTTTTAAAATTTTGGAAAATTTTGAAAATTTTGATTTTTTTTTTTGCAATTTGATTGGTCGACTGGAAATGACATCTCGTCTCTTGTTGGACAACGTTGAAACCCCGAATATACCTTACGCGAGGTGTACTCACTGCACGCGAGGTGTACTCACTCTGAGGTAGAGTTGAGAAAATGCTGTTTAGGCGAACAGCAAAATTCCTTATCATTTAATAAACTATTTTATTCCATCTTTGATAAAATACCTATAGATAAACACATATACAATAATAATCAATCATTAAATGTACAACATACATGCTGTAAATCGACGATATTCCTGCCGGACTCTATATCCGCCATTTTAAATCTATGAACGATTGCCGATCACCTTGTATATTTCAATAACAACCTATTATTTGTTATTTATTTTGTTGGAAATTATAATAAATATACAAAAACAACCAATACCACAGGAATACATCATTTAATATACATATAAACTAATATTTTGTGTCCGGACTCTACCGGACTTCACCAGACTCTATCGGACTCTGTTTAGTGGTATCGGTCAGCGTTTCCTCACTAACATGGTTCCGATAGCAACATTCAACCAGAAGTAAGTGTTTCCTCACTGACATCATGCCCGCGGGTTACATCTGATTTTATAGGGGAATACTTCATAAGTTTATTTAGTTTGTGTTTACCCTTTTTGTGCCAATGACATATGTTTAAACTAAAATATCAGACTAGTTTCTTCACTGACATGATTCCCGTGGGTAACACCCGGTCAGTAGTAAGTTTTTTCATTGATATGATTCTTGATGGTAGCATCCAACCGTTAGTCAGTGCTTCGTCACTGATATGGTTCCAGCTGGTAACCTCCGACCAGTAGTCAATGTTTCTTCACTGACTTGATGCCCGAGGCTAACATCCGGCCAGTAGTCAGTGTTTCGTCTCTGGCACGATTCCCGAGGGTAACATGCGACCAGTAGTCAGTGTGTCGTCTCTGGCATGATTCCGGGGGTGACATCTTATAGGAGAATACTTCACAAGTTTGTTTAGCTAGTCTCTTATCCTTTTTGAGCATATACAATATGCTTAGACTAAACCATCTGCCTAGTTTATTCACTGACATGGTTCCAGAGGGTAACATCCGAACAGTAGTCAGTGTTTCGTCTCTGACACGATGCCCGAGGGTAATATCTGATTTTATAGGACTAATTGTCAGTGTTTCGTCACCGGAACGATTCCTAAGGATATATTCGACTAGTAGTCAATGTTTCCTCACTGACATGATTCTCGAGGGTAACATCCGACTAATTGTCAGTGTTTCGTCACTAACATGTTTCCTGAGGGTTATCATCCGACTAGCTGTTAGTGTTTCTTCACTGATATGATCTATAAGATATAGTTATGTTTCAGCACTTTTGGGGAAGACGTATTGTTTTCGTCTTGACTCTCCGTACGTCTCACGAAAGTTTGTGCATATTGCTAATCCTACATTTTAAATGGAAATTTCGAACGGCTTATATTTTACACTAATGTAATGCATAAAGAAGGGTACTTGTTTGGGAAATATTTAATAAACAATCAAAATGGCCGAGTGTGGCAACTGTAATGGCATGTTATCACCGTTTTTGTATTTGGACATCTGTAAGTGAAAGGTGGCTTGAGATCTTTAGCTTATTATCCCCTCGCCAACGTAGTTGAGAAGGGATATAGTAACACTACCGTCCGTCCTTCCGTCATTCCGTCCTTCCTTCCGTCCGTCCGTAACATCCTTGTGAACACTCTAGAATCAACATCCTTCCATGGATATTATCCAATCTTGGTACATGCTTAGCCCTTAAAAGAATCTCGAACCCTATTGATTTCCAAGATGAGGGGTCAAAGGTCAAGGTCACCGGGTAAAATTATTTACCGGTACCATCCTTGTGAACACTCTAGAATCAACATCCGTCAATGGATATTGACCAAACTTGGTACATACTTATTTCTTAGGAGAGTCTGGAACCCTATTGATATGCAAGGTCATAGGCCAAAGGTCACAAGTTCTAATTTTTACCCTGTAACAACTTTGTGAACACTCTAGAATCAACATCTGAGAATCTGGAACCTTGATTTACAAGGTCAAAGGTCAAGGTCATCTGATCAAATTTTTAGGCGAGGGGATGCGCTACGCTTTGCGTTGCCCTTGTTATGTTCGAATCCAGCTCAGGAGATGTGTTCTCGATACAACATTATGTGATCAAGTTTGTTAGTGACCTACGGTATGTCAGTGGTTTTCTCAGGGTACTCCGGTTTCCCCCGCCAATAAAACTAACCGCTACGATATAGCTGAAATATTGTTGAAAGTGGCATTAAGCACCATAAAATCTAAACCTAAGCCAAACGCAGTTCGCGTGTATCGCTTTATGATACCCCGGTACCATGACAGCATGTGTATTACTTTTGAAATTAGTCTTATTTTAAAGTAACTTTATTTTCCTTTTTTGTCATACAATGTTGTTATAATATTCTTCCAATGAACAGTAATCGTCCAATAGTTTTCACATATTCATATTTTGTTATGGCTACCATGGTAGCTTCCGTTTTATTAAATATGTTTGTTGAATAAATCAGAAAGGAAGGATATACTTTGACGAATGTGACCGGACAATTACCGTGACTTTTATTGTTTGAAATGTTTTTTCTGTGTTTTATAGGTGCCCAAGTCAATCAAAAATCCGACGAGGAAACATACATAGCCTTTTCGTTTAAGTATACACACCCAACAGAACGGAATAAAGAGGTTAAATTTGCTGCATATCCACTTTTGGCCGCAATAGAGAACTGTCAGCCGGAAGTATTCTCTTTATTGATTTCACATGGAGCGAAAATAGACATTATTAAAACATCAAATAACGTAACAGCATTACATGTTGCCTGTAGCGAAGGCACTCTAGGCATGGTGAAGACACTTGTAAATAACGATTCTTGTGTAAATGCTGAAACATATTCTGGACAAACACCTCTTTTCTATTGTTTAAGGAATTCTTCCTTTCATGTTGGCCCACACGTGTATCCCACGCACGAATTTAATATTGGTTGTACTTGTGATCAATTCACTCTGGAATCTTATGAAGAGGGCATTCGGGAGGGAAATGATATAATGGAATATTTAATCAAACAGGGCGCAACTTTGAGCTGTAAGGATGATAGTGGTAGAACACCACTTGAACATGCAATGATGACATACAGGACTTTCTCAACTTTTATTTTGTTGAAATATGGTGGACGCATATCTGCTGAACATTTGGATAAATTTCCATGGAATCTTTGCATTTGGAGTGGACCCATCCAATTCAAGATTCCAAATGTACACTTATTTCGACTTCTCCTGAGGAGCAACTTTGAATTCAGGAGATTTTTGCCTGTATATTTAGAAAAATTACGAGACTTGAAACCAACTGAATCATTCTTATCATTTTTGAAAGAGGTTGAGCAACCTTTGTCCCTCAAGGACCAGTGTCGTATATCCATACGTAATATGATATCTACGGATACAGGAGTACAATTTATCAGATCTATAAATACTCTACGTCTTCCGAAATTACTTCAAGGGTTTTTAATGTTTGACGACTTCGACCAATCCGTATGTCTTCCAACCGAATTCATACGACAAACATAGATATATAAATATAAATAAACATTGGGATACCCTAATATATGTGGAATATTATCAATTATAATTATATAAGACAATAATATGCTTATTATTATATATGTACCAGACTTTCTCTTTACTTATAAATTAATAGTCTACTTCCTTACTTATGAAGTACCAGTATCTTCCTTACTTATTAAGTACCAGTATCTTCCTTACTTATTAAGTACCAGTATCTTCTTTACTTATTAAGTACCAGTATCTTCCTTATTTATGAAGTACCAGTATCTTCTTTACTCATTAAGTACCAGTATCTTCCTTACTTATTAAGTACCAGTATCTTCCTTACTTATTAAGTACCAGTATCTGCCTTACTTATTAAGTACCAGTATCTTCTTTACTTATTAAGTACCATTATCTTCCTTATTTATGAAGTACCAGTATCTTCCTTACTTATTAAGTACCAGTATCTTCCTTACTTATTAAGTACCAGTATCTTCCTTACTTATTAAGTACCAGTATCTGCCTTACTTATTAAGTATCAGTATCTTCTTTACTTATTAAGTATCAGTATCTTCCTTATTTATGAAGTACCAGTATCTTCTTTACTTATTAAGTACCAGTATCTTCCTTACGTATTAAGAACCAGTATCTTCCTTACTTATTAAGTACCAGTATCTTCTTTACTTATTAAGTACCAGTATTTTCCTTACTTATTAAGCACCAGTATCTTCCTTATTTATGAAGTACCAGTATCTTCCTTACTTTTTAAGTACCAGTATCTTCTTTACTTATTAAGTACCTATATCTTCCTTACTTATTAAGTACCAGTATATTCCTTACTTATGAAGTACCAGTATTTTCCTTACTTATTAAGTACCAGTATCTTCCTTACTTATTAAGTATCAGTATCTTCTTTACTTATTAAGTACCAGTATCTTCCTTACTTATGAAGTACCAGTATCTTTCTTACTTATTAAGTATCAGTACCTTCCTTAATTATGAAATACCAATATCTGCTCTACTTATTAAGTACGATATCTTCTCTGCTTCAAGTACATATTTTAAAAGATACTTTAACAGCATTTTAGGAAAAAAAACTATTGATATTTTTTCGAGCGTAGCTTTTATATAGGAGCCCTTTTGCGGAGAGTTTGATATAAATACAATGATATGCTTAAAACAAAACGTGCCGAATGTACAATTACATTATGTAAAAGTAAATGTTATATAAAATATATTACAAAAAAAAAAATGTTTCTTTCTGGATATCGATGTTCTACTTATATATACATTCAAAATGTCTTCTTTCTGACACGAACCGCATTGTTGGCGTAATGGTTAGCGTGCTCGACTCGAGTGCAGTAGATCGTGAGTTCGAGCCCCGATCGGGTCAAACGAAAGACTATAAAATTGGTATTGTTTGCTTCTCCGCTAAGAACACAACATTAAGGAGTAAGAGCAAAAACTGGTTGGCTCGGAATCAGAATAATATGTCCGAGTGGAGCGACATGTCTACCTGCGGACTTTTGTTTCAGTAAGCTAGCACTATAAAAATCCAACTAAGTGTGTTGGTCTAGAACAAAGCGGACTTCATCATAATCCAATTGAAAATTAACTTGTTCTCGGCATTATATAGCTGACAAATTGCTGATTGGCGTTAAGCAACAACCACTCAGGCATCCCTTCCTACAACGGGCCACACATCATACCAAAAAAACTATATTATTTTTACTTGGAATTCGTTGCTTGGATTACATTTTTACTCCAGATAACGAGGTATGACTAAATATGAAAACAGCATATAGCACTTCGGTTATATTTATTACGCGAAATTGTCACAATGGCCAAGATAAAAAGGACAAAAGGACAAACAACGATCTACAAAACACACACCTAAAACTAAAGATAGAGTATCACGAACCCCACTAAAAACCGGGGTGCTCCGGTAGGGTATTCAGTTCCTGGATTGCAGATAAGGACAATTTAGACGAGAATGCAATTGAAAGAAAACCAGGTAAAATCATTCGGACAGATTATTTGAAACGGATTGTAATTTTCAAGAATGCAGGAAAACAATTTTAAGAGGAAGTACAAACCTTTTTTATTTTGTCCAGATATTAACTGATATTTAGATTAATTTTTTTTTATTGATTTTATTTATCTCCTATTTAATAAAAATGCATTGTTCACCCCATATATCACTGTATTTACTTCCTTTACTTGGTACACAAAAAGTGATCATTAAATCTTTGACTATGAACATGATTTGCTACACAGTTAGGAACAACAAAACCTGTGAGTGAGTGATCGTTGTTTAGCGCTAACTCGGCAATTTTTCAGCTATGTCGTGGCGAGAAAAGTTAATTTTCAATGCAATGATGATGAGGTCCGCTTTGTATTATACCAACATTCTTATTTGGATTTTTATAGTGCTAGCTCACTGAAACAACAGTCCGCGGATAAACATGTCGCCCCACTCAGACACATCATCCCGATTCCAAGCCAAACAGTCTTTGCTCTTTCTCCTTAATGCTGCGTGTTTAGCGGAGAAATAACAAATACCAAGCTACCTGACTGATGCCTTGACCTTAATCATGAAAAAAGTGATTATCATGTTCTTATATATGCACAGGTTATTTATTTTCTGCTGTAAATTGTTTTTAGCACATGTCAAGCAATCAACATGTTTTAAAGACCATTACTATAATATAAAGGTTTAATTAATTACATCACATAAAACAATATGTCGACATCAAAAAGTGACAATTCATAGAAGAGTTTGAAGATAGCAAAAGTGTAATAAAAACCCGTAAGTCGATGAAGGACCGACAACACAATGGCCAAAAGAAAAAGGACAAAAAGGACAAACAACGATCTACAAAACATACATATAAAGCTAAAAATTGAGTTTAGTTTACACGTATTTTATTTGTCACAAAATAACAAATTGGATAGGACACACGAACTCCACTAAAACACCGAGGGTGAACTCACATGGTTCTGCTTCACTAGTGGCACCTATCGTGTTGCTATAGTTACAAACCCAGGGTTACGGCAAATGTTGTTATCTGTATAGTATTTAGAAGATTGTTCGGAGTTCTTTAATTTCATTATTACCCTTATGTCAAATGTTTACTAATAGTACAGTTTTGTTTTTGTCTGGAAGCATATTTTAATTATTTACTTCTCTAATATGCTATGCAATGTCTCTTGTGTTTGTTTCTACCTTTTTAGTCATTAAATTTTAATATAGCTATATTTTAACACAAAAAGAAGAAAATATAGATATGTTGTGTGTATTCTGGCCCTGCCTCACTCAGATATATCTACTGCATTACTCTAAGGAAGACTGTCACATACAAACGATACATATAAACACTTTAATGAGTATCTGGGAACAGAACAACTTGAAATACCACTAGGTGTGCACATGCAACATACTGATCACGTCCCAAGCAATGACCTGCATTTCCAACGTCATATGCGTTCACCCTAGGTTTTTCTTAGTGGGGTTCGTGTTACTCGATCTTTAGGTTTATGTGTATGTTTTGTAGATCGTTGTTTGTCCTTTTGTCTTTTTTTATTTTGGCCATTGTGTTAACTTTGCATCTTCGATTTACGGATTCTGATTACCCCTTTGGTATCTTTCAACTCTTCTTGTCTTTTGTGTACGGTGAGTTGAGATGAGAAAAGAGTGTTGGTTTTGTTGATAATGGTGGAATTGTTGAGCATAACTTGTTAAGTTTTCATAATCGTCAATAGGAGTATCACAGGTTTTCGTAAGCCTAACACAAAGAACAGAAAAATCAAGAGTATTGTATCTGAAGCATATAGTGTATCACCAAAATGTAAAATGTGTGTATAACATCAATGAACAAGTTTTGCTTTACATTTCCATGTAATTTGCTGTATCGTGTAACAACGTGTGTGTTGTAATTCTTCGTTATTTTATATTTGAATCACTTCGGGAACGTCTGAGTTACCGTCGGTTTTCAGTGGGGTTCGTGTTCCTCAAAGTTGTCCGTGTGTTGTTTCTCAGATCATTATTTGTATTTTTTTTTCTTTTGACAATTGTATTATCAGTCATTCTTTACACTTTATGATTACACATTTCGTATCCTTTTGGTAAAATAAAAAATTCCAAAGCCACAAAAAAATCTATGAAAAGCCTGCTTATTTTGTTTCGTTTTGTCTAATTTTTAATTATCCATCATTCCCAGTAAAATGCTCAACATAACTAGGATCAATTTCGACTTTTGCAATTTGTCAACTTCCGGTGACATCGTTGAATGTTTTATTTGTTTTATCCGGTACACTATTCCAAGATAAAAATGTCATCAATTGGAAAATGAAAATGTCAGTAACTTGAATGTTTTCGACATTTATTTATTTTCTAAGGTTGTTGTCTACACGGTTTTTCCATTGATAATTTCATATGGCGGAAGGTAAAATGTGGGGGTGTCTCTCCTTATAAGGAATAGTGATCTTCATACGATGTGTCACAGGGCTACCATGTACGTCAACAGGAATATGTGGCCTTTGCTGAATCACATTGACCTCGTAACAATAGGACGATAGCCGACGCTGTACCTCTACGGCTCATTCCAGAGACAGAGTGACATTAATTGACATATGGTGAACAGCCAAATGAAAGAGACAGATGTCAAAACGTCTCTTGTAATATGACAGTATAGTTGTGAGTTCTGTTTATATGCTATATGTATTTATTTTGACAATGAGTAAATTAGTGAAAGAGCTTTATCACTTAATGAGTTGTATTGCTTGTCCTTTTGTCCTTTCATAACCATCGTATTGTCTGTCTTTCTTTGATTTACGAGCTCTGATCACTCCTTTGGTATCTTCAAACCTTTCTCTCAAGCTATGCCATGGAGAATACAAGCTACATTCGATGAGATGATGATGAAATCCGATTTGTACTAGATCTACACGCTTAGTAAATCTTTTTATCCTGCAATGGCAGCATTTACCGACCAATATAGCCTGCCCAATATTTTTTTTGATATTGGTCAGTTATAAATAGAACATACAAATGTATCTGCCATCTTCAAAATGTGAGATCCTACATGTCATATTTACAACAATACACACAAATAATTAAAAAACTTGCATTGAAAAAAATATTTCAGTTAAATCGTATCAAACTTGAAGCGTACATGAAGCCAAATAACGTCTAATCTTTACGTTTAAAACGGGAAGTCTTCATATGACGTCAATGACGACATGTTAGTTATGTTCAGTTTGTGAGTGAGCTGCCGGAGTTTATACATAGATAATTTCCTATAAAAACAGTGTTTAATCCTATAGTAAACGTTAATTTACGATTTAAAATTGCAGGATAAATACAATGCATGTGCACTGTCGAAGCATATAGGTAAACATGTGCATTCGGCGCGAAACGCGGGAAAAGGCTCGGCGAAGCCTCGCATTTCCCCCCGTTTCTAAGCCTCATACACATATTACCTATATGCTTCGACAGTGCACAAGTATTGTATATATACTGCTAGCTCATTTAAGCAACAGTACGGGGTAGACATGTCGCTCCATTTGAACACATTATTTTAATCCCGAGACAATCAATCTTAGTTCTTACTCTCAATGTACTCGTGCTTACCAAATAAGTAGCAAATACCAATTGCATAGTCTTTGGTTTAATCCCGTAATGTATGAAAATAGCAAGAATACATAGTTGTCGAATATAATAAATGCTCAATGATAGTAAACATATGAAAACGTATACTAGTATATCAAATGGAGTGGGCACGATACATATATGGAATAACCTTCATCAGGACCCGGTTGTTCAAAATACTAGATAAAGTTACCCACTGAATATAGTTGTCCTCTAAACAACTACTTATCCAGTGAACAGCTAGCCAGTGGATACAATTTGTTGTTCAAAAGCAAAGACAATGGTTGGCTAGATAACCACTCGATAACATTTTGTGCAGTGGACAACTCCCATAATTCTTTGCACTTCCCGTGTAAAAGCAATCCAGAGTGAGACACCCCCCCCCCTCCCCCAAAAAAGGTCTGCTAAGATCAGCGACATTTCAAGTTATTCTTCAGGCAGTTCAATTTATTTGTTGCGATCTGCAAATGATTTATGACCAGTCATTTTGTTATCTTTGTGTTGGAGCTGGGAATTGATGTCCTCATAGAATTTTTTTCAAGTTTTGTGTTTGTGAACCAATTTGTGATTAATCACACATTTGTATTTGTTTTCTAATTAGTTTTACTTACAGTGTATTAGACAAGTTTTTTAAGCGAAACCTGTTTTTTCAGAACTTGAAATAATACTCCAAAGAAAAAAATTGTTTAAACAAATTGAAGCTAGTTACTTTATTTCTGTGCTAAAATATATATCGGTATTGAAGCAAAGGCAAGATTAATTAGAGGTTGTGTCATTTTGTCATTCATGTCTTGTAGAATACTTCGGGGAAAAGAGGGGGGGGGGGTGGTAGATAAAAATATGAAGATATACTTATTTTACGAAAAACGTAATTTTTACGAAACTTTAGAAATATTTTATTATGATCCAGTTCAATTATTGTACTTAATGATGTAGTGTAAAGGAATCTTACAACAATAAAATCCAAATTGGAAGACATGAATTCTATTGAAGTGGGCGTGCCTGAAATAAGTGCCATTTTTGGGACTACGCGCTACTCCCTATATACATGTAAATATCACTGTTTACAAATTATGTTGATTGGATCTTGGGACATTTAACGGACATGTCTTAGGATCGGATATTTTCACAGAAATCTACATGCGTACACTGAATGACATTTTTCATACTGTTGTCAAATACAAATAAAATAAATAATATATATTTCCAACTTTTGAGAGACAAAAAAAAAGAAAGAAAAGAATTATCAATTAAAATCGACCCCAAGTCTAAATCCAAAACAACAAACAGATCCAATAACAAATTTTCTTGAGCAAATGTCATCATTAGCCATTCTTCCACTTTTGAGGTTAAAAAAGAGGGTGGGGGTCCTCGTCACGTTTCAACAAAAGTATTTTAACATATCAATTGAAGGCACGGTAAATAAATACTTATGATCACATTTCACAAAAATATGTAACCCAATGAACTTGATAAGGTATTTGTTTTTACCATTTCTGCATACTTACTATAGCTAGTCAGGGGCCCGGGTGGCCCAATGAGTTAGGTCGCTGGATCTAACAACTCATACAAGCTTATCACCAGTACGACGTGGGTTCGAGCCCGGATTTGTAAATTACAATAAAGGGTGCAATCGACTCGCAGTCGCAAGTGATAAAGGTTACCAGTTGCTTGCCCATGGTCGGTGGTTATCTCCGGGTACTCCGGCTTCTTCTACCACTAAAACTGGTCGCCATGATATAGCTGAAATTTTGCTGAAAGTGGTGTTAAAACACACACACAAAAAATAATAATAAAGAAAAAAAATCTATCAATCACTGCACTAATATATTGTGCTTATCCTGCAGTGACAGTTTACAGGACACATGTATTCAGTAAATTTGCCTGTTCAAATAGAAAAAGTGCAGGATATATATGTATATATATATATATAATATGTATACATATATATAGAAGTCTACAAGATTCTGCAACGATACCGATAAAGATGTTACAACAAATATATTGACACAATTTTCGATCAACACATGACCTTCTTCGGTGTCTATCATTCTACATATATGGTTTGATGGTGTTTATCCCCCCTTTCAACAATATTTCAGTTATATCCTGGCGGTCAGTTTTATTGGTGGAGGAAACGGGAGGACCAGGAGAAAACCACCGAGCTGTCGCAAGTCACTGACAAACATTATCACATAATTTTGTTCACCTCGCCCTGATCAAGATTCCAACTCACAACCTCAGTGATGCAAGGCACCGATTGCATTGGTAAATCCAACTACCATACGA
Organism: Gigantidas platifrons; assembly: GCA_002080005.1. NCBI lineage: Eukaryota > Metazoa > Mollusca > Bivalvia > Mytilida > Modiolidae > Gigantidas > Gigantidas platifrons. The sequence goes on from MJUT01002591.1 coordinate 468,436, forward strand.
ACACGGTCACGACTGCCCCTTAATATATATATTTTAAAGATGATATATATAATTAATATAGTAAATTGTGTTATTTCCTAAATAAAAGAAAAGAAAAACAAACACAAAAGGCATAATTTCAAGATATATTTATCATACTGAGACGGTAAAGTCTGCTTCACTTGCAATTCGCATATTTGATTTTTGTGTCAGAATTATTATCAAATACTATTAACTTTATTACAATAATATGCCACCATTTAATGTATAAAAACTGCCGTGACTTGAGAATGTAAAACATAATTCGAAATCAAGCTGAAGTTATATTTTGATGATTATTCATATAGTTTAAAACATGTAAAATGTATTTGGTTGAACTGCAGAATTTATTCAGATTGAGTCATAATATATAATATGGAACCACTATGCAGAGTCGTAAATTGTTGGATTTCCAATGGACCACCAACAAGCACTTACAACAAATTTGCAGCACATGTTGGAACTGCTACAAGTGTCTGTTACGTGTATGAAACATGTTGCTCATCAAACATGTGCCACTAGCGTACATCAGGGGGATGTGTTGTCTTTGATTCGAATAGTATATCCAACGGGGTCGTATCTTGAAACGGAGAAACTAGGTCCTATATCCATAACGTTAGGTTTCCTCTAGTGTAGCACGTCCCCTTATTTACCCGATCTTATTCCCCCAACAATCAAAAGTATGACTATTTATCCCCTTTGAAATGACAATGATATTCTTGTTCCATCATGTAGACTTTCTTTAATCAGAGATTATTTCGTCCCAGCTACAGTAAGGGAATGGAATAGCCTTAATCTTTCAGTGCGTAATATTGACACATTATCCAAAATTAAAAAGGCAATCCGCAGTTGAATCTCAATGCTAATTGCAAGACACTATTCTTATGGTCCTAGAAAACTGAATATAATTTTAACACAGCTTCGCTGCAATGCATCTTTCTTGAATTACGATTTATGTACAGTTAAAATTATACCAAATGCGTCCTGTAGCTGTGGCACACCATGTCAAAATCCTCACCATTTCGTTTTTGATTGTGATAGATATACAGATAATAGGGGAATATTATTTAATTGTCTTAAATGGCTACCTTCTAAAATTAATATTGATGTAAATCTACTGACAAAAAGAAGTGATTTCCTAGCATATCAAGAAAATACAACTATTTTTAAACATGCTTTTAGATATATTAAAGATTCCAAAAGATTTACAATTGTCTAAATGATCTAAAGAACCAACACACATCTCCACATGTATTTATTCTCCTTTCTTTTCTTTTCTTTCATACTATCTGTGTGTTTGTATACAACACCATAACCCTTGTATACAATCATTCTGCGTTTATTTATCTCTATGCATATTATATACATGTTATATCATTTCATTGCGCATGGTAATACATATTGTAATTAATTGTATTTGGGAGAAGACTTCATAAGTTGGAAAAACTAGTGTCCGATCCCTATTTGTTATATTTAGCAAGAAAAATATGCTTAAACTAAGCTAACTAAATCTCAAATCTCTGAAAGCATGATCAAAATGAAATATATAACAATTACATGTACATATTTATATTCATTTGTTCTTCCTTCTGTGTATTACTACAATTTAAAGGACAAAGTTAAGAAAAATTAAATATGAACATCACCCTCTTGTGCACTTCAGACGTTTTTTCTCCTTATTTGAAGTTGTAAGCAAATATATTTCTAGCTAGACAATATCACACGCTATCTTAACGACATCAATGTAAACGACATGAATACAATGAGGTTAACAGAAAAAGATTTATTCAGCTGATGACAGTAAAAAACAAAGATACAAAATACCACTACTATAGAGTTATGTTATTTTTAGAAGGATCTTTATGTTGTGTGTCAGTTAAATAGCAATAACACATAAATATAATAATAGAAATTACACTGGAAATATGATGTTAGTACAACTAGGGGACAAAACAAAACAGATATACATGAATTTTCAAATTTTAATATACATTTTATATAATGTATTTCATTGTGATATTTTAAACCTATGAATATCGTCGTTCTACAGCTACGGCTTATCTTTTGGTAGAATTCAAACTTTTCTTACAATAATTAACTGAATCGAGCATATATTTTCATACGTTGGTCAGTGAAAGCGCTTGTATTGGTCTTGACACGTCCATATTTTCCGGCGCTATATTAGAAGAGTTTGAAGATATCAAAGGGGTAATCAAAATCCGTACATAGAAATACCTGTAATGTCATAAGAAAATTTCTACGCTGATTACCACAAAGTTCATCAGAAAACTGCATAAAAATCAACAGAATTCTACGTCTTTCCAACAATTTGAGAGAGCGTGCCATGGACTAATGAAAGGAATATTAGGTTAGAGGCTTTGTGTTTTATCATCCCGAGGTGCTGTAGACTTTTCAAAAAGATATTTGTTGTAGTGGCTTCTCGCTATATCTCCCCAAAGAATGCTTTAGGATGCTGGAATGGCTATTGGTGGTTGATGCTTTACGCTGTAATCTCCCCAATGTGTTGTTGGCTATTGAAATCACTATTGGTTGTAGACGTTTTATGTTGTATCCCCCAACGTACCGTAGGATATTAAAATGGCTATAGTTTGTAGTCTTTACACTGTATCCTCCCCTCGCCCAACATGCCGTAGACTGCTAAATTGGATATTGGCTGTAGAAGTTTTAGGTGAATAGCAAAAACACAGAGTTCTCATCTAATTATTTATAAGACAAATGACAGGCAAGTGCAAAAAATATGCAATAATTAACTGAATCAACTAGAATATCATATGTGTATGGTTGTAGACAAAGAGAGCATAATTATGTAATCCGTTTATCACGCTCACAAACAACTGCCAAAAACTAGAGGGTCATCGTGGTCGTGATTGCATATAGTTGGATTTGCAACTACCTGTGCAATCAGTGCCTATCACCTCTAAAGTGGTGAGTTCGATACCCGATCAAGGCGAGGTGTACTCGATGCAACATTTTGTGAAGTAGTTTGTCAGGTCTTGGCTTTTCTTCGGGTACTCCGATTTCCTACATCAATAAAACAGACCGTCCCGATATAACTGGAATGTTGTTGAAAGTGGCGTTATTTTATATCAAGATAATCTTTATTTTTTTGTACATGTCTAAAACGAGCTACACTTGAATTCATGCTTTTATTCAACATATTTCTGTGCATAGTATGTAATTAGAAATGAACAGAAAATAAGCTATATATTACTTACCAACGGTCACAATAAACACCAAAGACAGTAACATTGACAGCAACATCGTTAACTGGGTATTATACTTCCTGGTTCATATGGTTTAATCCAGAAAAATTACTTTATTATTAATATATACTTAGTTGAAGTGTTCAAATTGTTTTTAAGGAGATTTCTATAAATATTTAGTAGTATTTCAAGTACCATTAAAATATATATGGAGAATGTATGTATGTACTGTAACATCCACTCAATGTAAATATCCCAGGGAATTGAGAAAAAGCATTGCGTCTAATACTTCGCCCAACAGTGTTGAATGCTAAATGTTTCGACTGACAACTTTGTTATTTTTGACTATGGTATATTTCCCTTAGCAGATGTCGAGAACACACACCGTTGGAGCACTGTAATACATTATTCGCTTTACATAATTACAAGACATTTAGCACAATTCGAGATTAAGCATGGTTCCATTTGATTGAGCAGGATATTAAAATGTAAAAAGGAAATCGATGAACGATTGTCATGAAGACACAAAGCAATATAAAAGAAACTTACTTTGGCTTTAGTCAGGGAGCATTAAATAAAAACAAAAACACAGAGCTCTGATCATATTATTTAATCAAGTTAATTTTCAATGAGGTGATGATGAGTTCCGCTTTGTTCTACAGAACAGACTTGATGAAGGTGACTCCAAGAAAACAAATGCGATCAAGCTAGTCCTGCTCTTCAATTTCAGATGCTGCTATAAACATGATATCATTTCATTAAATAATTCCACATTTGATGACTATATTGGTCCCATATATCCCATTGAGCTTGAAATAACGGACGCTCATTACTATGAGTGCCGCTAAGAACGACTCAATGCGACAAACAAGACGATTTCATTTTCCGCACGTTGATGATAGGTAATCCTATTTAGGCCCTTCGGTTTACTAGCCGCAAAACATTACATTTGTTTAATTCCACTCTTGTCACCAGGGGCATACGTGAAGCGCGTCGTTCGGCTGATGTGGGATACATATGTATTTATTTCATATATAGCTAGCAACACCTGTTTATGAGTCATGTATCTCTCAGTTGAATGAGTTGGTGATTGCTGCTAAGCTACAAATCAGCGACGTATTTGTTATATCATGGCGATAACAAGTTACATTTCGATGAGATGATGATGATGATGTTCGCTTTGTACTTGAACTACAGCCTTATTTGTATTTTAATAGTACTAGCTTATTGAAAAAGCAATTTACAGGTAGACATGTGGCCACTAGGACACAATATTGTTATTCCAGGCAAACCAGTCTTACCTTTTACCCTCTTACTACTGCGTGGGAATCGGAGAACCAGCAAATAGTAAATCTTATAGTTTTGCGCTTACATCACCTATGTGGTTTGTCTTAGTTGATGCAGTAATTTTTTCGAAAATTTTACGGTCGCCATCCTGACTTTGTAAACCGATACGGACTATCAGTGTCCTGGTCACAATTCGGTCATCCTCTCTTCTTTAATGAATGAATTGTCACGGAAATTTGCAACAAGACAAACAGGACAGTTGCCAGTAGTGGAACTGGATTTGCTTAACCCTTCCACAGTAGCTCGATTCACTCCCCAGATGGTGGTAGTGTTCGTGTTCTTCATTTTGCTAAATGTTTTCACGTTAGTTGCTACCTGTCGTGAAGTCAGCTACGATTTTAGCTCTTAAACAATGTTCCTTTCGTCTTTATTTCCACTTGATTCCTAAGAGGTTCATTGATTGATTGTTGGTTATCATACAACGGTAGATATTCCGTACATAGTCAGAACGCAGTAAGGGGTTAATCTTTTATACATACTAATTCTATTTATTTACAATATTCCGTACATAGTCAGAACCCAGTAAGGGGTTAATCTTTTATACATACTAATTCTATTTATTTACAATATTCCGTACATAGTCAGAACCCAGTAAGGGGTTAATCTTTAATACATACTAATTCTATTTATTTACGTATACCATTGTTAAATTATATGTCCATACCAGATGATGTTCGCATCGTGTAATAGTAGCACGACGCATGACTCTAGTGGAGCACCTGAGTTAATCACTGGGTTTTAAGTGGGGTTCATGTTGCTTTAACTCTAGTTCTCTGTATAGTGCTTTGCTTCTTCAAACCTTTCATATGAGGCAGATTTACTGTGATGATACTATAGAAAATCTGCTGGTAGAGATGGGACTTTTATTTTTCACTCGATATTATATTACTATTTTATTTTCAGTGTTTAATTCCAACAAATTGATTACCTATTGATACTGATCTCCACAGAAGAGTTAGAAGCATCAGTAACAGTTAACGACGGTGTTGCATTTTTTGTTGTTGTTTTTAAATATATTATGACATTTTCGTCCTCAGAGTTATAGTCTTTGACCAACATATTTTACACATGTATGTTTAAGCTTTGTTTTAACACTTTCCCACTTGTACAAGCTTATGAATCTGTGCTCATTTCCTTTGACAGTGACTTCTAGAAACCCCCGTTTCCCCGCCGTTATATCATAAGCGCGTGAAATCTGAAACGACCACCTGTGATTCAATAAACAGGACGTGCTCGTAATATGACAGTTTGAATTAGATATGGCTGTTTTTGTGTCATTTACAGGAATGTTAGTCACGTAATTTTATATATGTTTAATATATTTAATTACATCTTAAATATAAATATCATGGTGAAAACATGTATGGTTAAATGTTGTCATACATTGCGTAATCGGTTTACTTCCGATAAAATCTGTTAAACTAAGGTCTCACTCACCCAGCCACGTCCATGCGTGCTATACCTATTAAAACATACTTCGAATTCCTTTTTTGTAAGAAATGAAGCAGAAACCAGCAATGTATCGACATTCTGAACCACAGATAAACGCTTAATGCGATCGGACTCGATCAAAGGGGGACAACTTCATTTTGGAATGTACCTAAAATAATTATGAATTATACCGACCGTTATGCTACTTTAGGTGTAAAACCACTATTTAATTTCTTTAAGGTTTTCTACTAAATTTGGGTTTGAATATGAATGGACGGACCATTTAACTTGCTTTTTATCAAGTATATAACACTGGTGGTTTAGCTTATAGTGTTTAACGCCACTTTCAACAATATTTCTGTAAATATCGTGGCGGTCAGTATTATTAGTGGAGGAAATCAGAATACCCGGTGTTCCAAGTAACAACTGTAGTGGTGATAGACGCTGATTGCACGGGTAGTTGTAAATCCAACTACCATACGATCAGGACCACAACGGCCTCAACACTGAAGGTGAAAAAGACAATAGTATTCTGAATATTGTATGTGGATCTAAATATAGTTTTGCAAGGATTTAAATAGCTCAGTTTACTTTACAAATGAATTGGATCGGTGTCTGGTGAACATTTATTCCACATTTCAGTACTTTCCATTGTAAAACTACTTTTCACACCTCTTATGGACCAACTATGCTAAAACAAATGATCATGTTACTGGGAAATTCACATATTTTTTGCCTCATCAACCTGATCAAAATCCAGTCGCCTTAGGGTTGGTCATATGACATATACTGACAAACAATATAGATCATGCGTTAGCATATAATTAGAAAACTGACAGGTCATATTGGGCCTTGCTGATATTCAAGGGGATTCTTAAGTTATTAACTTAATAGTACAAGTCCACATAGGTGTGGGTGGTGGATGGACATAAAGGGAGACAGTGATCTAAAAATTGAAAAAAAATATGTAATTAATTAAACATAGCAGATCACAGATATGTACAGGTATATACTGTAATGTATGCATTACACATATATTTTGCAAAGCCTCCCTGATAGCACTAAAACATGTCATGATAATATATGTTTTATCAAAAATTGCTTAAAAAATGTTGCATGGAAATTCATGCTAAAATAGACATATATGTAGATTTTATTTGTACAAAATACACTTGGGACTTAATAATAAAAAAAAATGTATATTCATTATCTCAGTTTTCATGAAGAAAATTTCATTTAAGGAACAAAATAAAAAGAAATTTACACAAGATACATTTTGTACCCTCTTTTCTAAACAATATCAAAGAATATCGGAACAGCTCATTTAGATAGATGTATTAAACAATCCCAATATTTTCGAACAGCCATGATTACGTCATATATAGTCTCTGATTGGATAAAGTTATTAAAGGTTGGGAGAATTTTAAAACTTAATATGTATGTTTGTTGTTTTTGCCATTTTCGGGTAAAAANAAAACTACTTTTCACACCTCTTATGGACCAACTATGCTAAAACAAATGATCATGTTACTGGGAAATTCACATATTTTTTGCCTCATCAACCTGATCAAAATCCAGTCGCCTTAGGGTTGGTCATATGACATATACTGACAATATAGATCATGAGTTAGCATATAATTAGAAAACTGACAGGTCATATTGGGCCTTGCTGATATTCAAAGGGATTCTTAAGTTATTAACTTAATAGTACAAGTCCACATAGGTGTGGGTGGTGGATGGACATAAAGGGAGACAGTGATCTAAAAATTGAAAAAAAATGTAATTAATTAAACATAACAGATCACAGATATGTACAGGTATATACTGTAATGTATGCATTACACATATATTTTGCAAAGCTTCCCTGATAGCACTAAACATGTCATGATAATATATGTTTTATCAAAAATTGCTTAAAAAATGTTGCATGGAAATTAATGCTAAAATAGACATATATGTAGATTGTATTTGTACAAAATACACTTGGGACTTAATAATAAAAAAAAATGTATATTCATTATCTCAGTTTTCATGAAGAAAATTTAATTAAAGGAACAAAATAAAAAGAAATTTACACAAGATACATTTTGTACCCTCTTTTCTAAACAATATCAAAGAATATCGGAACAGCTCATTTAGATAGATGTATTAAACAATCCCGATATTTTCGAACAGCCATGATTACGTCATATATAGTCTCTGATTGGATAAAGTTATTAAAGGTTGGGAGAATTTTAAAACTTAATATGTATGTTTGTTGTTTTTGCCATTTTCGGGTAAAAAAAAACAAATACGTGAATTATATAATTATTCTATCTCTTATTCATTTATAGAAACGGAGATCTTATACCAATACATTTAATTCGTGTAAATTTTCTGTGCGATTTTTGTTCATCTTTTTGTTTCAAATTTAACCCCATATGACCCGCTTGAAAACGATATTTCTTTTTAGACTATAACTATATTTTAGAAGAAGTTATGTTACTTACCGTGCATGGTTGACCTCCACAGCCTGAGTACATCAATGCTAGACAACTATTTAATCAATTGATGGAACAATATGCCGGTAAACTGCATTTTTTGTTACGACTTTGCGAAATACCCCTTGCCAAGCACCACACAACGTACAATAACTCTTCCCGCTCTATCCTGATTGCAAAATCAGAAAACATGGCAAGAATTTCCAATGATTTCTACGAGCTCTTGTTGGTTATCCATTGAAACTTTGGCGATATATTTTTAGAGGAAGGTCCAGACTATTGATATATAGCTGAACATCTTTCACGGAAAATCGGCAAGTGTGTATACACACACTGTTTTGTAAACTTTTATATTTAACGTTCAGATTTCGACTCTTTTAAAATTATGTTCAACCGGATTTGTAAAATTGAAGTGTTTCCGCAAATTTTAAGCAATACATGAAGAATATTGTTCCAGAGATAGCTGTGTGGTTGTCAGTTGGTGTCAAACGTCCCACACGTTTGATCTGGATTTCGCCATGTTTATTTACATCGTCTGCACATGACACACACTGTGAATATTCATAGATATTATATACGTTGTTTATATCACACTCGGATTTTCCTATTTTGAAAATAGAAAGTTTGGAATCTGTAATTTCGTTAACTGGTACAACTTTTCCAACATAGCGACCTAATTCTTCGGTATTTATGTACAAAGAAATTATGCAACAGAAAGCGTAGAATGGCGTAAGTGAGGGGGAAAGGGGTAAGCGTAAAAAACGTGAGGGGAAAAGGGATATGCGTAAAAAGCGTAGAAGAGTGGAAAGGTATTAAAGAATTGACTGGGTGTTATAAGGGTCAAAATCGGCCCCACCTCAAAATGTATTCACAATATGTGTTTTTCAGAAATAAATACAGTTAGTTAATATGAGAATCTATTTTCTCACAGCGGACCGACAAAGTCAGGTAATGAAAAGCACTGAACGTCATTTTTTTTTCAGAATACAGAACTTATGACGTATCATTGTATTGCATATCTTAAAAAAAAATAATAAAAAAAATAAAGCTCACTATACAAGGCCTACATATGCAATGTGGATTGATTTAAGGAACAAAAACATGATCCCAAGCTGTATTATGAAATTAAAGTGAACGAATAGTAATATCGCAACATCACCCATTGTCGATGGTCGCCTGTTTTCGACGTTTTTTCTTCACGTGATAAAATCTCTCATTATTTTGATCGCTTCATTGTTCAGAGGTTATATTATGATGCTGAAATTGCATAAATGATCTCAAGAAATCTTATCTAAAAGTGTCATCTTTAAATAGAAGAACTACGCACCACATCTATTATTTCACGTTAAAATTGTATTTTTTTCGTAATTCATTTTTTCGTCACCTTAAAAAAGAATCTGGTGCAGACCAATTTTGGTTTCATCGTCTGCAATGACCCTTTTAATGTAAATATTGAGGTCATACCAATTCAGACACTTATTAACATTGATCGTCGAAAAATTGGTATTAATTTTAAAGAACTAATAATATATTGATTTATTTAGACAATAATTTTTAGACACTTTTTTAGCCGTACTTAATTCTTTACGGCAACCAATTCGATGATATATTCAAGTATATTTTTACGGACAGTCACCACAAATCTATAATAATAAAAAAAAAATGTCAAACAAACAAACAAACAAACAAACAAATACTTTATTATCCCCAGACACTATACAGTGTACAAGGGGTCAAAACATCAAACAAATACATAGAAATCGACGACAGTAGTTAGACATTTACAAAATATAAATACATGTTAACTCAATACATTGAAATTGACAATAGCAGGTAGAAATTTACAACAATATACAAACAGGGTAGCTTGACTCGAACAACGTCACGTGCAGTTCGTGGCAAGAGTGTAAGCATTCATACTACACTTGACAATATATACAATTATGTACTTTGTAAATTGTTGTTAAGTTTTTATTTATTTGTGTGGGATTACATATTTTAAAGTATGCAGTGTAAGTACTTTTTTTTTAATTATTAGTTTATAATTCCATGTTCTTGTCATAAAAGATACAATTATCGTGCAATGAATTATGCCTAAACATATAAAATGTGCTAAAACATTGGAACCATAAACAGATAGATATAAAACTGAAAAGGATATTAACAATTTACAAATATTTAATAATTTTTCTAATGAATCCACATATTTTACGATACAAGGTTACATTACATAGTGATAGCATCCCTTTCAATTTATATAACGAAGGATTTCTTAAGTAATATTCTGGGGTACATTTTGTTCGTAGCTCACTAATTTGTGGATATTAACAAATAAATAAATAATGAAATTCATTTCCAATTTCTAGGTTACATAAATTACATTTCCTGTTTTGCTTCAGAATATTTGCCCATCTACCAGTTTCGATAGGAAGTTTCAAATTCGAGCATCTCAGTTTACACATATATATTCTATCAGATGGGTGTAACCTAATAAGATTAGGTTCTAGCTTAACTTCGGTTTTGAAAATACCATAAAATTCACCCCGTGAAGAACTATTAATCTGTTGAAACCAATGCTGAATATACTGGTCTAACAACTTTTGTTTTAGAACAGACTTTAATACATTTCTATTCATATGTATCTGATCATTCTAAATATAACTAAGTCCACACTCATCAAAGATTGATTTGACGTATGTAATCCATTTAAAATGTATGGGATTGCTTTGATGAAGTTTGAACATAAGTCTATACATGATACTGGAAAGTTTATTTTTATTACATGACATGTTATTCCAAAATGTAGCCATTCTCAACTTAATAATAATTTCAACAGGAAAACGGTCAATTTGACCATAGACCATGAAATTTGGTGTACTACTTCTTAAGTTTAGAATTCTTTTACAATATTGCAAATGTATTTTTTCTATGCCCTGTTTATTTTCAAATCCCCATACTTCACAAGAGTAACCTAAAATTGGAGTAATAAGTGAAGTCAAATAGCTTTAATTGTAAGTCAATCGGGATGGCTAAGTTTCTTATTTTTCTGTATAAAGCATATAATGCTTTATTGGCCTGATCAAGTAATTTCTTTCGAGCTGTACAAAAATTTTCATTATAATTAAATATAACCCCTAGGTATGAGTACGAATCTTGTAAATCTATAGCTTGACCATATATTTAAAAACAAAATTAGTTTTATATTTCTTTTTGCTGAACACTACAATGTTTGTCTTATTCGTATTTACAGTGAGTTTCCAAATGTTACAATAATCTTCAAAAGCTGATAGTGCCTCTTGAAGGCCTTCTGCCGATTCAGATACAATTGCAGTGTCGTCTGCGTAAAGTATTATAGATATTTTTAAATAACATGCAAATGTGTTTTGACATTTTTTAGATATTTGCTCAAGATCACTGATATTATTTTCCAAGAAAAAGGTTTCCAAGTCGTTCAAAAACAATGAGAACAGAAAATGGGACATATCTTCCCTTTGTTTCACCCCTACCTCACTATTAAAAAATACAGATCATTCTTCTCCTTTTCGTATACATGTTTTGATATTTTGATACATATTATAGATAACTTTAACAATTTTACCCTGTATATTTTATTTTTGTAGTTTTTGTCACAATCCTAATCGCCAAACTGTATCGAATGCACTTTTAAAGTCAACGAAAGAACAAAACAGTTTTTTTCCAAAGGAAAAATACATCGCTATTAGAGAGTGTAAAACAAAAATATTGTCTACAGTTGAAAACCCACTTCTAAATCCAGCCTGTGCCCCCGAAATTAGCTCGAGCTCATCTGCAAATTTATTGAATCTATTGTTAAGAACGGCAGTAAATGTTTTACTAAGACAAGAATTAAGTGTTATACCTCTATAGGAAGCTGTGTCTAACTTAGAACCTTTGTTTTTGTATATAGAGATCATAATACCTTCAGTCCAGCTCTCTGGTATAATACCTTTGTCTAAAATAACATTAAATAATAAAACGTATATTGCTAGCATATCATCTAGTGTATATTTAATGTCTTCATTGAGTATATTATTAATGCCAGCAGATTTACCATTCTTTAATTTTTGTACAACTGACTTTATTTCATCTGCTGTTATGGGAGAATCTAAAATTTCATCCATCTCTGGAGAAAGATTATAAATATTAATATATATATGAATATTGTTATTATCACTATCAATATTTGTATTTAGATTTTTTAAAAGTCGTACAGTGTTTCTATGGATATATTAGATTGATTATCCTTTTAATTTTTTGCAAACCTGTTCAAAATTTTCCAAAAATCATTTCCGTTATTTTTGGAGGTATTTCTCAGTTTATTTTCTAATTGTAATTGATAATCATTGTATGCCTTGTTTGTTGTCTGTTTATATTGTTTGCTGCGATCCAGTAAATGGTTTTTGTTTGTCTCGTTTTTAAAACGATTGTAAAGTTTTCTTGCTGTGTGAAATTTTTTCCTGGATTCATGACATTTTTTGGTGTACCAGGGTTTCGAGTTCGGTTTTAGTTTTGATCTACGTGGTTTGTTTGTGAATGTTTGACTAGCGGTTTTACTGAAGACGTCATTAATTTTATTTATAATATCATCAATCTCTTGTTGCGTACAGCGATCACGTGCTTGTATATTTTCCAAATCATTTATAATTGTGGTTAGCAGACCTTGACTGTTCTGAACTGTATTGACAAACTCGTTTCTTTTGTTATCGAACCATTGTGT
>MJUT01002591.1:482393-494517 GCA_002080005.1 Gigantidas platifrons
ACAGGTTCACAGACACGAACTGTAACTGACGCACAAATTGAGCCTGGCAGTGCCCGCGGGGATTCGATGGTCGACTTAAGCTGCTCACAGACTAACGTGTTTTCCGTTATGGCTGACGTACATGTACAACCGACCCGAAAACGAAGACGAACTGAAACGACGGAAATATCTACTGAGACTTACGATGTTACAGATTACAGACATAGACAGGATGAACTCATGGCAGTTGATGACTTTATGGTACTGAACGACATTATAGTAGGGTCTACTGACGACAGAAACTGTACCGTGAAAACAGACGACGGACAAATTACAACTCACGACAGGATAAGACAGATGTTGGACAGAAATTATAAAAAAATATCTGTTGAAAATACGATGAGAAAATATAAGAAAGTGTCAAAGTCTAATGCAAAAATTGAAAAAGGTAGTTTTGTAACCGTAAGAATACCTATTGTTGATGGGGCATCTGGTAATCTACCACGATTATTGTTTAGGGTTGATGATATTATTGGTAACTAGATGCAAGATTTTACTAATTATCATGTGAATTTAATGTATTTCGCTATTAGTGCTACATATAGTAATGCATGCCTTTTATGGACTTCTTTACTGTAACACATTGTAATTTGGAGAAGACTTCATAAGTATGTTTTACTTGTGTCTAATCCATTTTGTCTGTTTAATTGGCAAATAAAATATGTTTAAGCTAAAAATTGAATGTGTTAAATTCATGTTATGATATGGGTGATATAGAACTTTTGACAAGTAAAGTTGAAACTTCGCATTGGAAAAAAGAAGAAATTTCTCTGAATGCTGCTGCAAAACAAGCAAGTTTTTCTCTTGCAAGCAAAAGATGTAAGTACAAGGGAACATGCATGAACAAAACATGTAAGTGTAGAAAGTCCGGCGTTCCTTGTAGCAGCAAGTGTCACTCTGGGTGTGCATGCGAAAATGTGATTCAGGTAGACAATTAAAATTGCATTATAGTTCAAAAACTGTTTACTTTTCATGAGGTGATGGTGTTTTGTTTAAAGTAATAATAATTATGATAAATGTAATTTGTAAAACTCAATATAAGTTTATGATATAATGTTAGTATTGAAAAAACCCATATGGTCTAACTACCCGTATGGTCCAGCTCGTACTAGACCGTATGAGTATACTCATACGGTCGGACCGTACGCGTACGGTCGGACCATACGCGTATGGTCGGACCATACGAGTATACTCATACGGTCCGGACCGTACGCGTACGGTCCAAATACACGTATGGTCTGGAACATATATATTAAGTTTTTTACATAAATTTAACAATTTAAATCCATAGTTATTTGGTTGACAGCTACACTGAGATACTCTAGATAATGGAACACCCTGCTTTTCCAAATTTTCATAATCTAACATATATGACAAAACATCATCATCACTATCTAAATTAAGTAAATCTAATAACGTTTCATCAGGTATAATGAAATCATTTAGAGTAGCGGTCTTTGTGTTAAAATCACCAACAATTGCAGAATACATATTTGAATCTTTCGATAATGCAATTAACTCCTTTTCAATTTCATCAAGCGATTCTGAATTAGAATATTTCGAACCTTCTGGAGGTACATAACCACAACTAAGATTAATATCATTTTGTAAGTCAAATGCTACATTGGATATTTTTACCCACTGTACAAATTGACTTTCACTATGGATAAAGGAGAGACAATTTTTCAATTTGCTTTTATAAATTATTACTATACCACCTGATTGTTTACACATTTTTTTCCTATTTTTTGTAATATATGAGTAACCATTAGGGACATTTAATATATCCAGGTTATCAAGTTTTGTTTCTACAAATATTATAATATCATGACTTACAATGATATCTGTAATTTCCTGAAATTTAAGTTTACTTTTTAAATCACTACATTTAAATAATATATTTTCAAAAAATTGTCAGGATTATTGTTTTCTGTAGTGTAACATTGTCCCCTTGTACACCTGTCCTATCCATGAGTAACCGGTTGATGTACATTCATTGGAACGGCGGCTGGTGGTGGCGGCGGAGGAGGTAGGTGGTGGATGATTGAAAGATGAAGCAACTGGTCTAGGATAAAACCGTCTTTTGTCAATGTAAAGTCTATCTTCTTTTAACACTGCCTCATATCCTTTGCCACGCGCATCTTTCATTATAGGCACTAACTGTCTTCTTCTATCTATAATTTCTATTGGATATTGTTCATGCACTATGAACTGTTTATTGTTTTTCAGTTTCTGGATGGCCTTACTTAGTACTTTGTTCCTATCTTTCCTCCTCGCGAACTTAGCAACTTTTCCTCTAGGACTTCTATCTTGTTTTGGCTTGAGCCTATGAACCACATGAAAGTTTATCTCATCCTCAATGCCTAATTCTGACTTGATGAAATCTTTGACTTAACCTTCTGTATCCTCAACTGGATTATAATCATCAGGAATACCTTTGAAGATGAGATTATCCCTGATTGATCTGGACTGTTGTTGGACAACTCTTTCCTTTAATTCACAGTTTTCCTCATAAAGTTTCATGTTTTGTCTGTCCATGTCTTGCACTTTGTTATGCATGTCAGTTAAACCCTGATCCATTATACTAAAATTGTTCGTGTGTCTTTTCAATTGTTCTCTTATATCCAATATTTCATTATCAATTGTCTGACAATGTGTTTCCATGTTTACAAGCATAGATAATATGTCATCCAACAGATCAAGTTTTTTAAGTCTATTTGTCACTTCACACATGAATCGCCAAGGTACGGGTTGAGACAAGTCCAATATTTAAAGATCGCTTTTTTTTTTATTATATTGAAATATTTTGGGAAATGGTGTGAAGCAAAGTTTAATGTGTAATGGTTATAGCTAGGAAGCTGTAAGAATTATTTTTGTTTTCTTGGTTAAACTGATAACAAGCCTTGGAATCAGATATCCCATGGAAAGTGGTTGTCGATAGATAATGTTTTACAATCAAGTATTTCATATATATCTATGATGAGAATAAGTTTACAACAATATGATAAATCATGTAGATAAAATGTGTGTCGCTGCCATGGGTCTATGTATGATTGTTTTGATTGCCACCAGAAAAGAGGAGATGGTAGATATTACTTTGCCTTGTGACAGGCTAATAGCAACACTCCTAATAAACTGTTACTATCAGAATCTGCAGTAAGTTGTCTTTTACGTGTAAGGAATATGTTCTTTACATTCCGCACTAATGGGTGTATTAAATTCGCTCCTCACAGCTGTCTGGTGCCACTTTAACAATATTTCAGCTATATCGTGGCGGTCAGTTTTATTGTGGAGGAAACTGGTGTACTCGGGGAAAACCACAGACATGTCGCAAGTCACTGACAAACTTTATCACATAATGCTGTATCGACGTTGGAAAATAGTAAAAGTAACGCCTGATTATTTAGTGAATGATTTGAAGATAAAACTGCAAATATGGATTTTTAAAACATACTGTAAGACATTGTATACACAACACGAAATATTGACTAAGATGGATAAACTTATGTGGTATTAAACTGATGCAGACGATTTTTTCTGAGCGAGTATCTTTTACGCAGTCACCAGGAAATACACCAATTGAGATCATGCTTTGGTTCGAAAAGCAGGACAACCCGAAAGGAAATTTTCCATTCAATAAATACTTACATGCATCGTTGACGCATTGTCGTATGAACCCAAAGGAATTGAACGCATTCTGAAGTGACAAATAAACCACAATATCCTATAATAGCCGCGGATCTACTCTAAATGAATGTATCAATATGAAAATCATAAAAACGAGAAAATTGGAAGTTCTCTATAGTTTTAGTTTAAACATATTTTTATTTGCTAAATATAACAAATAGGGATCGGACACAAGTTTTACCAACTTATGAAGTCTTCTCCCGAATACAATAATTTACAATATGGATTAGCATGCGCAATGAAAGGATATAATATGCATATAATAGCATAGAGTTAAATAAACAAAGAATGATTATATACAAAAACATAGGTCTAGACAATATACGAAAAAAAAAGGAAAAAAGAAAAGAGAATAACTACTTTTGGCTAAGACTAACACTAAGACTTTTATTACACTCTGACAGTATACACTGTTACAAGAGGCAGACAATAAAATACACAATACATGATGACGAACTGAATGACTGAAACACATTTACATAAATAGACTGAATAAATGAAACATATTTACATACATTGTAATTATTACACATGACAATAAAAGTACAATTGACCTCTATACAGGTAACTTTTAGGTAGCATGCCTGGATTATCTTATATACAAACTCCAGGGTAAGTGTCAAAATCTATTGCTATTATTATTATTATTTATTTTTTTGTTGTTTCATAAGTAATTTGAGACTTTCTTGAGAAAAATTGCCAGATTATTTAATACTTTAACATTACAAAATGAAAGTAAACCACTTAACTTATTTTCACTAGGGTTTCTGACAAAGTAACTTGGAAATGTGTGTTGGTTCTTTTGATCATTTAGACAATTGTGAATCTTTTGGAGTCTTTAATATATTTAAAAGCATGTTTACAAATAGTTGTATTTTCTTGATATGTTAGGAGATCACTTCCTTTTGTCAGTAGATTTACATCAATATTAATGTTAGAAGGTAGCAAGTTAAGACAATTAAATAATATTTCCCTATTACCTGTGTATTTGTCACAATCAAAAAAGAAATGGTGAGAATTTTCACATGGTGCGCCACAGCTACAGGAAGCATTTGATAACATTTTAACTTTACATAAATCGTAATTCAAGAAGGATGCATTGCAACGAAGATGTGTTAGAATTATATTTAGTTTTCTAGGACCATAATACTAGTGTCTCGGAATTGGCACTGAGATTGAACTGCGGATTGCCTTTTTAAATTTGGGTAATGTGTCAAGATTACGTACTGTAAAATTAAGGCTATTCCATTAACTTACTGTAGCTGGGACAAAAGAATCTCTAGTTAAAGATAGTCTACAGAATGGAACAATAATGTCGTTGCCATTTCGAAGGGGATAAATAGTCGTACTTTGGATTGTTGGGGGAATACGATCGAGTAAATGTGACTAATTTTGTCGGGTCCAGAAGCTTTGTATGGATCAATAACTTTTAAAATATCTACAATTTCACTTATGGTTACAAAAATTCTCTATTCGAAAAGAACATTTCTTCCACTCTTCTTTAGAAATATCATTATTTAATCAACAAAGTATGTATATGTATGATCTATGCAGATATAGTCCGTTTGACTTCTATAAATCTCCAGAATAAAAATTCTTAAAAGTTTTAAGCATAAGTAATTTATAAGTATTTTTATTAATATTCCGTCGTCTCCAGGAATCAAATATTTCTCTTTTTTTCTTTTGATCAGTTAATCCAGATTTTTGTATTTAGGTTTATGTATTCGAACGTAACAAGGCTTGTTTGTGGTTGTACATCTCTAGTTTCTATTTAATTGATACATTTAGAAAAAGTAAAATTATTAACATATATTTTCACGTGAAAAAAATCGGTTCCGGGTTTTTTCTCTCTCACATCGTTTCTTTTATGAGCAGAGCGGGATGATAAATTAACCCCATGTCTAAGCAAAATACAATTCTTGGATAATTACTTAAGGATATGTCGAATTATACCAAAAAATATCTACTCCTTTGGGATCAAACTATTTTACTTCGATTAAGAAGTAGCACCGATGGGTATTAAAACTATCTCAGTATCCCGGTAGTAATAACTATTTCAGTATTCCGGAAGAAAATAAATAATCAATAATTGGTGGCTTATAAAATAAAAAAAAACTATTTTGGATAAAGTTGTGTTTATTTTATTTTATTTTTATCTTATAAAATATTACGTGCCGACATACCGTCATTTTTTACGGTAAAGATAGGAAATATCGTGCTTCTCAAACCTCGAAACGTCATCGAACTCCTTGTAATATTCGAACATTTTTCCTCGTTTTTTTTTAGGAAATTTAATACCTCTGCAGTCCGTCGTGCACCACAAATACTTTAACAGTATTTGTGTTTTATTTATTTTAATAATCTGCTAAAATATTTTTCTGGTGCACGACTGCGGAGGTACTTAATTTCTTCGAAAACCGTCGAAATATCGTCAAAATTCCACGAAATACAGTAAACAAATCACGCTCATGACGTGACAATGACGTCAAATACGTACAGTGGAAACAAGTTTTAACATCAAAAGTATGATGTCGTCTATAAAATAAAACACATCAAATTTTAATCAAGTATTTTCTAAAATTCATTAAATACGAGGCCAGAAAGGGCCCATATACATGTAGTCCCAAATCCCTTTTCTCGCATTGATGACTGCATGCACTGAGCTTTCCTCCTGGTTTCAATGTACAAAAACTATTTAAAGTAACTACAATTATCTACAGAAATATTAACTATTTACTGATAAATTTCATTCCTTGAAATCAATCATAAAATGTACATAGATTGTGTATAATGGTCTCATGTACATGTACATATGCAATCAGAAGAGTGAAAATATTGATTTTAAGGTCAGGTTGAGGCTATAAATAAATCAATATTTAACGACCTCCACATGCCTCCACCAACAAAATATTTTGATACAATCATTAACCCTCTATACTCAAAACAACAGCTCAATTTGGTGTTGGTGAAAGACTGTGGAAGTATAGAAAATAGCTAAAATATACTTTAAAGATGTCGTTTATATTCCATTTTTAGCATTATCCGTCTAATTATGATGTCATTATGACGTCATAACGCATGCAATTTCACGGAAAGATTTATTTTTGGAAAATCTGTTTATATAACAATTAAATTAGTAAATTGTTTTTATTCTATGTCAAAAACTATTTTTTAAATAAAATGTGGGGCCAATTTTGCACCTTAAAGCCTCTCCCTCGTTTTATCTCGGCAAAATGCAACATTGTCATGTGAAACTATTTGTAGAACACTTGGGGTAATATTTATTATGTGGTCTTTTATCCAATCATAGAAAATGTGTTCAGCTGTGGTCATCTTATATTTCTTATCGAGATGAAAAATAAATACCTCACAGAGAGTAACGTAGTTAGCACAAAGATGATATTTGAAATTCTAACCAATCAAAAAGTACATATGACAATTGAATTTGACGGTAAACAGTAACCAATGAAAATAAGTATTACAAGTTCCGTTAGAATTTTAGATTGACATATTCTTTATCTTCTGATTCTGAAATAAAGGATAAATAACAATAACTAAAGTGTGAACATTAAATTGTGTAGTATTTACGTAAATATGTCAACATTAGCAGTAATCAAACGACTTTGTCATTGGTGTAAACAGAATGAAGACAACACGAAATAAAGAATTATAAAAATGTACAAAATGATTATACATTTATTGTATGCTATCTTGCATCACATATTGTGATAACATGTTTATTGTGTATTGTATGATAATTATGGTATTTTATAACAAGTGTATTGTGTTTCGCATTCTAACAAGTTCATTGTGTATTGCATGATAACAAGTGTATTGTGTATTGCATAGTAACAAGTTTATTGTCTGTTGCATGATAACAAGTGCACTGTGTATCGCATGATAACAAGTGCATTGTGCATTGCATGTTAGCAAGTTTATTGCGTGCTATATGATAACAAGTTTATTGCGTATTGTATGATAATTAGGGTATTTTATGATAACAAGTGTACTGTATATTACTGATTACAACATCAAGATAACACACAGCAAAGAAGAAGTTAGGTTCTAAAGGATGACACTGAATTGGTTCTGTGGCTATTATTGTTCGTGCTTTCTATCTTGAAGACTGTTTCACAAACAGTTGTATGTTTTCTGAGTATCCAAGTTAATACAAAAATCGAAAGTAATGATATAATGAATATTAAGAGTAGGGAAGTTTGAAGATACCGAAGGGTTAATCTGAAGCAGTAAAGCGAATGAGAAAAGATAATACAATGAGCGAAAGAAAAAAAGGAGAAAACGATGATTCACAAAACACTACACGGACAACTAAAAATTGAGCAACACAAACTCCACATCATGTGGTACGAAAAAGTAGGGACTTCCTGCAGGTTCCACTAGTGACATCTGTCGTATTACTCATGTCTAAAATCCAGTGGGAAGCCATATTCGGTGCATGAACACCAATTGTGACATCGTTAACAGTGTCAAATACTAAATATACTGCGATACTGTTTATATAAGTAAAATGGTACGTTTCAAAGTGTTGCTTTGTCATGAATTATATATTATTGACATGCAGGCAAGTGCATATATTATTGACATGCAGGCAAGTGCATAAAATAAATTTTCTCTTTTGCAGCGACATCCTACATTAGCGCGTCACTAATAAGATCAAGCATAATTGTGCGGACTAAATGTCGTCCCGTTCTACTTCATTATATTTTTCGCTTCAGTTTTAAAGAATTATTCGAGCATAGCAACTTTCAGGACTTTTCGCGAAATACGCAAACGTTAAAAACTCGTGGGCAAGGATCCTCCTGACTTCAAAATGCCAAAATACATTAGTCTCTATGAGGTCGCTTAATATATAGTTTTTGAGTGAGTTTTGAGTCTAATTATATGATGTAAAGTTCAAATGTTGTTAATGAAAGAAAAAAAGTACATATACCAATGTTATACAATATTATCTGAATACAGGTGCTGTACGTAAACTATGCAAATATATCAGAATTGTAAATAAATCGATTGCTTATTAGACCTTGTGTTATGTCTTCTCTGTGACAAAGATGAACTATATATATTATTTATTATTAATGTAATTAAGTTTTAATCTGGTTGAAAATGTTATTTTTTAATGTCATTATTCTATAGGTGAGATGATACTCAGGTAACGCTTAACAAAATCACTCAATCAATCATTTAATATACTTACGTGTCAATCGGTATTGGTTCTGCAATGTAAAGGTAGTTTCAACATTTATTGTCGAAACAATGGAATCTCAAGGGTTTATTATTTAAAATAGTTTATCAAATACATTTCTAGCAGAGAAATACGTTAATCTACCTTTTGAAATTTCACGGGGACGTAGACGTAAAAACAGATCAATAGATTACATGATCACTTCATCTAGTAACGGAATAGAGTGTTTCAATGAGCAGCTCACTCATATCACATTCCGTCAAAGTTGCATGTCTTATTGCGATAGATTATCAAATAGAACAACATATCAATATTCCACGAATAAAACAAAGAAGAAATACGTTCAATAGATTTATGCATATCAAGAGTCTTTCGGGGAAGTTTTCATTTATTCTATTTGTATCAATTCATTTTTAACGCTATGGAATTTTGAAACAAAAATGCATTACTATATTCTTCTGTGTTATTATCATAGATAGAACTACATTTCAAATAGATGAAGTTTGAGCTTAGCATCCTGATTTTCAAAAAGAGCCTGCATAGACAATATGTGTACATTGTTGGAAAACATACATTTTATTCGTAAAAGCTTCAGAAACAGGTAGAAAAGTGAGACTTTGGTGAGGTTTTCGGTCCTGTCTCGAAAACGAATGCCGAACATTTTATATTTTCAGACAATCTAGGTATATGGCGTTTATCCTGTAATGTTAAATAGCTCATAACAACTACCAAATTGTGTAAAAAGAGCAGAAACAAACGTCATTCTCATCGTTTTTGATGGCGTATCATGAAAAACCACCGCCCTGTCACTGACAAACTGTATTACATAATCTTGTATCGAGTACAACTTGCAACAGAAAAGCTATGTCTTGTTCAGTGACCACCATTTCTTTGGAAATGCATGTACCAAGTCAGGGCCATTGTGGTTTTCTCAGTTTTCCAGTAGTTGACTGATTTTGTCTGTTTGCTGACCTATGAGTTTTTGTCTTTCCCTTTAGAAGATTGCCCACTGTTCGGTAATTTTGTTCTTACCCTTATTCTATTTGTATCAATTCATGTTTAACGCTATGGAATTTTGAAACAGAAATACATTAATATATTCTTTTGTTTTATTATCATAGAACTACTTTTCAAATAGATGTAGTTTGAGCTTAGTATCTTCATTTTCAAAAAAGGCCTCACATGGACAATATGAGTGCATTGTTGGAAAGCATATATTTTATTTGTAAAAGCTTCAGAAACAGGTAGAAAAGCGAGACTTTGGTTAGGTTTTCGGTCCTGTCTCGGAACGAATGCCAAAACATTTTATATTTTCAGACAATCTACGTATATGGTGTTTATCCTGTAATGTTTAATAGCCCATAACAACTACCAAATTGTGTAAAAAGAGCAGAAACAAACGTCATTCTCATGGTTTTCATGGCGTTTCCTGAAAAAACCACCGCCCTGTCACTGAAAAACTGTATTACATAATCTTGTATCGAGTACAACTTGCAACAGAAAAGCTATGTCTTGTTCAGTGACCGTCTATAACAAAAATGTACACAGTCAAATACAGTTTACAGTTTGACTCCATTAATTTAACAAAGGCAGGATAAAGTAATGTTGATGGTTTATCTGTATGGCAATGGATAGCTAAATATCTAGAGAGTATGATTTCCTTTTGACCTATTTAACCCCACTATGTCATATGATAAAATGTCTGAATTCATACCTTGGACATCTGCCATTTCATTATATATATTGTGCATGTCCACATTAAGAGTGTGACGAGTCATCGAAGAGCTACAATAAAATCAATATAGACACCGTCAGCAATGTAAATGGTAAATTGTGATAATACTTCACTTTGCTTAGAAATTATTGTTATTTTGTTTCATATTTTTAAATATAATAAACCTAAGCATGCAAACATGAATCAACAAGACGATTGAACAGACACATTATGTGTATAACAAGATCACACATAATAATTCTTCGTGTTCAATCTGTATGCTTATCTATTACCACGAGTATCTCTATTGCATGGTGTTATTCGAACTCAACACACAAACCATTGTGCATGCTGTTATAATAACATGTGGCAACATCAACCTAAAACGTGAGGGTAAAATCTGCGATTGACGTCGACATGAATTGAAGTGCGATATTGTTATTAGCTTGATTAAAACATAAAAGAGGAAAACACATAAATGTATACCTTACCTACTAAAATGGATCACCTGAATCAAAACAACGCTTAATATAGAGTTACATCTTAAAACAAAGCACAACTGAAATATGCATTAGTATGAAAGGAAGTCTTAACCACTATAGCCAACAATTCCTCCAATATAAAAAAAAACAACCGAACAACCAACTCTAATCTCAAATCATTGAACACAAACATATCATGATATATAAGACGTTAGGAATCTAGGTCAAAGCTTTGTTTTAACAAATACATGTAGATTTTTGTGTATTTAATGAAAAAAACTAAGGTCAATTCTCCGAAAAAGTGACAATAATCTGCTGTTTTGTTTTTGGCAAAGGAAGACATACATCTATGTCTAGGTACTAACAAATAACCGCTTTCTATTTTTCGAGATTTACCGTAGGTTGACGTCATGTAAAGAATATTTGAATATTACTGATTACAATATCAAGATAACACACAGCAAAGAAGAAATTAGGTTTTAAAAGATGACACTGAAATGGATCTGTGGACGGCAGTATTTCTTGTCTCTGCTTACCAAAAAAATTTAGCGCCTATTATTTTCCGTGCTTTCTATCTTGAAGACTGTTTCACAACCAGTTGTATGTTTTCTGAGTATCCACGTTAATACAAAAATCGTAATTAATGATATAATGAATATTAAGAGTAGGGCAGTTTGAAGATACAGAAGGGTTAATCAGAAGCCGTAAATCAAATAAGAAAAGAATGAAAGAAAGAAAGAAGAAAAATAATGATTCACAAAGCACTACACAGACAACTAAATATTGAACAACACGAATCCCACAGTATGTGCTACGGAAAAGTATGGAGTTCCTGCACGTTCCACTTGTCACATCTGTCGTTTTACTCATGTCAAACATCCAGTGGCAAGCCATATTCGGTTCATGAACACCAATTCTGACAGCATTAACAGTGTCAAAAGTTAATTTACCGCGATACTGTTTATATAAGTAAAATGGTACGTTTCGAAGTGTTGCTTT
>MJUT01002591.1:530152-548254 GCA_002080005.1 Gigantidas platifrons
TTTTTTTTTATTTCCGTAATAGTAAAAAGGTCAGGGATATATTTGATTGTAAACATTTATGGTACTTTGTACAAACTGACACATCGATAATACTTGAAAGTTAAATCTCCTCACAAACAATAGATTGCATGCCCATTATGATTAAAATGATAATTTACTATTTATCAACTGATGTACACTTTCTGTGTACCTTTATAGCGAATTAATGAGGAACAATCGTGTTTTTTTTCTCAATGTTTTTGTTCTTATGTTGAAGAAGATATATTTCCAGTCCGTGTTTACTCCTAATTGAATGTCATGTCAGCTTTTGAAGCACACCTGTGATTGTCACATTTATCTTAAGCATATGATATGAACAATTATAAATAAAATAGTGACTTTATCATATTCGTTGATGTACACTAGTTAAAACCTTTTTTTGTCATGGAATCAGTGTGACTTCTACACGACGAACCAAATACGTATATAACAGTATTTACATACTCCTGGGGATTCATTATGTAATTACTGATATCATAATACATCGCTAAAGACAGTTCATGTTTTGTAATATCATGCATAATAATACAAATCACTGAATACTGGGCGGCTGATACTCACAGGGACTAATATTCTACTAGCAGAGGTATCGACCCAGTGATACAAGCGAAAACATATAATTTAGTGCACACGACGTGCTTCTAGAAAATATATATAAACTGAATAATAATACATTTTATTGAGAAAGAGACATAATACAATGATACAATTGATGTTTATCTACAACGAGTTTTACTTGATTTTATTTTTTTATTGACACATGTCTACATAGATGATGTTGTATGGACGTTAATGCTGTAGACAAGAGAGTTATGTTTCTAAAGTAATTATGTAACACTCTCTATTATAAGATGATTACTGGGAATGTGAATTACTGATAATAAACAAAAACCACTTACCAAAGATCAACAGAAAAAATAAACAAATACTTCTTATCAAAGATCATCAACAAAATAAATAAATGCTACTTACCAAAGATCGTCATAAATGTCAAGATCTGTAGAGGTGAGAACAACATTGTTAAATGATTACAATACTTCCTCGTTTTCTAGTTTGTACATCACTTCAATTATGATTGTGTATTGAGGTCATTGAAAATATTAGTTTATATATATTTTTTAGAAACACGTCGTGTGCACTAAATTATATGTCTACGCTTCTATCACAGGGTCGATACCTCTGCTAGTAGAATAGTACTCCCTGTGAGTATCCGCCGCCCAGTATTCAGTGATATGGCACCTATTTTGGCTATCGTGTTTAGACCTTCTGCTTTTCTTCCTCCTTAAAAATCTTAAATTACTTGGCTTTCCAATATTTTGGCATTGAGTATATTTGATTACTGATGGTGTTTTGACTGATGCTTACTTCGAATAACAATTATTATTATACAGATATCGATGAAATACCGTGATTTCCGAGTTAAATAAAAACGATAATTTCACTAGTGAAATTACCATTTTAATTTTCACTCTCACTATTTTCCGGCCCTTTTTCCAGCCGGAACTATTTTTTTTTAGAATATTATATGGAGTGATGTCCCTTTGCTTCATTTCATTGACATATTGTTAGTTTCA
Organism: Gigantidas platifrons; assembly: GCA_002080005.1. Classification (NCBI taxonomy): domain Eukaryota; kingdom Metazoa; phylum Mollusca; class Bivalvia; order Mytilida; family Modiolidae; genus Gigantidas; species Gigantidas platifrons. The sequence goes on from MJUT01002591.1 coordinate 531,766, forward strand.
TTTACGATAAAGGAAACATTTAAAAAATAAACAAAATTATATCTTAATCTAGTATTTCATCGAGATACAATAAAAAGCAGAAAAATTTGGCAAACATTGACAGTTTTGATCCTTTTCATGGCAGAATTATGCTCTAAAACATGTGGTCTCGGCAGAAAGAATCTTTCCAACAGTAAAACTTTAACCACCCCCAAAAAATCGTCTGCTATAAATTAACTCCAAATAGCAGTGTTCGTTCTATCGCTTCTTGTGAAATGAATCAAAATTTGTCACAGCTTTCCTCAACCACAAGTACTAGTTCAATGACTTCTGACACTAAGACGTCATCTCTTTTTTATGGGAACACTCCATTTACGGAAGAACTTTTAATTTTAACAATCCTCAGTCTAGTCAGAAAAGACAAAGTGATGATTCCGGACTACAAATAGCAAAATCAAAATATAAAAGAATCCTACCTTTAGTGATTCCGATTCTGAGTGAACTTTAGTCAATTTTCTTTCCGTTATAAACTGTATGAATTACACATTTAACGATTGAACCATTTGGACCCATATTTAACGATTTACATTTCCTAGCTGTTATATTGTTAAATTACTTGTTTTCTAATTATATAATCCATCGAATTTGAAATAGTTTTGGTTTTGTTAACGGCCAAATATTATATGCATCCGACTTCTTTCACAGAATATTCTTCCCACAAGGTTACAAATGAAATGTACATTATAAAAGCGAAGCATACATCAAGTGTCAATAAATAAAATTGTGTCTTTCAAGGTCGAGTGCATACTATGATCAGGAAGTTTACAAGTAAACAACATCAAAATTACATTCGTAATCGAAATATGTGCACATGAATTTATTTATTTACACATTTGAAAGTATTAGACAAACGTTTCAGTCAACGAGTAGCCAAGGACACGGTTGTATATTAATGCCAATAAAGAAATAAACACATGCAATGCAGATGCAAGAAAATATCAAATTTATTGGTTCAAAACAGTCTATATAATAAACAGCATAACTAACTGTGATATCCGATTACCAAAATTATGCCACTCATGACCGCACAACACTGATAATGCACTCATGCGCATCGCGCATTCGTGAATTATCAGTTGTTCGGTCATTCGTGACATATTTTTGGTAATCAGACATCACAGTTAGTTATACTATAATTATTCCATCAATACAAGATTAACTCTAAAGGCACAGAACAAATATACATGTCTGTATTAAATGTTAGCAAGAATGATGGTGCTATTTATCAATCAGTTAGTCCGTCAGCTCGTCCCAATGTAGATGGATGTTGTCTACTAATTAAAACAGGTTGGTATATTTTGTTTTATTTCTTTATAATCACGAAATATCTGGAACGGGTTCTTCAACTTGAGTAAATATTTAGAAAAATACCTAGTACTCAAGTCAGAAGAGATTTTAAGGACATGGGCATAGGAAAAAAACAAGACCAGTACATTCTTCAAGTAAGCCAAAAACAAAAGGGAAATCGGACAAATAATTATATTTGATTAAACACTAAGTGATACGCATTTTTCAACAAATATAAAACGTATTCAAAATACGAATTAAAAAATACCATGAAATCTGTCTAAACCAAACCCTTAATAAACCTGTCTAAGCCAAACCCTGAATAAACAAAAAATCCTGCATAACCCGAACTTTAAATAAAGTCCCAGTGTAGGAAATAATTGTTAAATTTACATGTATTAAATATTAATTCATTTTGCAATCGTTAGTTTTATCATACAATAAGTGTATCCAAGCTTAGTAAAGAACGTTTGAAGATACAAAAGACTTCATCAGAAGCCGTAAATGTAAGAAGGACATATAATACAATGGTCAAATGAAAAACAAAGGTAAAAAGACAAGCAATGATCTACACAACACCACAAAGAAAACTAAGTACAAACTCTACATAAAACCAGTGCAGGGGCGGAGGATGACCCCAGGTGCTCCGGATGGTAAGCAGTTCCTGCTCAATTAGTGTCACAAAAAACTAGTCTTGTATGGTACCCGATTAATGTAAATCGAACGGCAAGTATCACAACAGTATAGTGCGGTCCTGTTAGAGGACTACCTTTAAAGGAATACTCCAGTCAGTTGAAAAGTTGTTTTAATTCATTATAACTTTTTATTCGTAAATGACTTATTATTTAAAAAAACACCTTTATTAACATTAATATACCCAATTAAACATTAATATACCCAATTAGAAATATGAATATTTGGAATTTCCTGTCCTAGTGTAAGCGGCCATGACACCTATTCATGTGACGTCACAGGTCCGGATCATGTTAGTTGAATAAATAACATGTATCTGGCTCTTCCCAACATCGTGCCCGTTTGGTTATGTTTTAAAATCAGATCAACTGCTATACAATGTTTATAATTGTATATCGTTCTAATTTTGTTCTTAATATTCCCATCCCATGTTACATTTTCAAAAAACAAAGGAGTTTATTTGTATCGGAAAAGGGGGTGGGGTCTACGTAGTACGTATAATTTCATGTTTTACGTGATTGGCCGTATGTTAAATAACTGTCAGTTTTAACTCGTTTTATGCTTACACATATTTTTTTTTCTTTTTTGTCCCCAAATGTTGTCGTACTTTCCCATGTTTTTCGAGGTCACTGATCGATGATCATGTGTTGATATGTAGTCCTGTCCTGATCGGTAATTACACAAAAAAATAAGTTCTAATCCTTTCCCTTTTCGTTAGTGCAATACAATGATTAACAGGAAGCCATAATGATTTTGTAAATATCAAAAGATAAATTTATACGACATTATTTTACGAATTACATACTTTTTAATGATAAAATTGCAACTGATCAATGCTGATATAATATACGATACAGGATTTATGACGTCACGGCTCTTTTGGAAGGGCTCTAATCACAGGTATAATCCGAGAATGGTGTGTGTCCCTTGTCTCTGTACATTGCAAAGTGCTGAAAAATGGCGACTCCCATTGTTTGGTGCAACAGGAAACTTCAATCACCAAATTCTACCTTACGGTATATTATTTATAATATTCATTAACACAAATGTCTTTTAGTTACTGTCATTTAAATATTCACGCTAGCTTGTTAAGACCATGGATTTTTCCTTTAAAACGACTCGAATGCAGATTATTTCTGTCCTTTTCAGTAAAATATGACGTTTATTTTAGAAATTGCAGGATAAACATTTTCGGTACAAAATAAAATGCATTTGCACTCGCTGCGAAACAGGTCAGAAAAGCTTACGAAAGGCTCGATTTTCTACCTGTTTCCAAAGCTCGTACACAAGTACATTTTATGTAGAAATGACAATGTACATATGTTGAATATGACTTGACATTGTCACTGGCATCAATGTGATGTCCGTAACTGCAATTACGAACATCACAAGATGGAGGATGCGGATTCAGGTAAGAATTAATGTTATCGTTTTTGTGAAAATAAATGGATTATTCATCGGTATTTCATATTTTAATTGATGTACCATAAGATATGGAACTAAAATACAAAGAAGCTCTTTCATAGTATAATCGCTAAATGAAGAGATAAGCCTTTATAAAAAACGGGGTGATGTGGGTAACTGTAAAAAGGATGTCCGTACCTGGTCTTAAATTCTAAATAATGATGTCTGTAACTGTCGAATTATGGTTTTTCTGCATCTTATGATTAAGCTGTTATATACATGTATCCGACAAAACACTGGGAATAATTGTAGACATAATACATACATAAAAAATAAGTACTGGGGAGTGAAATTTAACACTGTTAGCAAAATCAACAGCCTGAAATTTGACAACCGAACAAGAAGAACAATTCTGGACAGTACATCTTACCATTCGAATCTTAGCATCAGAAAACAAAACGGAAAAATATTCAAGAATCAAACTAATAATCCATTTTAATTGTATATAAAGCATGAGTTGCTAGAAATAACTGTTTCTTGAATATAACTCAGCAAAATAACATAAAATCAACAACATTCAATATTAAGCACAATTCCAAGAGACCGATCATTTAACTTGAATTTAACTCAAAAATGTTTTGGAAAGAAACTACAAACTTCTCTCAAATTAGATGAACCTTCCCTAATATTTAAGCTGGTTTGTTATCGAACGCCATGATAATTTATGTTTCTTTCTTATTTTAAACAACGATGACATGGACACTTTTCGAATATGTTATTTGAAGTGAATTTCATGGAACAATATATCTTTTTTCTTATAAGTTTCCATCATGGCTTCGATATAGACATAGTTACCGTGGACAGAGGTGTGTGACACATCCTTCAAATAGTTTTATATATGATTAAATTATTACTATTAATTATAATATTTCAAAGGTATTCAAACATAGTTAACATGGTTAAAATACGTTGAAACAAAATTGAAAATAAAATTTGAATTTAAACTAGTATTACTGTGAGCACAGCTCACTAATATATAGCCCGCTCCCCACATCTGTCCAACCTATTTCCATAACCAAAACATTATTGATTGTTTCGACCAAAAATGAAAGGGACCCTCCTCTATTACCCAGCCAAGATAAACAATAATTAAAAGCCGCATTACGGTACCGAACACGAAAACAATCCGGATTTTGAAAACGTCGGAGTACACGTTAATTATATCGGAGGTCGGATTAAGGGTCTGAAAATCGGAGAAACTCCGCCGAAATCGTGGTTGTTGCCATCCCTGCAGTTTCCGAAGGGATCCCCCTCTCTTCACAATTAAGTCACTAATACAATTTTAAAAGATTTTGAAAAACACTTACTCAAGTTGTACGACATATAGGGTAAAATACCCTACTTTCCGTCATATCAAGAGTAATAACTCTGGAATGGCAAAAGTGAAAACCGTCAAAAATGAAAAGGATCCTTCTCTCTTCACCGGTAAGCTGCTGATAAAATTTCAAAACGTTCTGATAAACACTACTCAATTTATCATACGACATAGGGAAAAATCCCATTTTCCGTCATATCAAGTCCAATAACTCAGGAACGGCAGAAGTGAAAATCGTCAAAAATGAAAGATTCTATGAAACACAACTCAAGTTATCGTACGACATAGGATTTGTATACAGACGAACGGACGGACGGACGGACAGACGGACGGACATGATGAAACCAGTATACCCCTACAACTTCGTTGCGGGGGTATACAAATGTTCTTATTCATTATATGGTAGTGAACCTTTTATAGTTGCATGTGCAATGAAGACTTTCTCTAAAAAGAATGGCAACATATATCTCCCATTTTGCTGAGAACTGTTTTTGACTTCAACAATTTTCAATGACTGATTTATTACTGTTCCCACAGTATACGGTAGCATTAAATTCAGAGCTAAATGAATCTTTTATCATCTCAAAATCTATTTAGAAATATTTTACCTTGCTGTAGATCTACCAAAAGATAGATTTAATATAATTGCAAACATATTTCATTATCACAATGAAACATTCGCTGGAGTCAAACCCAGCCTTCAGCAATTTGAGTCAATTTCAAATACTCTTGGTATTTATCACAACCAAGGTTTCGTCTATTTGTCCACTAGACATGCTTCTGGCTATATAGAAAAAAGAATTGGTAACCTGATGAACCAGACAATTAACCGAGGGTCCAGTGCATGTTTATATTGACTTTCAAGAATATTCTAGCTTCCGATTTACAAGTATCACTAAAATTAGACTGTTATTTCATTAAAACGTGAATTTCAAAGCCTGCTGAACTATTGTCTCGTTTAGGAATAATACCAATTACGGACTTCAATGTTTCAAGTTACGGACATCAGCGATAAATTATCTTCTGCAGTTACCCACATCTCCCCGTTTTTTTTCTTCACCGGTTGATTTCTTCATTTAGCGATTAAACAATGAAAGAGCTTCATTGTATTTTAGTTCCATATTTTATGACACGTCAATAAAAACATGAAATACCGATGAATAATCCATTATTTTCACAAAAACGACAATATTAATTCTTACCAGAATCCGCATCCTCCATCTTGGGATGTCCTTAACTGCAGTTACGGAAATCACGTTTACGCCAGTGATTGTCTTCAATACTACACTACAACACTATTTTCAGACAAACCAAGGACGCCTACCATTGTATTAAACAAAGATCCATTCGTTGGTGATCAGATGGAGTTTACATGTACGTCACAAGAACAGCGTTGACCGGTTGGACTTTCTGCAAGTCTTACCTACAAATTTTCCGTCGATGGCGCACAACACAATACTCTTAAAATCAACATAACTGATTCTGATAAGGGAAAACAAGTATTCTGCAATGCCATGGATGACCGCCGAGATGTGTCAAATGTCAACAATATTATAACTTTAGATCTCTATTGTGAGTATAACTAAATAATGGTATTAACAAACTTGTATCAGTTTATAAATAATAAAGGTAATGGGTATTATGCAGTAGGTTGATAGACATCTTTCAGTTTTCTACTTGCGAACTTGTGATTGATGTCATAAAATTGGTGTACTCATTTTCTTATTTAAACACGTATTATTAAGTATGCATATGCAATCAACTATTGAAGATTGTTGAAAAACATTTAGCGAAATAATTTCATATCAGTTATACAACAAAAAAGAGAAAAGGACAAATAATGATCTACAAAACACAGAAAACTAAACATTGGGCAACACTATAAACTCAAAACATACTGAGACATTATCGAGCAACAAAGCAATATACACTGAGCTAGTACTGAGAAACAAAGCAATACCCACTGATCTAGTACTGAGAAACAAAGCAATACCTACTGATCTAGTACTGAGAAACAAAGCAATACCTACTGATCTAGTACTGAACAACAAACCAATACATTTTGAACTAATACCCGGTGGTGTTGAAGACATATTAACTAATAGTTATTCACACTCGATGGCGAAATATCTTGACTTGATAGCATGATGATGACGTAGTTGATAACTGCTTTGTTTATTTGTCAATTGATTGTATTCATCTTGTTTGCAGCTGAATTGAAGCCACCAACAAACGTAAATATCACTACATCTGGGAATAATGTCACAGTTACATGGACTTTACCTGAAGAATCTGAAATATATACCTACCTTACCTTTTATTCATCTGGACGTAGAGAGAAAGGAGCACACATTAAATCGTCTCAGTTGTCATATACATTTACCCTGGCGTCTTGTACAAAACATAGATTGGATATACAATGTATATATTCCAATTTTGGAACGTCGAAAAAAGTAGAAAAGACATCTTGGGTTACTAGTAAGTAAAATTATCATTATATGTCTTACTGTAAATCAATATAGCTAAGCAACATGTGAGAAACTTCTCAGGTTAACATTGCGATTTAGAGTCTCTATTGTGGTTGTAACAACAAAGAAATACATATTGAGTTAGTAACAGTAAAGCATGTTGAGTTAGTGCTGAGCAACAAAGCAATACATGTTGAGATAGTACTGAGTAGAAAAGCAAGACATGCTGAGATAGTACTGAACAAGAAATCAATACATGCTGATATAGTAGTGAGCAACAAAGCAATACATACTGAGGTAGTAGGGAGTAACAAAGCAATAAATGTTGATCTAGTACTTAGTAGCAAATCAATACATGTTGATCTAGTACTAAGCAACAAATCAATACATACTGATCTAGTACTGAGCAAAAAAAAACAATATATCTTGAGCTAGTACTGAACAGCTAAGCAATACATTTTGCGTTAGCACTGAGCAACAAAGTATTATATTTTGAGCTAGTACTGAGCAACAAAGCAATACATGTTGAGCTAGTACTGAGTAGCAAAGCAATACATACTGATCTAGTACTGAGTAGCAAAGTAATACATGTTGATTTGTTCTCAACTTAGAACGTATTCTCCAGAGTTAGTAGCAACAGAGCAAAACAACCTTCATAAATTTGTAATCAATACAAAACAAAGGCATGTCAATTTAACGGCTTACATTTGGATTGCTTTATAGAAAAAACTTCAATAACGACGTAGGTGATTGGTCGATCGTCAATAACGACGTTGGTGATTGGTTGCTCGTCAATAACGACGTTGATGATTGGTCGGTCGTCAATAACGACGTTGGTGATTGGGCGATCGATCGACTTTTATGAGAATGCGGAAGCATTTTAATACAGTTTGCGATGGAATAAGTTTATTTTCTGAATTGATCTATTGAGTTATGTATTAGTGTGTTCCATCAGTTGATCGATATATTGGTGTTTTTGTTAAACATTAGGTGAGCCCTTTTTCATCTACTATCATGCCGAAATCATGTAGATACAATGAAGCCACAAACGGTAAAATGTGTAGATTGTCATAAGTAAAGTGTATTTTCATTCTCTGGGTTGGTTTCTAGGGGTATTTTATCTATTTATTAAGGACTAATTGCGTTTCTTAGGAAATAGCAGACAGTTAAACTGCTTGAAAAATGCTTTTAAGGAGTATGCTTACTTGTTTATTTTTGACATATCACTTGATATCCCTGATTGATAGATAAACTGGATATCATTGAGTTTTGATACTTATTCTGATCTTAGTTAATGTTTTATTTCTTAATTGATTTGGTTTTTCTTCAGATAACATTGTCTATTCAAATATCAACACAGACATCAACATCACATGGACAACAAGCCTTCATCAGTTGTATGATGTTCTATCTCCATCAAATACACCAATATACATTGTTCGTGGAGACATAGTACCACATACTGAACTGTATAATACATACAGGATTAACTCTAACGGCACAGAACAAATAGACATCTCTGTATTACATGTTAGCCAGAATGAAGGTGGTATTTATCAATCTGTTAGTTTGTCAAATGGTAACAACATAGATGGATGTTGTCTTCTAATTATAACAGGTTGGTATATTTTGTGCTATGTCTTTATAATCACGAAATATATGTGAATGAAGGGATTGCTTCCTTTGAACAATTATTAGACGGCGACAGAGTACTCATGAGGACATGGGATGAATCTACATAGGAAAACAAACAATTCCAGTACAGTCTTCAAGTAAGCCAAAACAAAAGTTGGTTGGTTTGGTTTTATCATGCTTAGCGCCACTTTCAACAATGTTTCAGTTATATCGTGGCGTCAGTTTTATTGGTGGAGGAAACAGGAGTACCTGGTAAAAACCACCGATCTGTCGCAAGTCACTGTATCACATAATTTTGCATGAGTACACCTCGCCTGAGCTGGGTTCCAAGTCATAACATTAGTGGTGGCAAGACAAAAGAGAACTCTGGCAATAAGTATATGTCAGTAGATACCAAGCGATTTTTCAACTAATACAAAATATTTTCAAAACACGAAGTTTCAAAATACAAAAATCCCCGAATAAACCAACATATTGTATTAACCAAGATTTAAATAAAGTCCCAGTGTATAAACTTTTAGGTCATATAATCTGTATCAACTGACAGCTTGTCTATTCGGAACCAAAAGCAGGTCACAAGGAAGTTATGCATTTATGCGCTGAAATCTCCCCTATTAGTGAAATGATACCGTCATACAAATCTTTTCCACATGCGGGCTATATATCAACATTTACACATAACTGGGCGAACAGTTTTATTATCAAGAACGCTATGATTGTGAACATTTTACATAATACTAGTATATTAGTGACCCAGAAGTTGTCATAGGTATAATATTAGTTCTGTTAAGCAAATCCGATGGCTTCAACCAATTTTTGTTTTAAATTAGATAATATACAAGGCCAAGGTACATATCATAGTGACACAATATGCTACTGTGTGCCAAATCCTAACTGTCAATACACACCTTTCGTTATTATATATATGGCCAATATTATTTGAATCATGAGTATTAGTGGTATCGATGTTGTCGCTATTTCTGTGATTTTTCTATAGGAATTTGGAGCTCTTCCGGCAATGTGATATATATTATTTATCTAGAACAGAGGTCGTCGTAATAGTGGTCGTATCGTGGTTGGATTTACGACTACCTACGAGTTCGAATCTCCATCGGAGCGAGGTGTACAACATCAGGTTATACAGTTTGTCAGTGACCACTATATAGCGGAAATAGTGTTGAAAGTGGCGTTTAACACCATCACACAAACATACAAACAGTAGAATAATTAATACTTTACTACAGTTATACCTAGAATGTAGAATATTCTACTATTATTTGTGAAGAACTCTAAATGTACTTATATTTGGGATACAAACGAAGAGGAATTTCTTTCCAAAACGTTTCTTACAAATTTTCTACATCATCATCCTCGTCAAATTTCAGATCGTCCACAAACTCCGTAAAATTCAGCTTGGTTAGTTCTACTGAAACAAGTATCTTGGTATAGTGGACTCCATGATATAATGATGACCACGAATGGACTTTCTATCTAGAGTACCGTGTACGTAGATCAGAAACAGTTGATCAGTTTAATCTACGTTCTTTAGGGGTTATAGTATAGTACTTTATGTGAATTGACAATGTATTCGGTAGAAGTTTAAGTACATATATAGACATCACTCAGACAAGAGAAAAACAGGAAAAAGGTATACAACTAATGAGCTATGATTCATAGATATTTTAATAAGCTTGAGAAACAGACATTGCCAACAGGAACTATCTATAATTCAACAGGTATGCAGTCAACAGACACTGCCTATTAGTCAACATGTACTGTGTATACAGTCAACAGGATCTGCTTATTAATCAACATGCACTGTGTATATAGTCAACAGGCAATGCTTATTGATCACCATGTACTGTGTATGCAGTCAACAGGCACTGCCTATTAATCAACATGTACTGTGTATACAGTCAAAAGGCACTGCCTGTTAATCAACAGGCAATGCGCACGCAATCGACATGCACTTGCTAAACAATCAAAAGCCATTGTGTAACCAATAAACTGGAGCTACATGCACAAGCAACATGAACTGTATATACAAGAAACAAGCATTACTAATAATATAATGCGATGAATATTGTCCATACATTATCTGCTGTGATATTGATGATGATCGTACAAAACTACAGTCATTAGTGTCCTTAAAATACACGACCCTTTATTTAATTGAACGAAATAAACACATTAGATGTCATGTGGAGGTGTTATTATATATTAGGAATCACATATTATCATGGTTGGAGCTGATGTACAAGGATTGTTCAAGTTATTATCTTATTTTCCTTGTTTAGTTTCAGTAATTCAAGAGACATCATCAAGTGGATTGTAGGCTGTTATTGGAGGAATGGCTGCCGTTATAACTGTTTTAGTCATCATTGAGATCACATTAAAGAGAAAGAAAGGTAATATGTAGCCAGAGCAACACGACTGGTGCCACTAATAGAGCAGTAGCTGAGTCCATCCCCAATTTTTTGTTTTAGTGTAATATTTTGAGGATCATTGCTTGTCCTTTTGTCCATTTTCTTGTGGCAATTGACTTACATCTTCCGATTACCTTTACGACAGTACAAGTATATCCGTTGAGACAGACACTTAGAAGTGATTAAGATATGCATGATGACGACAGTAAAACGTCGAGGTGAAGTCTTCAATATAACTGGCATGATCTCTGCAATTGGATCTACTTGAAACATGATACAACAAAACATGAAGAGTTCGTGATTGGAAAGTTAGAGTAATCGGGTTTGCCGTACCATGTTAATCGGTGCTCATCGTCACTTCAGTGTTAATTCAGTGGTAAATGTTCCCTGTGACAGCCGTTCTGTTAATTGTATCGTATTATGTTAATTACGATCAATGTGTGAAACGATGTTCAGTTCTGACTCATTGAATACATGTAATTTCTGTATAGAGAATCATTATACTACATGAATATTATAATGCAGAGAACAGGCGGTTCTCACGCTTTAGTATATAGTTTTAATTAACATAAAAAATGGCATTTCGAAATAAGTAGTTTTTTTAATGTATGAACACACATTTACATGTACATTTTATAAATATTGCAAAATTTGACACATCATTTTCGTTATTTATCCTTGTAATTTTGCAGGTTGGTCAGGTGGAACACGCAATACAATTTCAAACAGGTAATACATTTATTTTATAGTATATCGAGAAAGTGTGTAAATCAAAATTCAATTCGCAATAAATAATTGTTTTTCTCAACCATCTTTCTAAAGGGATATATGTAAAATAAACAAAAACAAATACTTTATCGCTGCGAACGACTCAAATTGACACTTGACATTGAATGGCCGTTCAGACCACAATTTAATACTAATCATAATATGTGTTGTAATAAACATTAATAACTTGATAAATTTTTTGACTTATTGAGTTTTGGTTATTCCATTTTACTTACAGTTCTCATTGAAATTTTTTTATTAAGCGAATAAAAAAGATAATACTGATAAATATATTGATTCTTTTAAGTTAATCGTCTTTTCTCGATGTACTCTTTGCTACATATTCCTCTCACTTTTTGGCCTTCACCTTGAATTCCTCAATAAAAAGTTTTCAATATGGTAAAATCAATAATTTGATTTTAGTCCGACTGAATATAACTCACGCTATATTCGTTTTAAATTTTCTTCATGTCTGGCGGTGGTATATATTTGAAGTTTTCAATCATATTTATTATGTTATATTTGGATATAATGTTATATATTATATAGGTCGGATAATATAAACGAAATGTCTTCTCCAAATCGAACAACCAATCATATGTACGAAAACACCAGAGAGGGTCCGAGTGGTACGAGAAATGCAGGTCATAATTACAACATATGTCTACATATATCGAGAACATTTAGCTACAATAATATTTAAAGCATCTGCCTGGTATTTATGTCACTATATTCAGTAATACATATCCTACATATAACATTGCAAAGTATTGTCATTCAAAGCTTGTACATCTTTTCATTTCCTTGAAACAGTGGCATCTCGATAAGAAGAATTTGAAGATACTAAAGAGGTAATCAGTGGTAATTGCTATATTCCCTACGACTGACGTTCTCTTCGTGTTATGCAACATCATGTTAAATGTGTTGTATTATGCTAACTTCAATATATGTCTGAAATGATGTTCAGTTGTAACTCATTTAATTTCTGTATAGAGAAGTATTATACTACACGAAGATGATAATACAGAGAACAAGCGTTTCTTACGCTTTAGTATATAACTTTAATTAACATTACAATTGACTTCTCAAAATAAATAGTTTCTTTTTTTAAGTTTATGAACACACATTTACATGTACATTTTATGAATATTGCAAAATTTGAAACATTATTTTCTTTATTTAACCTTTTAATTTTGCAGGTATGTCAGGTGGAACACGTAATATAATTTCGAACTGGTAATACATTTATTTTTATAGTTTATCGAGAAAGAGTGTAAATCAAAATTCAATTCGCATAAAATAACTGTCTTTCACAACCATCTTTCTACGGGGATATATTTAAAACAAACAAATACTTTTTCGCTCACCTTGAATTTCGTCGTCAACCAGAAAAAAAAAGGAAAGTTAATTTCGGACCAAAACAGAAAATGTTAATTACTTTCAATATGATTGCGAACGACTCAAATTGACACTTGACATTGAATGACCGTTCAGACCACACTTTAATACACTGACTTTATAATTTTGATATTATTATATCAAGCATACAAGCATACTATGTGCTGTAATACACAATAATAACTTGATCAATCTTTTGACTTATAGGGTTTGGGTTATTCCATTTTACTTACAGTTCCCATTTGATTTTGTTATTAAGCGAATAAAAAAAGATAACACTGCTAAATTTATTGATTCTTTTAAATTAATCATTTTTTCTCGATTTAACCTTTGTTACATATTCATCTCATTTTTTGGCCTTCACCATGAATTGGTCAATACAAATGTTTTCAATATGGTAAAATCAGTAATTTGATATTAGTCGGACTGAATATAGCTCACGCTATATACGTTTTAAATTTTCTACATGTCGAGCGGAGGAATATACTTGAAGTTTTCAATCGTATTTATAATGTTATATTTAAATGTAATGTTATATATTATATAGGTCGGATAATATAGACGAAATGTCTTCTCCAAACCGAACAACCAATGATATGTACCAAAACAACAGAGAGGGTCCAAGTGATACAAGTAATGAAGGTAATAATTACAACATACTTCTACATATATCGAGAACATTCAACTAGAATAATATTTAAAGCACCAGTCTGGTATTTATGTCATTATTTTCAGTAATACACGTCCTACATCTAACATTGTAATTTACTCAGTCATTCAAGGTAATAAGAAGAGCTTGAAGATACCAGAGGGGTAATCAGAATCCATATATCAAAGAAGAACAGACAATACAATGGTCAAAAGATACCAGAGGGGTAATCAGAATCCATATATCAAAGAAGAACAGACAATACAATGGTCAAAAGATACCAGAGGGGTAATCAGAATCCATATATCAAAGAAGAACAGACAATACAATGGTCAAAAGATACCAGAGGGGTAATCAGAATCCATATATCGAAGAAGAACAGACAATACAATGGTCAAAAGATACCAGAGGGGTAATCAGAATCCATATATCAAAGAAGAACAGACAATACAATGGCCAAAAGATACCAGAGGGGTAATCAGAATCCATATATCGAAGAAGAACAGATAATGCAATGGCCAAAAGATACCAGAGGGGTAATCAGAATCCATATATCGAAGAAGAACAGACAATACAATGGTCAAAAGATACCAGAGGGGTAATCAGAATCCATATATCGAAGAAGAACAGATAATGCAATGGCTAAAAGAAAAAAAGTATAAAAGGACAAACAGCGATCTACAAAACATACATATAAAACTAAAGATCGAGTAACACGAATCCCACTAAAAGCTAGTTTAGCTTACCTAAGTACATGTATGAAGGCTGGAAAGTGATCGGTCAAGTATATGTGTGTTGGGCGTGTCGATTTTGCCTCTTTCTACGTATTTTTTCGATTGGATTATGGAATATGCATTTTTTTTATTTTTTTTTATTGATAGACCATCTGCACATAAACCAACAATCGTGATAGGATATTAAGAAGAAGAAAAAACATATCTTATGTTAGTCTGTTTTTGAGATAAATATGAAACCAGTTATAATCGCATGCACAAGTTTCGCTAAGCAAAACCGCATGAGTTGTGTAACCGTTACCGTTCTCGCCTCGAGTGCGGTAAATCGTTAGATCGATCCCGATATCTGGTAATTTGCTTTGTCGAATAGCCTCTATTTCTTTTGAAAACCGCTGTAGTAATTCATTATTTAATAGGCTTGGTTGATCCGTTGAAAATTTTCCCTGACACGGTCTTTATCAAAGTACGGGAACAATATTTTTCTTTTTCTAAAATCCCACCCATCCCTCAAGTATTGAAATATGTGGTGTGTTAGATTATCTACATCTTATTAGTTTTCAAGCTTAAGTCTAATAGTGTTTTTTTTTAACTTAAGTTTGACAGAATGAGCTTCCACGTAGTAATGGAGAGGAATAGGAAGGACATGAAGCTTCATATTACTTTACAACTACATATTTGCTCTTGCATACTCCTGACAACATACACTTACGTTTGTGTGCTTCTTATTCCTATTCAAATTTTCAGATCTACAGCAGAGAGCTGGACAAATGTGAGTATCTAAAGACATAATTTTGCTATGCATGATACACCGCTAATTGTACAGAAATTCCCGATTTGTAATTTGATGCAAATACGGCCTTTCCACTAGGAACAAACATATAACTGGTCACCAGATAATTATTTGTTTCTTTGAAGAAAAGAAAGATGTGTGCTAAAATAGAATGTGTATTACTAACCTTGGTCTGTGGGACAATCATATTATTGGCACTACTATCCGACAGAATTCAGCAAAATAGCTAATATATTATCCATTGTATTATATTATCATAATTCTTATGATCAGGATGAATACTTAAAATTATTTCATCGTTTAAGCATTGCTGCTTAAAGTAATATGAAATTATATGTTTGAATTGTCTATTTCAGTTATATCGTAGCGGTTAGTTTTATTGGAGGAGGAAAACTACCGATCTGTCGCAAGTTACGGACAAATTTGATCAAATAATGTTGTATTGAGTACACCTCACCATTCGAACCAACGGTATTCGAACTCACAACATCAGTGCTGATGGGCACTAATTACACGACCAGACGGCCACTTGAATTATTATAATCATTAAACGTATTTACTTGTGAATGATATATCAATCATTTTCTATAGTATCATACATCTAAGAAATTTTTCGCCTCGAAGATTCAAAATATTGCGCTTTAACTTCAACATTGGGACCATGCATTTTATACAACCACCTTACATGTTTATATCATTTTATACAACCACCTTACATGTCTATATCATTTTATACAACCACCTTACATGTCTATATCATTTTATACAACCACCTTACATGTCTATATCATTTTATACAACCACCTTACATGTCTATATCATT
>MJUT01002600.1:31722-44791 GCA_002080005.1 Gigantidas platifrons
TTAGGTGCCCCTCGTGCGTTTCAGACAAAATAAACAACTTCCGGTGTTTACGTCTGCAGATGTCGGAAGTATATAATAAATAGTTTAATACATGGGCATTTCCATATTGGCCTGGTTATCATCCCTCGACCAAAATTGGCCCTCGACTTCGTCTCAGGCCAATATAGGAGTCTCGGGATGATAACCAGGTCAATATGGAAATGCCCATGTATTAATCTGTATATATTCATGAGCCTCGGTTGAGGTATCGATTTTGCATCTGTTTCTACGATTGCACTCTAAGATGCTGGGAATATTTTAGTGTTTTATTTTTCATTTCATTACTATACTGATTTTGTTGTTTTTTTTTTATTATTATATCCTCCAGTTGTTATATGACTATTAATCTTTCGATTTACTGCATAAAGGTAGGCTATGCGTATCCGCACTTTGCAGTGTAACGGGATTTCCGGTGCAGTGGATATCAGCGACACCTGGCGATAAATACTGGTTTCTTTCAACAACCGTAAGACGAGAGTATCAAAATAAGTACAAATTTATCGACATAAAGAATAAAGAAGGAACAGTTTATGGTAAATGGTGTATAAGTTATTTTAAAAATAGAGAACAACTCTTTTAAAGACAACATATATTCTAATAGGGTTATGGTTATGATGTTTAACGACACTTTCAACCATATTTCTGTTATATCATGGCGGTTAGTGGTACTGGTGGAGGAAACCAGAGTACCCGGAGAAAACCACCAACCTGTCGCAAGCTACTGACAAACTTTATCACATAATGTTGTATCAAGTACACCTCGCCATGAGAGGGGTGATAATTCACGGTTTTAGTGGTGATAGGCACTGATTACATAGGTAGTTGTTAATCCAACTACCATACGACCACGACGCCCCTCTATATATATTCTAATATGTTCACCAAATGTTCTCTTATCTATAGACCTCATCGGTGGCGTAGTGGTTATCGTGCTCGCTTCGAGTGTAGTAGATCGTGGGTTCGAACCCAGGTCGGGTCGAACCAAAGGCTATAGAATTGGTATTTGTTGCTTCTCTGCTAAGCACGCACCATTAAGGAGAAAGAGTAAAGACTGGCCGGCTTGGAATCAGAATAATGTGTCTGAGTGGAGCGACATGTTTACCCGTGGACTATTGTTTCAGTTTTCAGCACAATAAAAATTCAACTCAGCGCTTTGGTCTAGAACAAAGCGGAACCTCATCATCATCTCGTTGAAAATTAACTTGTTCTCGCCATGATATAGCTGAAAAATTGCTGAATTGGCGTTAAACAACAATCACTCACTCACTCACTTGCTCTCTTGTCTATATTTAGTTCTTAGTTCGGTTCGTCTTTATCCATATTTATTTTATTTACGTATTCTGGTGTCCATCACGATTTTCCATATCTGACGATATTCGTATAAGAGTAATACGACGGGTGCCATTACTTGAGCAAGAATTGCTAATCCTTCCTGAGCACCTGAGATCACAACCGGTTTTAGTGGGGTTCGTGTTGCTCTGTCTTTATTTTCCTGTACTAGGATAAAACCACCGACCTGTCGAAAGTCACTGACAAACTTGATCACATATTGTTGTATCAAGTACACCTCGCCATGAACGGGGTTCGAACTCAACTTTTGTGGTGATATGCATTTATTGCACAGGTAGTTGTAAATCCAACTACCATACTAACACGACCCCTCCCCTCGATCTGATCTAATCCCTTTAGAGATCGTACTCATAACATGCATTTTAAAGAACAATCTACCAATCGGAGAGCTTTATATCTATGATGGAAGAATAACAAAGCGCGTAAGGAGCTGTTAATATTTTACAAGCGGGGTTTTCATTGGCTGATCATGAGTTCATCTGGACATGACCTCTAATATCAGATTATGTTAGAAGTTAGTGGAGCGTAGTGTATAATAACAGCTGAAATATTCAAATAACGCTTCATGTTAGTATATGTATCATCTATATCTAGACAACTCAGTGATTAGTTAATTTGACATTAAATGATTTGATTGGTTTGGTTTTATGGTGTTTAACGTCACTTTCAACAATATTTCAGTTATATCGTGGTGGTCAGTTTTATTGGTGTAGGAAACAGGAGTACCCGGAGAAAACCACCAACCTGTCGCAAGTAACTGACAAACTTTATCACATAATGTTGTATCGAGTACACCTCGCCTGAGTGGGATTCGAATTCATAACAATAGTGGTGATGAGCATTGATTGCGTATGTATTTGTAAAATCCAACTACCATACGATCACGACCACGACGGCCCCTTTCTATATAATAAAATGAAAAACAAATAACATGACACTGTCGGAACAGTTCCAAAGTCTAATCCAAATATCGTACAAATAATGGTAAAATCCTTACCCCTGACACACAGATTCATTACGGCTCATTTTTCTGGTTTAGTATAGATACTTCAAGTGGCGGGGTTAAATTTACAGTTCCTAATGTAATTATTAATAATTCAGGCATAGGTGACCATAGCCGATCTTGTCTATTCTAAAGTAATGGTTATTGGTAAGCGACTTGATATAAATAAGGAATGGAAACTGGGAAACTCTATTTTAATCGAAACTAATGATCATAAATATCTTGGTGTGTACTTCTCGAGGTCGCTTTCATTTTCCTACCATATAAATTGTTATCTAAAAAAAAACTTTGAACGTAAGTTAAATTATATGATTAAACTACTTGGGGAACATGCAACTTTTAATCGAATATCTTTTGGCGATACGTTGTGGAACTCAGTAATCCGACCGTCAATCTCTCATGGATGTACTGTATGGGTGCCATCCGCTGTATCTTCCAAAGGTATGCTCGAAACGTGGCAGTATAAAGCAGCTAAATTAATTTTTAACACAAATATGACCATTCCTAAATCGGCTCTCTTCTTAGAATTAGGTTGGGAACCTATCAACGATTTCCTTGACAGGCAAACAATATCGTATTTCTCAAGGCTACAAAATTTGCCTTGTACGAGACTTTGTAAAATTGTTTTTGATGAACTAAAAGATTCACTGCCCCATCCTAAATGGGATTATCTTAATAATGTACGTAGGGTTTTTGAAAATGCTTGTTTACACCATTATCTTAACTCTGATGTAAATATGATTACCTTTAAGAAATTCTTTGGCGAATATGTATGAAACAGAGAAATTACCAATGCTAAAAGTAAAAGTAGCTTGACAAATTACGTCCACTTCCCTATAATGTTTGGAAAACAGCCACCATACTTATCAAATTTACTGGAGTTCCAACCAACCAGGCTTAAAATGTTAGCCCGCACGAATACGCTGCCTATAAACTCTGTTCTACACAGAATGAAACTTCACACAACGTCGGTTTGTGAAATGTGTAGCAGTGGTTCCGACGAAGATTTATTCCATTTCATGTTAGACTGCCCGGAATACACACCAATACGTAACAATTGTCTCAATTTAATTACCGAACGATTTCCTGGTCTTGCTTTCTTAGAGTTGTCGCCCTTAGACAAAATGCAATTTTTAATTGGAGATTTTAGTTTTAGCCTAGATATTGGTATATTTTTTGACAAAATAGGAAAAACCATGTTACAACAAATGTTTTTACGCAGGAAGTCCTTTTTAGAAAAGAACACAACTATCTGTGATAATGCAATCCCTGTATCAAGGTTTTAAGCTTTTTTTGCATGTGTTTTAGAATATATAATGTATTGTCTCTTTATGCACTGAATAAGCTTTTTGCATGTGTTTTAGAATGTATAATGTATTGTCTTTTTATGCACTGAATATATTTTATTAAGCTATGTGTTGAAATGAAAATCTTAAAGATGCTTCGTTGTAACATATTTTATGAACTTTATCATATATCATTTATATTGCATGTCATATGTATTTTTTACTTAAAATGTTTGTATATAATACATATTTGTTTGTATGATCAATGTTAGATGCACCTGCAGGTACCCCGTCTGCAGGTGCCCCCGTTGTAAAGGGGTAGCTCTGAATATATATATTTAGGATTTAGGCCCTTTGGTTTTATTGCTTCCAAAAACGTTTAAATTACATTGTATCTGACTTTCTAATCTTTTGATTATGAGCGTACCCGATGAAGGTTACCATAGAAACGCGTCTTGTGCAGTAAATTAGATGTCTACATTTTTATTAAGCTAAGTTTCTGGACTCAACTTTCCCTAATAATTCGTTGTATCAATATTGGTGTATTGACGGTAAATAAAGAATGTATGTGGCGAGGCTTAGAAACGGTGGAAAAACGAGCTTCAAATATCGAGTCTTTCCATTCGTTTCGTGCCGAGCCACATAAATTCTATATTTACCGTCAATACACCAATATTGTATTTATCCTACAATAAAATTTGCAAAAAATGTTATTTAATTTAATAATAATAATAAAAAGATAATGCAAACCCCATTGATACCTCAATAGTAGTTCCGGTAAGGGGCGTGGCTTAATATCTGTATTAGGCTTGTGTGAAAAGTGTTATTATGACAGGGGCGTGGCTTAATATCTGTATTAGGCTTGTGTGAAAAGTGTTATTATGACAGGGGTGTGGCTTATTAGCTTTCTTAGGCTAATGTGAAAAGTGTTATTATGACAGGAGTGTGGCCTAACAGCTTTATTAGGCTAATGTGAAAAGTGTAATTATGGCAGGAGTGTGGCCTAACAGCTTTATTAGGCTAATGTGAAAAGTGTAATTATGGTAGGAGTGTGGCCTAACAGCTTTATTAGGCTAATGTGAAAAGTGTAATTATGGCAGGAGTGTGGCCTAACAGCTTTATTAGGCTAATGTGAAAAGTGTTATTATGCCACTGTCATAATAAAGCGAAATTTATTTTAACCCATTTATATTATGACAAAAAATTACACAATTGCAGGGTAACAAGGTTTACCACTTGTATGTTCAATAAAAAAAAAGTGTCGTAGTTAAACTAGTCACCTCTAATAATTTTATTTTATCAACAGCTGTCTCACCTGCATGTGAAAGTGAATATTATGACAGTTCGACTGGTTACCATTACTACCTGATGGATTATACAGCTCAGAGTTCATACAATAATAAAATCTATGAGCAACGATGTCATGGTCTAAAACAATTCGGCAATATTATCAGAGAATATTTCGGTATTGTTTTTTATTTAGTTTTATTTTCAGACATTATTGCATAATTTTCAAAAATAGCATAAATAATACACTGACCAAGTATTACATATACCACGGGTCTTACGGATTAACTTATTTAACAAAGCGAATCCGAATGTTTTGTATCTTCAATCGTTTCTTTTCACACACGTATCAAGTATACATCAGTCTTAAGATAAGCATGTCGAACATTTTTTTCTTTACGGAGTTACCTCTACAAACACTAGCACAAATAAGTTATCGAGGTAACTCCGCAAAAGTCCTACCACAAAGTTCTCTGAAGCTGAAATGATATCATCAAAATGCTCGAGTCTTAGATTGACAACATACTATTGCTATGTTTGGTAGGCTTGTTTTTTTCAACAGACAATCGGCATTCCTATGGGTACCAACTATGCTCCTCTTCTCGCGGATTTGTTTCTTCATTCTTATGAGACAGATTTCATACAGGGGTTTCATCAGAACAACAACAAAGAAAGAAAAGAAACTAGCCCCACCCTTTATTTTCACGTTCCGCTATATAGATTGTGTCCTTTCACTAAATAGTTTTAAGTTTTGGTGATTTTGATGATCGATATATCTCATTGAGCTTGATGATTTCACTTTCCCATTATGAATGTTCCATTTTTATGTAGCAACGTTCCAGCAGCACCTGCATGTGGAGTATCAGTTGATCCGATATCCCAGAGCTTGTGCTTCCTATCCTGATTTCCTTGATAAGGGGTTGCTACTAAACCAAGGGTTCCTAGTGGTTAAGTTGAAGTCATCACTTCGAAATTTTAGCGTTCGACACCATGAACTGGTTAAACGTTACTGAATATCTGTGTCAAAAATGATCACAGATATGTTCCGTTGGTCGTATCCAGACTTTTATTCATTCTTGACATATCACTGGGTTCATAACAAGAGTAACATGTGCAATGTGGTAGATGTGATCAAAATAGGAACCATCTATGGAAACATCTAACGTGAAATTAAATGATCGCGACAGTGTTTTTACCTTTTTTCCCCCTGTGAATCCCCTGGCCCTACATGAAATATTCTTCATACGAATAAATAAAAAGGTTTGCGGGGAAAAGGAGCACACTTGGTACCCATAAGAATGCAGACTGTCTTTTGAAAAATACGTCCACCAAGCATAAAAAATAAGCTATCAATAAAAAAAACTCGGGCCATTTGATGATTTCAGTTTCAGAGAACTTTTTGTTGGAATCAGATATTTGATTAGAGATTTAAATCCAGTTGGGAATTCTTTTTTATGGAACAAAGTGGAACAAATTCTGTCAAGCTGGTTTTTTAGCATTGAGTATGGGAATAGTTGTGTAAAGCGTAGAGAAGTAAACAGTTTTTAAGCTATTGCATGTGGAGACTGACCTGGGTGTTGCATGTACTTTAGCAGATCTGTAGAATTCTTCAGAATTCAGTTCTAATTTACACCACCCCTGGAGTAGCGTTTGTTATCACATGGTACACTTTTTAACGAAAAGATTTATTTGATTTTTTGTGTTTTAACTCCACATTCAGCACCATTTCAGCTATAACATGGCGACCAGCTTTAGTGGTGAAAAAAGTCCGAGTACCCGGAGAAAACCACCGACCATGGGCAAGCAACTGGTAAACTTTATCACTTCCGGCTGCGAGTCGAGTGCACCCTTATTATAATTTAAAAAGACGAGGCGCGAATCCACGCCGTATTGGTGATAGGCTTGTATGAGTTGTTAGGTAATCCAACTACCTAACTCATTGAGCGACCCGGGCCCTAATAACAGAAAAAAGGGCAATAGGTACATGAAATGTATAAATTAGTATTACCATTCGCGAGAATCTGGGTTCACTGCCGCTTTTGTTGATGGGGTCCTTATTGCTAATTGTTTTAGTTGTTTCTCTAACGTTTATTTATGCCATGATAACTCAAATGTTAGCGAACTTTATCAATGCGAAAGGTTCTTCCATTGCTCCACAGGCGCTCGTGGCACGGAATAAAAAAATTCTTTATTTCTTTATTAGTTCATCTCTTTTTTTCCTTATTTTAACTTGTTCGTGTCCATATTCATTCAATTTTATGTTGACAGTAACTTACACGTGTCGACCTCATATATCATAATGGATAATTAGTATATATATAGGGTTGACACATGTATTAAAAAGTAGGTATGGAAAAAGAGATGTAATAATAAAGAAATAAGGAAATGTTATTGAAAAAAAAACCAGAAAGTTAAAAATGTGTGGGGGGGAGGGGGAAATAATTTGTTATGTTTTACTTCATTTTTATTAGATTTTAACTAAGTATATAGCATGTGATACCTCATTTATTAATTACTTTTATTTGAATTAAATTTCAACAAATATATTATTTCAAATCTGTTTTACTTCATTTTCATTAGATTTTAACTAAATATAGCATGTGATATTGCACTTATTNCTATCACTGAGTCGATACCTCTGCTGGTGGACTATTAGTCCCAGATGGTATCATCCATCCAGTTTATGGTAATTTTAGATTGACGGAATTTATTACATAATACATATTGTGTTTATTTACAGTGAGAGGTAGTTTATAATGTGGTTATAACATGTATCCAAGCCCATTGCTTACATTAGAGCAATACAATGTTTTAATGCATATTTTATTCCTAAATAATGTTATTATTTTTAATAGTAGAAAATCGGCTATGGTCAACATATGCCTGAGGGGAGGAAAATCGGCTAAGGTCAACCTATGCCTGAGGGGAGGAAAATCGACCATGCCTGAGGGGAGGAAAATCGGCCAAGGTCAACCTATGCCTGAGGGGAGGAAAATCGGCTAAGGTCAACCTATACCTGAGGGGAGGAAAATCGGTTATGGTCAACCTATGCCTGAGGGGAGGAAAATCGGCCAAGGTCAACCTATGCCTGAGGGGAGGAAAATCGGCTAAGGTCAACCTATGCCTGAGGGGAGGAAAATCGGTTAAGGTCAACCTATATCTGAGAGGAGGAAAATCGGTTAAGGTCAACCTATATCTGAGGCGAGGAAAACCTTAGTCTTATAAATAATTATTTAATAACTGTGAATTTCAATAACAAATATATCTAAATATTATTAGCCCAGTATGTCATATAGCTTTATGCCCATTATTGTAGTTGTTTATAACGGAATATTTGATTCACAGCTCGTTTCTTGTTTCTCACCCGAGTCTACATTTAAAATAAAAACGCGTGAATATCCAATTTAGTACGTACGACACGATTCTGGAATAATCTTCATCAGGTACGCTCAAGATCAAAAGATTTATAATGCAAATGATTTTAACATATTTGTGAATAAGAAAATAGAAAAGTATGAACTTTTATTCACAACAAAAATTATTCTAAAACGCTTGTGTAAAGTGGTTATTGTTAGATTAAAAGAAAACACTCATGCTCGTAAATAGAATATGACGTTACAATACAAACTCGAGAAAACTCAATGTTTTTAATTATTGTTAACTATATAAAGACTATAATGATATCATTTTTATAAATAAACGTTAGAGAACACCGAAGAGGCAACCAAACCCCATTAATAGTAGCTATATTGTACGTAGGACACCATCAATATATTATGTATAATGTTCAAGATCACAGTGTTCTTTATATGTTTGTTTGTTTGTTTGATGATGTTTAACGCCACTTTCAACACTATTTCAATTATATCATGGCGTTCAGATTTATTGGTAGAGGAAACCGGAGTACCCGGAAAAAACCACCGACCTGTCACAAGTCACTGACAAACTTTATCACATAATGTTGTATACCTCGCCCTGATAGAGATTCGAACTCACAACATCAGTGGTGATAGGCACTGATTGCATAGGTAGTTGTAAATGAAACTACCATACGATCACGGCCACAACGTCCCCTGTTCTTTAAAAGAACGCTGTCCGCCTGGTTAGATATAAGGGTTGACATAATTTATACTCATATGTGGAACACGCTTGTATCACAAGCATTTGACCGATGGACCTTAATTCAGCCGTGTTTGCCACGAGGGTACGTATTTTAAGGGCTAGTAACGATGTAGGGCCTCTATTTAATTGTGGGTCCTGGGTCCACACGAATACTAGAAAATACACAAGGTAAGAAACAAAATCACTGAAAAAAGGCGGCGTACTGCTTAATTTCTTATTATTGTCGATTTCCCTGATTTCTGAAAAATAAACGGATGAAATGCACTAAACTTGTGGACCCCCGTCAGCTGTTGTGCCACTGGTTTACTCTCATATTCGTACTAATTTGCATATATACCCCCGACTATATGTTCCCAAGACAGATTGTCAACGAACACGGAGGTCGACCACTTATTTTCTATTACGCGGCACGCGATTGGTCAAGGCAAATTTCCGGAAAAGAATTGACCAATCGCGTGTCGCGTAACAGAAAATAAGTCTACCTCCGGGTTTGTGGGAAATTTGGTTTCTTACCTTGAGTATTTTTCTAGTATTCATGTGGACCCAGGACCCACAATTAAATAGAGGACCTACATCGTTATTAGCCCTGAAAATACGTACCCCCGTGTCAAACACGGGAAAATTAAGGTCCAACGGTCAAATGCCTGTGGTTTGTATGACTGCATCGACTTGTATCGACCCACTGATAGTAATAAAAATTATTATACTTTATGCAAATTTCTTACATTATCCATTCATTTCATTGGACAAGCGGCATTTGTTAATTTTCACTAACCTTTCATAAGCCCCGCCCATCCCTAGCAACATGTGATAATATTAGCAACGGGTGTTAATGCCTAAAATTAACACCCGCTGAGCCCGAAGTTTGCTGATCCAGACATATTAACACCCTCTCCGGCCGAGGTTTACCGATTCTTATTTCCTCATCATTTCCGTTATCACCAGACGACAACAAACCGTCAAGCACTCGTCATGGCGTTTGCTGACATATCTCTGAATTAATGAAATAAATTTAAGCGTACACGAAGCCAAATGATGCCTGATCTTTTCGTTTTAAACTGGAAGTCTTCATATGACGTCATGTTGTTAATGTTCCAAATTCGTCAACAACATTTCGCGAAATTTTAATTCGTGCGATTTTTTTAGAATAAATATGCAAGAATGATATATTTTTAATTACAATATTGAATTTAAGAATTTTAAGTATTGTACGGTATTAAAATTTAATGACAAACATTTCAAACAGCAACTGCACTGTAAATTTTCATTTTTTTTTCAAAATGAGAAAGAATACATTGGCTTGAAAATTATTTATGCAATAGTCAGAATATAGAAGCAAACATGTGATAATATTTATCAAAATATACTATTAGCATTTTACATTAATTGTTATAAACATTTTGTTATTATCTTGCTAAATTTGATGTTTTGTTGTTGTTAATGTAAGTAAACTATCTTAATTTATGACTTTTTATTTTTTTAACAATTGTCCCAATAACATAATCCACACTTGAATCATTAGGCATTCAGTATAATAAAAAAACATACTGCCCTTGGATGAAGGTGTTAGGGTGATTAACACACTCTGTGAAAAAATTATCACCCTCGACTTCGTCTCGGGTGATAATGTTTACCCTCGTGTGTTAATCTACCCTAACACCTTCATCCAAGGGCAGTATGTTTATATTACATCGCACTCTACTCTTTCACAGAGTAGATAATTTAAAACACATGTGTAACAACTGTAATTTATATCACACCCTATTTGTATGCATATAATTAATACATTATACCATGAATATGATTTTCATGAGTGGAATGTTTGTCATTAGGGTTCTGCTATAATCACGAAGTCATGTGAATTATGAAGTCAATTTTCATACTTCTGGAAAAGTCGACAACACATTGCCATTCGCATATAAGCCAACATTGTTAATAATAATACCTACGAACAACCCAAAGACTTTTAAATTATTTGGATTTCCAATCTTTTGGCTATGGGCATACCTCATCCCATGAAAGATTATTCCATAAACGCACCATTCACACTATATTAGATATTTAAGTTTTTTCTGACTAACACTGGGTCTCTGCTGGATGACTATTAATCTCCGAGGTCCGAGGACATCATCCGACCAATAGAATGTTCTTTGGGACTGACGTGGTTTATTATATATATATATCAATTTTTTTAATTTGCAGATCCTAAATAATGTTATTATTGATAAAATTAAGGTCAATCTCTCTTAGGCACTGGAAACCTGAGCTGATTTCGGCTTTCCTGATTATATGGTTTATTTATGCAAAAANACTTTTCTGTTATTAGAGAAGTATTCCACAATAATATCATGATGACAACACTACTAATTAAAATATATCATGAAATACGTGGATGCAGATGCAGGTTAGGGGGCCTGGGTGGCTCAATGAGTTAGGTCGCTGGATCTAACAACTCATACAAGACTATCACCAATACGGCGTGGGTTCGCACCCGGCTTTGTAAATTACCAAAGTTTACCAGTTGCTTGCCCATGGTTGGTGGTTCTCTCCGGGTACTCCGGCTTCCTCCGGCTTCCTCCACCACTAAAACTGGTCGCCATGATATAGCTGAAATATTGTTGAAAGTGGCGTTAAACACCAAAAATCAAACCAATCAATCAGATGCAGGTTATACATGAAATAAAATCGTTCTAATACTCATGTAAAATCCAACAATTTAATTCACAAGCATAAATGCTGTTAACAGTTCTTCATCTGATAGTTATATCTGTAGATTTATTTAAACAGGAATATTGTTTTTCTTCTTAGTAGGTTACTTTATGCATGTTGGTATATTATAATATTTGCCATGCTATGTTACTCCGGTCTAAATAAAAACGTAGATACTGAATTTAGTGCACACGACGTATTTCGGGAATATCTTTCACCAGGTACGATCAAAATCAAATGGTTAGAAAGCAAAATAATTTAAGAATCGTTGCGAGCAAGTTAGCCTAAACAGGACAGCCAAAATCGGCTACGTTCATATATGCCTGAGGAGAGGAAAACCTGACTTTATAAATAATGTAATTATTTAGATCGTTGTTTGTCCTTTTATACTTTTTCTCTTGGCCATTGTGTTGTATGTCTTTCTTCGATTTACGGATTCTGATTACCCTATGGCATCTTCAAACTCTTCTTAGTAACTGTAAATTTTAATAACAGATATATCTTAATATTATTAAGTTAGTATGTCATATTGTTTTATGCCAATTGTTATAGATGTACATAACGAAATATTTCATTCATTACTCGTTTCTTGTTTCTCACCCGAGTCTAATTAAAACGTAAATATCTAATTTAGTCCGCACAACACGTGTCTGGAATAATCTTCATCAGGTACGCCCAAGATCAAAAGATTTATAATGCAAATGATTTTAACATATTTGTGAATAAGAAAATAGAAGGGTATAAACTATTTTATTCTCAACTATAATATCTTCTAAAACGCTTGTGTAAAGTGGTTATTGTTAGATTAAAAGAAAACATTCATGTTCATAGAAATAATTTGATGTTACAATATAACCTCGATAAAACTGAATGTTTTTAATTAATGTTAACTATATGAAGTATAAAATGATATAATTTTTTATAAATAAACGTTTAGAGAACACCAAAGGGACAATCAAAAATGAACAATCCAGAGAAAACTGGCAACATAAGACAAAGAAAAACAAAACAAAAACACAACTCCTACAAACAACTTGGGGTAAAGATGAACCGAACATCATAACACGGAACTCAGAACGTAAATATACATAATAGGATAACGTAAATAAGACAAACAACTGGAGGTAAAGATGAACCGAACATCATAACACGGAACTCAGATCGTAAATATACATAATAGGATAACGTAAATAAGACAAACAACTGGAGGTAAAGACGAACCGAACATCATAACACGGAACTCAGAACGTAAATATACATAATAGGATAACGT
>MJUT01002601.1:15876-26628 GCA_002080005.1 Gigantidas platifrons
ACAAGTGTTCGGCTTAGACAGGTTTGAGTTTCACTGTAAAAGTCTGCCACTGGATATTTATTGTATGGTGCTGTCATCATCGTCCTCGTCGTAATCGTTATATTATAGACAAGAAGATTTCTCGCGATTTCTTTATTTCTAGTTCACCAATCCTTGTGAATTTTGAGGACAAATATCATTGGTACAGATATTAATATTGTAGACCTATTCAATTCTAAACAAAGGGCAACAAGGTACAAAAAACAAAAAATGGTTGTTTCTGTGGAGTTTTTTTTCTTGTACTTGGAGAGCTTATTTTTTATTTGATTTTGATGAAATATTTCTTTGCTAAAATCCTTTAAAAATTCTTTCAGAAAATGTATTATGCTATTATGTATCTATTGCCTTTTTAACATGAGAGGTGCAAAACGAGGTGAATTTCAAAATTTT
The DNA here is from genome assembly GCA_002080005.1 of Gigantidas platifrons. NCBI lineage: Eukaryota > Metazoa > Mollusca > Bivalvia > Mytilida > Modiolidae > Gigantidas > Gigantidas platifrons. The sequence goes on from MJUT01002601.1 coordinate 16,306, forward strand.
AACTTTCTTATTTTTCATCCGATTTTAATGCAGTTCTTTGCAAAATGATCATTTTAATGGGTTACTGTTATAAATCTGATATTTTATTCAATATATATTGTAATATTGAATTAAACATTTTTACGTAACTTCGCCAAAAGTCGTTAAAACATCTCGAAATGAAGGATCCCCAATTTATTGTTAAGGATGTGAGTAATTATTGGGTACAGATGTTGTCATTTATAATCAAAACAAAAATAAAAATATAAAAAAATCTGTTTTCTCAGAATTTAACTGCATGTATGAAACAACCACAAGTCCCAGTGTATCCTGTCTGTTGTTTGTATAAGATGTAATTATTACTTACAAACAAACAATGACATAATAATTGTCAGTTTGTAATTAATCAAATGTCTACGTCATCAAAATAAAATGGTATAAATATCTTACATCAACAAAATAAAACGATATACTTATTATGTTGATTTTGTACAGATTATAAACAACATTTTGACACAAGATGAATTCATTGACTGTTGTAGTGTTTGTGTGTATATTTGGTAAGTAATACTTATATATTCCTTATGAATAATGTAACTTACTTCTGTGTGCATCTTAGCGACAAAACTCATTCGTAGTAAGTTAATAAATGAATAGTCTCGTAAAATTAGGATTTAAATAGAACAATGTCAAGCTCTGGAAGAAACTGAACAACAATACCGTGTACGTACATAATCTTAATTGTAAATAGCATAGAGAGCACTTGTTGTATTGCTCGACACTGTGCAAAGTTTTCAAGCAGAACCAAATACATTTGTCTAACGAATCCGGTTCCGTACCTGGAAGAAGTACACTAGTAGAAGAAAAAAAAAGAAGAATGTAATAGCTTTAAAGAGTTTGAACAAAAGTCGATTTTAGATTTATTTAGTAAATATATAAATATAAATATAAATATAAATATATATGTAAAGAAGAATGATTATAAGCCCTTTTTGTTATCATTATTGTTATTAAATAACGTCCGCTCCGTTATATGGAAAACACGTTCGTTCTATGGTATATTTCACCGAAAAGTATCACTGCGGTAAATTTTCGATTGGTTTGGTTTTATTGTGTTTAATGGCACTTTCGACAGTATTGCAGTTTTATCTTGGTGGTCAGCTTTATTGTTGAAGGAAATCTTGAGGTCCCGGAGAAAACCACCGACCTCTCGCAAGTCACTGACAAACTTCATCACATAATGTTGTACACCTCGACAATAACGAGATTTTTACTCACAACATCTGTGGTGATAGGCACTGATTGCATAGGTAGTTGTTAATCCAACTATAATACGATCACGGCCACGACGACCCATGAACACATTTTTACTTTTCACGAACAGGTTTTGCTTTGTCACAAAGCGGGTGTACAGTTGATATCGACTGCGATCCGTGTTCGCCACCCGGTGAGCCTCATTGTCATAATGATGGTGTTTGTTATTGTGAAGTTCCAACAGAATGTATTGGACTGAAGGACCAAAAAAGTTGTAGACATATAAGCTGTGACAATGGTAAAACGTCGATATGTAAAAAAGATGGAGCACATTTCCATTGCACGTGTTCGTCGCAAAGCGGATGTACAGCTGATATCAACTGCGATCCGTGTTCGCCACCCGGGGAGCCTCATTGTCATAGTGATGGTGTTTGTTATTGTGAAGTTCCAACAGAATGTATTGGACCGAAGGACCAAAAAAGTTGTAAACATATAAGCTGTGACAATGGTAAAACGTCGATATGTAAAAAAGATGGAGCACATTTCCATTGCACGTGTTAATCCAGTTAATAAACAAAACACAGGAATATGAGGTAAGAAATAATACTTATAAGTCACATTAATTACCAACTTAATTAGAATTAGATTTTTGCTGTATCATTTTTCTATTTTTATTTTCTTTGGCGATCTATTAACATCTAACAATATCATGTATGGGGTCACATTAGGGTTCATATTTTCAATCGTCCAATCACTGATAGCGCCACTAAATCTATAAGTTTCAAAATTACAGTTTTCAAAGAAAATGCTTTGGTAATATTTCGTGTTCAATAAAAAAGAATATAATTTCTGTTTTGAATGAATTTATTTTGTTTTCTTTTGGTGCAGGAGAAAACATAGCTCCCACTCACTCTATGGGATAAATGGGGCGCCCACTATACAATATTTTATATTTTCAAAGCCATACACTTCAGGCAAAATTTGATCTGCTCGTTTAATTTTCCTTTTTTTTTTGGCAATGTGTTTGAATATATCCACTGTAATAAATATCAAAATTTTAACAAATTCCAACCAACAGCTATAAATTCACTAGCCACATATAGAGCAGCTTTTCTCTCTGTTGTTTTGATCACCAAGATGCTTGAAATCTGCATACACACATCATATGATCAAAACGTTCAACTTATTTTAAAGAGTTATCTCCCTGTAGTGTATGGTACCCCCTTAAAAAGCTAATATAATGTACACCATCTTCCAATGAAGTGAGTGAGTGATTGTTGTTTAACGCCACGTGAGCAGTTTATCAGCCATATTAAGACGAGAACTAATAACATTTCGATGAGATGATGATGCTCGCTTTTTATCATACTACCATCCTTAGCTGGGTTTTTATATTCTAGCTCACTGACACAACAGTCCACGATAAGACATCTCGCTTCACTTGGACACATTATCGTGACCCCCAGCCTACTGGTTTTTGTTCTTACTCGTTTATTAATGCTGCATGCCAAGCGGGGAAGGAGTAGTCTTTCGTTTGACCTGACAGAGAGATCGAACACATGATCTACCACACTCGAGACGAGCACCCGAGCACACTCACACCATCGATGTGGTTCTGATTAAATAAAACGAATACATACATGATACACTAGTGAACACATGATAGAACAATGAAAAGTTAATGACAGTTACCGACAATAGTGGGTTGTAATGGTTGAATGCGACTTTCAACAATATTTCAGTTTTTTCCGGGTACTTCGGTTTCCTCCACCAATAAAATTGACCGCCACAATATAACTGAAGTATTGTTAAACACCACAAACCTATCACAATTGTTAAGGCTTTACTCAGAAATAACATTTGTTGATGTCTACAAGATTTCTTTGGATCGTTTTTCTTGCTTTAAACTTAAATACTCTTTTTTTTTCAGAATATGTTGTTGGAGGAACAAAAATTGATATACGATCTCGTTTACTTTTCATAATAAAATTTATTAATTGATTAATTGATTGATTGATTGATTGATTGATTGATTGATTGATTGCTGTTTAACGCCAAATGATCACTAGTATACCAATGGTAATGGAAAGTTCACAAACAATAATTCAACATGTTGGTAACATCGGTGGCGTAATTGATAGCGGTCGGCTCGCACAGAAGATAAATTGTCATTTGCTTCTCTCTGATCATCACCCATCATTAAGGACAGAGAACAGACTGGTTGGCTGGCTCGGAATAAGGATAATGTTTAAGAATGGAACGACATGTTTATCGGTGGACTGTTGTTTCAGTGATCTAGCACCATAAAAATACAACCAGGAAATCAACAAAGGAGCACGTGTTAAAAGGGCAATCATTAAATAGATTTATGAAACTTTTGTTGGCAGTTTTGCTACACGTGTCGTGATGTACGTAACTCCGAACAAGATTATTTTCAAATTCATTAATTTAAATGCAATAATTTCAGTAACTTTTATTTAATTCTATAACAATATTCATTAATATGCTCTCATTGTCATATTAGTTATTTGAAGTCAATTGTGTCAAATTAAGGAGATTACTTTTCAATTACTAAGTTTTTGTTAATGTTATATATATTGTTATACTTTGCACTTAATCCGATTCGTCTCAACATTTCATTTCACGTCTCGCGTGTTAATTCTCTAAGCACGTTACATATATTTATTTGTTCATATCCAAGATCTATACTTCACAAATCCAAGATTGGAATATCTGTGTCACAAATGACCACGAATATGTTCTGTTCCGGGGCCCCAGAAGAAAGTTTGCAAGGTAGAACAAGACTGCTTTGTGAGCCCATGAACAGCCTTAGACTCTCTCAAAATTGAGGATTTGAGGTCCAATAAAACCAGTGTTAAACTTTCATAATTGCTTTATTTCCTGTGCAGCCGTAAATATAGAAATAGCACAGACGATACAATTCTCTCTCTCAAGCCTCGTTCGGATAAACCAAAGACTACAAAATTGTTATTTGTTGCTTCTCCGTCGAACACGCAGCTTTAGGGAGCAAGAACAAAGACTAAAGGATAATGTGTCCGAGTGGGTCAGAATATAGGGTTGTGGTGTTTAACGCCACTTTCAACAATATCGCTAAAGCTGTGAGCTCGAATCCCGCTTACGAACTGACAAAGTTAGTGATGATAGGCACTGGTTGTGTAGGTAGTTGTAAATCCAACTACCATACGATTGCGACCACCACACCCCTACCACAGGCATGTTTACAGACTATGATATCCGGTACGGGGTGGAGAGTAATATATACTAGTTGTACCTCATCAGAACAGAAGGGTCTTGGACCTTGGATCAATAACAACCTAGAATACTGGCATTCAAAAGAAACAAAATGTCAAACATCTAGACATCAACCGACTAAAGGATGTACTACAACTCAAAGAACATATTGTAGGTTGCTGTTTGTTTGTTTTTTTATGGTGTTTAACGCCACTTTCAACAATATTTCAGTTATATCGTGGCGGTCAGTTTTACAGGTGGATGAAACCGGAGCACCCGGAGAAAACCACCGACCTGTCGCAAGTCACTAAAGAACTTTATCACATAATGTTGTACACCCCGGCCTGATCAAGATTCGAACTCACAACATCAGTGGTGATAAGCACTGATTGCATAGATAGTTGTAAATCCAACTACCATACGACCACGACGGTCCCTTGTAGGTTGTTATTTGCTCTAGTATGTTGTTGGTAGAAAGCGCATCATAAGAAAGAAAAAAATTCTGAAATTGGTGACAGACTAGCCAATCCGAAAGTAAGATATCAGAACACAGATAGACCAATGTCCACAATACAGTTTCCAGATGTAACCACTCATTTTCATAATTGGACCGAATGGACAATACAGAGTCAGTGGGGATGTGGCTTGTTCGTACATAATACAAAATAAATTGGATATGGAGGTTCTGCTGCAGTTTGAAAATCATCCCCATTCATATATTTCCTCTGCATGAAAATCATGTATTCAAAGTATGACGACTATGCCCATTTATCAAACATGTTTTTGATGACCCATTCATATATCAGACTAAAATAAAAGAAAGAAAAAACAGAAAACGCACATAGACGTACCATGTTAAACTATGGCATAAGCACAGAATAATTAAGGATGTGTCTTGGCAATAAAGAAGCTGAATGGGCTTGTTGAGATGTGACCTATTGATATATTACAGCTTAGAAATCCCCATCCATTGATATATCACAGCTTACAAATCCCCATCCATTGATATATTACAGCTTAGAAATCACCATTCATTGATATATTTCAGCTTACAAATCCCCATCCATTGATATATTACAGCTTAGAAATCCCCATCCATTGATATATCACAGCTTAGAAATCCCCATCCATTGATATATTACAGCTTAGAAATCCCCATCCATTGATATATCACAGCTTAAAAATCCCCATCCATTGATATATTTCAGCTTAAAAATCCCCATCCATTGATATATTACAGCTTAGATGTTTTAGAAATAAATCATGTAACAACAGGATGCTCACATTTTTTAAACAAAGAAACAGGATGGATTATCAGGTCAAGAGTTTATGCTGACGTAAAATGGATTAAATGCAGAGGTAAAAGGGATTAAATCTTAGAAAGCGGATTTTGTCGAAAAACTTGTGAATACAGAAACGGACGTAAAAGTGGTATATTAATTGACCTTGCAACCAGTTTCAACACTTCTGGTTCGCAATAAATTTTATGTACCTTGTTTCTGTGTTTGCAGAACCTGTTCCCCACCCAAAGTTTCTGGGTCAATTGTCAAAGTCTAACATATTACAGCTTAGAAATCCACATCCACTGATATATTACAGCTTAGAAATCCCCATCCATTGATATATCACAGCTTAGAAATCCCCATCCATTGATATATTACAGCTTAGAAATCACCATTCATTGATATATTTCAGCTTAGAAATCCCCATCCATTGATATATTACAGCTTAAGATGGTTTAGAAATAAATCATGTAACAACAGGATGCTCACATTTTTTAAACAAAGAAACAGGATGGATTATCAGGTCAAGAGTTTATGCTGACGTAAAATGGATTAAATGCAGAGGTAAAAGGGATTAAATCTTAGAAAGCGGATTTTGTCGAAAAATTTGTGAATACAGAAACGGACGTAAATGTGGTATATTAATTGACGTTGTAACCAGTTTCAACACTTTTGATTCGCAATAAATTTTATGTACCTTGTTTCTGTGTTTGCAGAGCCTGTTCCCCACCCAGAGCCTGTTCCCCACCCAGAGCCTGTTCCCCACCCAAAGCTTCTGGGTCAATTGTCAAAGTCTGACATATTACAGCTTAGAAATCACCATCCATTGATATATCACAGCTTAGAAATCACCATCCATTGATATATTACAGCTTAGAAATCACCATCCATTGATATATACAGTCCGACAAAAGTTAAGCACCACCTGACTTGTTTCAATAATATCTTTTCTAATAATGAACTTATTTCAAATCGGTTTGCTGTTTTCGTTACCTGCACACACATACTTACTTACCTACGAAACAGGTTATTGATCGATTTTTATTTATGTGTATATGAAGGGGGGTGTAAAGTGCCACGTGTACTTTTCAACATTTGTGTTTGCGAACGAAAGCTGATTTGTTTGTGTAGAGTTTTAAGTTTCATTTTCTATTGGTTTGGTATGGTGCGGCGAAAATTAACCATACCAGAAAGGTGGCAAGCTGTTGGCATGCATAACGGTGGTGTTAGCCATAGAAGGGTGGCAGACCATTTCATGGTTGACCATTCCATCATTGTACGACTGATGCAGCGTTTTCGTCAAATGGGGAATGTAACTGACCGTCCACGTGCAGGTAGACCTCGCAAAACGACGCCGAGAGAGGAGCGGCTCATATCCAGACGGGCGCGGCAACGGCCGTTCAGTACAGCTGGTGCACTTCGTGGTAATTTCCCGTTTGGAGACCACATTAACACACGCACTAATCAGACGTCTCCACCATCAGGGAATGCGTCCACAGTTGACATTACATCATCGCCATGCTCGATTTGACTGGTCACATGATCATTTGGGGTGGACTATTCGCATATGGAGACGGGTCCACTGGTCTGATAAAAGTAGTTTTTTGTTACGCCCTACCGACGGTCGTGCAAGGGTTCGGTGCCAACGAAACACTTCATTTCAGGACAACCACATTTTGGGCACAACTGCTTTTGGGGGTGGGGGTGTAACTGTCTATGGTTGTTTTTCCTTTGACTGTAAGTTGGACTTGTACGTTCTTGATGGTAATCTGACAGGCCAAAAATACCGTGACAATGTGCTCGGTCCACGCGTAGACCCCCATTTCGACAATCATGCGTTGGCTCAAAGGTCAATGTTCATGGACGACAACGCTAGGCCACATAGAGCCCAAATTGTACAACATTTTTTACAGCAAGAGGCTGTTCAGACAATTCCATGACCTGCGATGTCGCCAGACATGAACCCAATAGAGCATGTATGGGACTTTATTGGCCGAAAAATTAACCAACGCAATCCGAAATGTCAAAATATTGACGAATTAAGAACTGCTATCTTACAGAAGTGGCAACAGTCCCCCCCCCCCCAAGAACGGCTTAGGCGTCTTGTGCGAAGCATGACGAAGCGTGTTACAGAACTTCACAATAAATGCGGTGGATATACTCGTTATTTATTTCCATGCCTTACACATATGCACAATAGATGCATTTAAAAGTTCTTAAAATCTGAAGACTCTGCATTTTAATGCAATGTTAATAACTTCCATCAAAGACAAACTAATCTTACGTTTTTCCAGCGCCTGTTTTGAACCCCATTTTTGCCACGTCATGATCACGTCTTTCAGGATGATAAATACTTCGTAGATTGGTAATTTTAGAGCCCTTGGTGTAGTCTTTTAAGAAGTGCAAGAAAAATGGTGATATCTATTTTATTGTTTTAACAGTATTGATGTAAAAAATATATCGATAAAAATATAGGGTGGTGCTTAACTTTTGTCGGAGTGTATATTACAGCTTAGAAATCCCCATCCATTGATATATCACAGCTTAGAAATCTCCATCCATTGATATATCACAGCTTAGAAATCCCCATCCATTGATATATCACAGCTTAGAAATCTCCATCCATTAATATTATCACAGCTTAGAAATCCTCATCCATTGAAATATTGAAGTGGAAAATTCTCGACCCAATCATATTGTTAAAAGCTGAAAAAAGTATATCCATTCCAGCGGCACATCTATAATATACCTTTATTTAGAATGTGACAACAGCCATCCCCAACCTTTAGAGGTTGAGACCATACCTAATCATATACAGTCACACCTGTATTAAGAGGACACCTTTGGGACAAAGCAAAAGCGGTCTTTAACACAGGCGACCTCTTAAAAGAGGTTCAATTTATACGAACTTTTCTATGTCAGGACAGGTAAAGGGTGACCCTTTAATACAGGTGACTGCTTAATAGAGGTGACCTCATGGACAGGTTTGACTCAATTATGCAATTATTGTTGACCAATCGTCTAAAATTCTCAGTAAATACATAAATATCAAATTAACACATGTTGAGATTATATATAGATTCTCGTCCGTGGGTTACGATATGTCTTCACTCAAGAGAGTTAAAATTAAAATTTTTAACCACAAACCGTCAGGCAGGCGAGTGGTTAAAATCTTTAATTTAACTCTCGAGAGTGGAGAAATATCGTAGCCCACATGGGCAACTGAAGGATAATTTGTTTCTTCCATTATTTAACACGAACTTTATTTCAAAAATTTTAATTAATGCGGGGAAAGGCACGAGACATTTTAATCCTCTAGAGGATTACAGATTTTTCCACCACTGGTTCAGCGGGGTTAAAGCGCCGTAATAATGGGAGAAAACAGATTAATGCATTTCCCTTATTTAATGTTGTTCGAACAGTGGATTATTTTTAATAATCTATCATTTATTCTTTTGTACTTGCGTACTTGTAAATTTACAGTTGGGGTATATTCTCCATTACACATTTTCTTTAGGGACCACATGTATATATACATGTTAAAGAATTCGTCTAAGTAGGAATACCGAAGCTACAGTCCATAGATATTAATATTCGTCACCTTAAATTTGTTACTATATATTTCATATAAAACCACATTTTTTCATAAAAATATTTTAAATGTCCATTGACTGTACATGGGCTTCTTAAAATATGACCTATTGATATATTGTAGTTCACAATCCCCACCCATTGTTACATTGAAGAGAACAATTTACGACCTAATGATGTAACTATTTAAAAGCAACAAAAAAAATCGACAATTTCCAGGCGCATGTCTGTGTATTCCTGTATATAGGAAGTGATCCCCTCCACCTTCCCCTGTGTTACTGACCCAAATGTCGGACGGCTTTTAACCCTAGCGGAGAAATCTACACCCATGGCTTCCAACGGAGAACACAACTGACATGTATCGCACTCAATTATTATTTTTAACTAAGTAAGACTTTCAAATAGATATATAGCTAAGTGTAAATATGTATCTAACTTTATCACGGTTGAACACCACAAATGAAGCATAAATAAAAATATAAAAAGGAGAGAAAAAAAAGAACGTTATGGAAAAATTTTAAATCAAATTTATTATTTCCATAAACATTTTTAATAAAAAACGATACAAAATTTAATGAACCAAAACTTACCTTTAAAAACTATAAAGTACTGTAATTAGTGTACAGCGTCGTGTGATTTTAAAATACAATATACAGTTAGCAGTTTGCTATCGTCCTGACTTGACGTCGTCAATCGCGACTGTCCTCATTTCTTAGGCTCGATATATAATTAAACAGCATACCACAATGCATCTCTGGATAACTGTTGTCGCCATTTTTATCAGATTTGATCTAGTAACGAGTTGTGCAAAACACAGAAAAGTTCAAACACCACATGGTTCACCTGTACTTCTAACTAATAGTTCAAGGTAAGACTCATTTCCTGATTTCATACATTTATCAAATTTATTGTAGATTTCTTAAGAATTGAATGCAATCTTTTGCAGTTTTTTATTTATTTATAT
>MJUT01002601.1:26666-41772 GCA_002080005.1 Gigantidas platifrons
TTTTTTTTTGGCGTCTGAAAACGGTGACCGAAGTATGAAGCGCGGTAGGAAATAGAAAATGGTCGAAAAAGAGGCAAGGTCGAAGCCCCCTAACACACATATACATGACCTCCCACTTCCCTGGCTTGGTGCATGGACTTCAAAATATAAGCTAATTTTATACGGCTAAGACCTCCCGTGAAATGATGTTTCCTGTAATTAAAATCAGATGTTTGTTGTATTGTTTTATACGGCCGCAAAATAATTGCTGTCGTATTGGGTTATGGCTTTGTCGTCGTCGTCCGTCCGTCTGTAGACAGAATGGTTTCTAAGGTTGTAGCTGACGGATACTTCTTCATTTTGAGTAGAATGATCCTTGGCACAGAATAAAGTCTGGTATTGATTGGGGTATTGTAACACTACCCCTTTTCAAACAAGAGGCCCAAAGACGGCAAAGGTGCAAAAACTGATGTTTCAGTTATTTATACATGAATAGCTTATAGTTATCTGATTTTGATTGGGTTTTTTGTATTTAATTGAACTTTACACGCAATGGAATCCTTAAAGGGAAATAACTTCTATAAAACGTAGAATCTTAGAGTCGATGTCGGAAATAAGACATTGGTCTATTGTCATGTAGTGCTAAAGCCCTTTTGAGGTTTATATCTTCAATGGGAGGAGGAAAAGAAAAATGCATTTAAAATTACTTGTAATTTTATTTTGAACTCTAAATTTCCTGCTCCCAATACCGTAACCTATATTGCAAACTCTCATACTTGATGATTTACGTAAACACCACAGTTTTGTGCTAAAAGTATTTGAAGGTTTCAGATTTTCTGCCACCCAGTCATACAATACCATGTTTTGTCTTCGAGCCCCGATCATGGCGAGGTGTACTCGATACAATATTATCTGATAAAGTTTGTCAGTGACTTGTGACAGGTCGGTGGTTTTCTTCACCAATAAAACTGACCGCCACAATATAACTCAAATATTGTTGAAAGTGGCGTTAAACACCATAACCCTAACCTAATCATGCAATACAGGTAAATAAACTGTAATATTGTTACCAGTTATTTCATTTCCGAATCATCCATTTCCTCGAAAATTTTGACAAACTCGACTACCATGTTTTCGTCTCGCATTGATCCTCGAAAAATCCGACATACTCGAATACCCTGTTTTCGTCTCGCATTGATCCTCGATAAATGCGACAGATTCCAAAACTCTGTTTTCGTCTCTCATTGATAGTCGACAAATGCGAAATACTCGAATACCCTGCATGTTTTCGTTTCGCAATGATCCTCGAACAATGCGACATACTCGAATAACCTGCCTTCGTCTCGCAATGATCCTCGAAAAATTCGACATATTCGTATAACCTGTTTTCGTCTCGCATTGATCAATCGATGTTTTGCAGATATACTTTAGCTACCAACAATATAATATACTTACTGTTAAATCGATGCTGTGATCTCAATTTAACAGAGGAGAACAGTTAATGAACATAAAGGATATTCCAGTATCAATGTGTCTGGCAAGCCACAAGACTAATCCCCATAGCTATAAACGTACAATAGAATTACAACATCCCAAGTATGCCAACATCACTAAATCAGAACAGAGAGCACATGGTTATGGCAACGTAAACATTACAGATCCCGTACCAGAAACTAGACGTGTTGTTCTTTCTGAAGGTGAGTGTTCTATTTCGCATCTGAAACTAAAATTTTATCATTTCCAAAGGTAAGCTTACTACGTTGCAGCTGAAACCAGACGTGTTGTTATTTCTGAAGATGAGTGTTCTATGTAGCATCTGAAACTAGAATTTTGTCATTTCTAAAGGTAAGCTTACTACGTACGTTGCAGCTGAAACTAAACGTGTTGTTATTTCTGAAGGTGAGTATTCTATGTAGCATCTGCAACTAAAAGTGTGTTATCATTTTTAAAGGTAAGCTTACTATGTTACAGCTGAAGCTAAACGTGCTGTTATTTCTGAAGGTGAGTTCTATGTACCATCTGAAACTAAAGTTTTATCTTTCTCAAAGCTAAGCTTACTACGTTACAGCTGACACTAGACGTGTTGTTGTTTCTGATGGTGAGTGTTCTATGTAGCATCTGAAACTAGAATTTTATCATTTCTAAAGGTAAGCTTACTACTTTGCAGCTGAAACTAAACGTGCTGTTATTTCTGAAGGTGAGTGTTCTATGTAGCATCTGAAACTAAAAGTGTGTTATCATTTTTAAAGGTAAGCTTACTACGTTACAGCTGAAACTAGACGTGTTGTTATTTCTGAAGGTGGACGTTCTATGTAGCATCTGCAACTACGTTTATTATTTCTAAAGGTAAGCTTACTACGTTATAACTGAAACTAAACGTGCTGTTATTTCTGATGGTGAGTGTTCTATGTAGCATCTGAAGCTAAAAATGTGTTATCAATTCCAAAGGTAATATTACTATGTTACAATTGAAACTAGAAGCATTTTAGATGAGATGATAATCATGTCCGCTTTGTACTAGACGAACACTAGTGGTTGAATTCCTTTAGAGCTAGCCCACTGAAACAACAGTCTGTGGGTAGACATGTCGCTTTACTCTGGCACATTACCCTGATTCCGAGCCAACCAGTGTTTGTTGTTTCTCCTTAATGGTGTGCCCTTCTTAGAGTAGAAGCAACAAATACTAATTCTATAGTCTTTGAGTTAGCACGACCGGGACTCTAACCCACGATCTATCACACTAGAAGCGAGCACGCTGACCGTTACATCACCGATGCGGCTGATAATATTTATAGTATATAGTAGATATGTGTTTGTTTGTTTGTTTGTTTGTTTGCTTGATGGTGCTTAACGCCACTTTCAACAATATTTCAATTATATCGTGGTGGTCAGTTTTATTGGTGGAGGAAACCGGAGAACCCGAAGAAAACCACAGACCTCTCGCAAGTCACTGACAAACGTTATCACATAATGTTGTACACCTCGCCCTGATCGAGATTCGAACTCACAACATCAATGGTGATTGGCACTGGTTGCATAGGTAGTTGTAAATTCAACTACCATAAAATCACGGCCACGACGCCCCCAGTATATAGTAGATGTAAAAGTAATATTACCACATTACTATGATCTAAACTGCTTACACTTCAAAATATACATGGATGTAAGGGAAGGTCTATAAAAAGACGGAAATTTCATAAGTGTGAACAGAGACAAGTCTAACTTCCTTTAACAAATCGAGATATGTAGAAACTATAGTGCCATACTTGGAATGTTATCTTCATTTGGAGCTAATATATAAAACATATTCCACCGTAGGAATCTCGAGTATGTATAAATACGATTTATCCGATTTAAGGGGCCGTCGTGGCCGTGATCGTATGGTAGTTGGAATTACAACTACCTATGTAATTAGTGCCTATCACCATTAATGTGAGTTCGAATCTAGATTAGGGCGAGATGTACAACATTATATGATAAAGTTTGTCAGTGACTTGCAACGGGACGGTGGTTTTCTCCGGTTGCCTCCACCAATCAAACTGACCGCCATGATATAACTGAAATATTGTTGAAAGTGGCGTTAAGCATCATCAAACAAACAAACGATTTATCCAGCAATTAGGACATTTCTTTTCATAATAAATAGATTGAAATAAACTGCAGTTTTATTATGACATTGTCATAATAACACTACATATTGTTGTATTTAGCTTCTCAATCATGTAATGTACTTACAACCAGCTCGTTCTAACACCGGGGGGGGGGGCAGTAGATTTCATGAAATAATTTATCGTGTTTGGAGAATTTCATACTCTTTATATAACGTACTAATGAGCCCCTTTTGTACGTGTGGTCGTTGTCTGTTTTCCGACTCCAGAACCAGTTTTACACGTGGCTATGGTAACATCTATCCTAAGATCGTGCAACAAAATTACTCATCTATGATTTTGTGCGCAAGCTTGTTTTTGTCATGAATACAGCTGAAATAGTGATCATCTGATCTTGGGGGGTAATTTAGTTAAGAGTCATGTGATAATATTCTAAATATGGCAGTGCGTTCTTTTCATTCGGAAATCTGTCAAATTACCTAGCTCAAAATCCTAGTCTCTCAATTGTTTTCAGATATGTATCCGAAATGAATTTTGTAATTTATGCTTCCTTAACTTAATTTGGGGTTTATGTTTAGATATATGGTGTTTAACGCCACTTTCAACAATATTTCAGTTATATCGCGGCGGCCAGTTTTATTGGTTGAGGAAACCGGGATACCCGGAGAAATCCACGGACCTGTCGCAAGTTACTGACAAACTTTATCACATACATAATGTTGCATCGAGTACACCTCACCATGAACGGGGTTCGAACTCACAACTTTAGTGGTGATATTTACTGAATGTACAGGTAGTTGTATATCCAACTACAATACGAGCACGACCACGACGGCCCCACTTTTTTTGGAATTAGTAAATGACGACTGAAACACTAAAAAGGACAAACAACTCGCAACTCGTGTGGTTTATTTTTGTCGTAATTAATCGATTACTGTGAATAGTTTCTAATATTACATTCTAAATCTTTGAGTTGATAAATCATCCCTTCCCCTTCATGGCTCAGTAGCTACGATGTATCGATTGGATTTTAGAACTATTCTGACAGTGTGGGGGGTTTTTTTTTTTGTGATTTCATTTTAAGGAGGGGCTACACCTTTTCTAACTATTTGTCTAGCAACGCTGCCAATATTGCAACAGGAATTTTATTATCCTTCCGAAGCACCCCAGTTTAAAATAAAATCCATTAAAAAACAAATAATACTTAACGAGTTTCCGTTTTCTTAATTTCTATTTTTTTTCTTTGCTTTGTTTCCCGTTGATGTTTGTGCTATCTGTTATTGTTGTATGCGGTTTTTGCTTGGCTCGAAATACCTTTCTGATTTTGGAACAATGCATGCGTCACAGACTTACTCCTGCCGAGAACAGTTTACAAATATATATTGTCACTTGATATTACAGGTGAAAATAGCACTGGATTGTCCTATGTGTCGCCATGGACTCACGACATAACTAAAAGGGGAGACAATCTATATGGGAAAAAAACATTTTTACTTTGTTACGAACCAAAAATTGTCATGCATGCTATACACATGGATCTGTTCCAAGTTTTATCTTTTATGTTGTGCGCTAGGTCGTGGGTTAGAACCCCGGTCGGGCCAAACCAAAGACTATAAAATTGGTGTGTACTGCTTTTCCACCAAGCACGCAGCATTAAGGAGAAATAGCAAAAACTTATTGGTTCGGAATCAGATAATGTGTCCGAGTTTGGCGACAACTCTATCTGTGGACTGTTGTTTCAGTGAGCTACCACTATGAAAATGCAACTAAGCGTGTTGGTCTAGTACAAAGCGGATATAATTGTCATCATCATTTCATTAAATATAATACATTTCTCTGACGTCACACTATTGTTCGAACAGTGGATTATTTTTAAGAATCTACAGTTGATTCTTTTGTTCTTGAATATACGAACTTTAACCTTTTACTATCTTAGGCTTAAAAACGTGTTTTACTTATTTTGGGACTTTCGTGCCTCGAACCACTGCTGGGCTTTTTAAAGTCAAAACTTCCATCTGACCACTCGGCTAAGTTGACCACATTAATAAATTCTATAATTAGTATATATAACTCTTGATAGTAAGCTTTGTTAAAAAAAATATCAACAATTTGCTTAAAAAAAACAATTGATCAATGTATACAAGACACGATACAAGTATTTGAGTTCTGACATAATTTATGTTCAGAACTGACGAGTATTGTCGCAATACAAAATCAACGAACGAACCGACCGCAACTTAACAAATCAGATAGACCACAGGTGAACATTTAGGACACTTGAAAGACCTTGAAATATCTAAATATAAACGATTCTATTCACTTGAAAGACCTTGAAATATCTAAATATAAACGAGAATCGAAAGCACGGATGCCGAAAAATTGTTGTGTTTTTTGTTTTTTGTTTTTTGTTTTTTTTATTTGTTAATTGTGGCTTATTTAGCTTTCTGAACATTAAAAAGGTAAAAATATAAAATGAAAACACTGTTGCAGATAGAAATGTATTATGTGAGAGAATACGTAACTATAGTTCTCGCCACGATATAGCTGCTAAATTATTCATTTGGCGTTAAGCAGTAATCACTCACTCACTCACTCACTCACTCGCACTTTTATGTTAAAAGAGAGTGATATTATTTGCAGACCATCGCTATGGAGAGTTTATACTTGATACAAGGAACCATTTTGGAGAGGTTATATACCGAAAAGAATGTTTATTTTTACATTACCCAGGATTCTATTGGGTGGGTTGTTTATGGCGTTTAACGCCACTTTCAACAATATTTCAGATATATCAGTCGTGGCTATCAGTTTTATTGGTGGAGGAAACCGGAGTACACCGATGTACCGCAAGTCACTGACAAACTTTATCACAGAATGCTCCATCGAGTACACCTCGCCATGAACGGGGCTCGAACTCACAACTTTAGCACTGATAGTCACTGATTGCATAGTCAGTTATAAATCCAACTACCATACGATCATGATCACGACATTCCCTTGATTTTATTGGAATGCCTACGTTGAATTAAGATAAATAATATGTGTTGATTTACAGTTTTACATTTTGCTTAAGGGGACAGATATCTGGGAACCAGACGTGATAACAACATGTTGTTTACTATTGTTAATAACCCACACAGAACCCTGACGGTTTTAGAACCAGGACATCCGGGTGGTTGTAGGACCGACACTATGTACACCGTTATGGAGACAGCTAAGCAGAAAAACTGTCTGGTTGCTGTAAATGGAGGCTTCTTTGAAAATACCGGATTCTTTGGTGATCACATTCCATGTCTAGGTAGGTAAATGTAAAGATAAGTCGACAGACATAGATATTACATATTTTAAGTCACGATAAAATAAAAAAATAAAGGAAATGCCAGGCAGACAAAATCGATATCACTAACACATAAACACTAGCACCATTTACTATCCTGGATTGGTACAAATACTTCAATAAAATATGGCGGGGCTAAGCTAGTTTTTTTGTGATGGTTATGGTGTTTAACGCCACTTTCAACAATATTGCAGTTATATGGTGGAGGTCAGTTTTATTGGAGGAGGAAACCGGAGTACACAGAGAAAACTACTGACCTGTCACAAGTCACTGACAAACTTTATCACATAATGTTGTATCGAGTATATCTCGCCTGGGTGGAATTCGAACTCACAACGTTAGTGGAGAAAGGCACAGATTGCATAGATAGTTGTAAATCCAACTATCATACGATCACGACCACGACGGTCCATAGTTTTTTGGACCCACACCTCCTATCTTAGTGACGATAACGATAACATATTTTGTGTATTGATCGATGTTAAATAAAAGTTCAGAGAGACACTGTATGTTAAAGTATTATCAGAGTCACACAAAATGAAGTTTAATTTCCTTTTGTACAAAATATTACTTTGAGGTGAAACGATGAATGAACTCCTTTTTGGAAATGGCCAACAAACTATTGCTCATAAGGAACTAATGCGAGTGAGTGATAATTGCCAAGCAATTTTTCGGCTATACCACGGCGAGAAGAAGTTAATCTTCAATGAGATGATGATGAGATCCGCTTTGTACCAGACCAACACGCTCAGTTGAATTTTTATAGTGCTAGGTCACTGAAACAACAGTCTGTGGGTAGACATGTCGCTCCACTCAGACACATTATCCTGATTCCAAGCAAACCAGTCTTTGCTCTTTGCCCTCAACACTGTGCGCTTAGTGGAGAAGCAACAAATACCAATTTTATAGTCTTTGGCTTGAGCCGACCGGAACTAGAACCCACGATCTACCGCACTCGATGTGACCACGCTAACCATTACACCACCGATGTGTTGAGGAATTATTGCATGTTGTCTTTTACGAACAAAGGACCACACTCGAAGCACACATATGTGTCTTGACGATGAACGATGCACTCTGTATATGATTCGTCGCACACAACTATCCTTTGTAAGGGGTTTTAGCATATACCCCAAATTGAAGAACCTAAGCTCTATTAATTTCTACACCCCAGTTGTGTGGAGGGTAGTGGAGGTGTGGACTAGATTATCACCCAATTATATCCTCCAATTTATTTTCATGTCACTGTAACATAACTTCTAATTGTCAATAGACCATTAACACATTTCAGACTGACTTGACTCTAAAATTATACGTTTGATAGGAGTAATTTCCCTTTAATGCGGGAAATAGTGTTGCGTATCATGCACAGTTTATACGTAACTAACATATATTTTCCCCATAATATGTTCAAGAGTTTAACATTATTACAACTTGAGAATTTTTATTTGCTATAAAATTATCCTCTGATTTTTTTTATCATATTTAAATATCTTCAAATTATAAGAAAATTATGCTAATATTATTTGTCTTCTGCGTTGCTCTTTCTGGAACGGGTACCAGTTTTCCCGCCATAAGGGAAGTAACTCCCATATAAAAACGTATAAGGTTCAAATCAAATCGGTTTTGGTTTTGGTTTATGTTTATGAGGTTTAATGCCACTTGCAACAATATTTCAGCTATATCTGGGCAGTCAGTTTTATTGGTGGAGGAAACCAGAGCCCCCAGAGAAAACCACCGACCTGTCGAAAGTCACGGACAAACATTATCACATAATGTTGTATCGAGTACACCTCGCCATGAACGAGGTTTGAACTCACAACGTTAGTGGTGATAGACACTGGTTGCACAGGTAGTTGTAAATCACGGTCACGATTGTTCCCGGGAATGTAAAAAAGGTCTATAATGTACACTGATATTTTTGTGTACAAACACATTATAATATTTTATTTTTTCAAAAAAGAAGAAAGAATAGAATTCGTATTGTATCCACTAATAGTTACATATAATAATTGTAATATTTGAAAGACGATTATTTAAAACAGGTGTTTAATGAATATAGCCTAAGCACATTTAAGACCTTAGTATCTTCAGGTACATTTTAAGGAGTGAGTAATTGTTGCTTAACGCCAACTCAACATTTTTTTTTCCAGCTATATCATGGTTCATATCAACTTCATTTTTAATGAGATGATGATGGGGTCCGCTTTGTACTAGACCAACCGACGCATAATTAATGAGGATTCCATCAACAGACGACGAAAAATGTTCACATCTTTTTATTTATTACGCCTTTTCAAAATATTATTTTTTACAGGGAATAGTTAGAACATATTTATTTATTTTATACTTTATATATACCAACACGTTTATAACGAGACAATTTACGAATTTGACGACCTTTATGGTTTGTTTTGGTTTTGGGGGGGGGATTTTGGTGTTTAACTCCACTTTCAACACTATTTCAGCTATATCATGGCGACCAGTTTTAGTGGTGGAGGAAGCCGGAGTACCTGGAGAGAACCACCGACCATCGGCAAGCAAATGGTAGACTATATCACTTGCGGCTGTGAGTCGAGTGCACCCTTTTTGTAATTTACAAAGCCGGGCGCGAGGCCACGCCGTATTGGTGATAGGCTTGTATGAGTTGTTAGTTCCAAAGACCTAACTCATTGAGCCACCTGGGCCCCTGACGACTTGTATGCCTTCAATCTGTATATATTATACTAAGGTACTGCATCAATTCTTTAAATTTGCAGGTAGCATATTCAGTGATGGGAGACTTGGAGTTGACTCTAATGGAGCACAGAGCGCACATTTTGGCATCACAAGGAATGGTTATCTACATTTTGGGTAACGAAACACAGCCATTAATACTTTTTATAACAGTATTTACTAGTAGATAGAAAGGGCTCATGTTTTATTGGGTGTTTGCGTGTGTTAACGTATAGTGGTGTCCAAACATTTTGTCGGATCATATGTCTTTGCGTTCTTAGTTCCATGTTGTGATGACCGCTGCGTCGATTTCCACGTTGCAGCAGAGTTCGGTTTATCTTTACCCTAGTTGTTTGTAGGAGGGCTTATGTCTTATTTATAATATTCGTGTTTGTTTGCGAATAGTGGAGTCCAATTCGTCCTGACTATAGCATTAATATTGCGGGTGGTTCATAAGAGGCAGGAACTGTCTACCCTTCGTGAGCAAAAAACTTAGGTTCGCCCCCGGTTTTTGGTTGGATCCGTGTTGCTAATCTTTGTAGTTTTCAGTGTGCTGCTTTTGGTGTTCTCTAACGATCATGTCATTTACTGTTCTCTAGTATACTGTTCTATATTGTTCTCTTTATTTCTTCTTGCCCGGTAGAGTGAGTATGGTCTGTCTGTTTATGGAGAACATCCCTAATACGNCCCCCCCCCCCCCCGAATGAGGGAGTACGGTCTAGCTGTTTATGGAGAACATCCCCAATACGCATAACGTTTCGTATTGATGAATTAACCCACGATTTGTCATTCGGACTGATAATTGCAGTTTTTTTTAATAGGAATGTATTTTTTCGTATGTTTAATAAATTATCAGAAATTTAGAGCGGTTATGTAAATGTGTGTGAGGGGGGCTATCAATTGGCCCCTTTCTACGATTTTTCGATTGATTTTGGAACTGTTCCCACAGCGTGATATTCTTTTTTCTCGTTTTATTTCATCAATGTCATTTGATATCGATTACAAAAAATGTTTTTTTTCAAATCAAATGGGTCAGTTTCAGAATTAAGACATTCATAACTCCTTTGTTTTTACATCCATACCTCTCTTTGGAGAAAATGCCCGTTTGACATCACGTTTAATTCTATATACCTGTATAGTATCAGGAAACGAAGTTCTACGTCATCGAGAAAAGTATATGCTTCATTAAAATTTGGTTTTAGCGATGCTCATTTTCTACCTATAAATAAACGGTAGAAAAAACCGGAGGAGCAATCAAAAACCGGAGGGGCAATCAAAAACCGGAGGAGCAATCAAAAATGGACATTCCAGAGATACTACAACATTGTGTGCACAGAACACAAGACGAAGACAAACAAAAACAAAGACATAGACAGAACACAACATAGAAAACTAAAATGATGAGCAACACGATCCTCACCAATTACTAGCGGTGAACTCAGGTCGCTAAGGGTAAGAAGTGCCTGTCTCTTATAAGACAACCACCATGTCAAGACGTACTTAACACCAAAATACTATAAAAAAAACAACGTAAAGATGACAAATAAGACATTATTTGCGTTTGGGAACATTCACATTTCAGTTGTAAAGGAATACGAGTTATCTCCAATTATATTATTTTTCTTTCAAATCTTCTGACAATGAGCGCATCTGATGAAGGTTCTTCCAGAAACGCCTCGTGCAACCTAAATTAGATATTTACGTTTTTATTACTATAACTGGTTCGATACCTCTTCTGATGGACTATTAGTCCCCTAGGGTATCATCCGCTCAGTAGTCGCCACTGACATGCTTTATTAAGGTGGATTTATACTCCGGGTGCGACAGCGATGCGACGAGCAGTAAAATTGTTTCGATGGAGAAGCGATACTATTGCGAAATCATTGCGCTTTTTTTCGCGTCGCTACTATCGTTTTTAGTTCGTGTTGCCTAGTGAGTTTTATCATATTTTTTTATGATTTCAGATGGCACCTACTCAGCCACGGTAGCGATATCGCTAGAAAGTTAAAATAATTTCAACTCTGCTGCGACAGCTAGCGATAATCCTTGCGACGAAAATTTCCGCTATCGATGGTCAGCGATGACGTGCGTTGTCGCTACGATGGGGTAACCGGATGTTGAAAGCGACATCGCAAATCCGTCGCATCGGTGTCGCACCGGAGTATAAACCCACCTTTAGATATATTTATTATTGGAATTTACAGTTCCTAAATAATGTAGTTATTTTTAAAACTAAGGTTCTCCTCCCTCGGGCATAGGTGACAGTAGCCTATATTGACTATCCTGTTTAGGTTCATTGGTTTTCTTGCTCCAAAAGTCTCCTAAAATAGTTTGACTTCCCGATCTTTCGACTTTGAGCGTACCCAATAATGGTTATTCCAAACATGCGTCGTTTTTTTTTGCAGGTATTTATCAAAGTCAGATCTAGAGGTCCATCAATACGAGGAATTAATAGGAGGGGCATTTTGGATAATCAGAGATGGAGAGGTTTATATCACAGAAAGTATAAATATTGAATGTCAAGACAAACAACAAGCAGGTATTTAAACGATTTATGAAGATTCACAGTGGCTGTCAGATGAAGAACAGCGCTGTTCCTTTTACCTTTGATTTTTTGCCTTTTGTTGTGTATTTATGTTAGTGTTCACTTACATTCAAATCATTATTCTTAAGCAAACAATTTAATACTTTTTTGCAGATAAGACCGACGTGGTATAAGTGACATTATATCTAGGAGTAAAAACCTAGATATTACATTTAGTGCGCATGGCGCGTTTCTCGAATAATCTTCATCAGGTACGTTACTAGAATAACCTTCATCAGGTACACTCAAAATCGAAAGATTGGAAAGCCAAGTTATATGAAAGAGTTGGGGTTCATTCATCTACAGAGTACATTAGTTTTTGAAGTTGTATTTTCAATTTATGGACTGCGACTAGCGATATTTTGGACCTTTTGCAAGGATTTCACGGATATTCTCATTCTCTTTAATAATTCTATAACACGTAATGACTTGGTTAGCGGGACTATATGTGAATGGGTAATTGTGACAAGAACAATCGGGAGTTTTAGCTTTGAGATCATCAATACTGAAGTCCTGCTATGCACGTCCATTTTTAAAAGATTTTGGGTGCAATGGTTGAAGTGGAGGAATATGAAATGATAGGAACATATTGATCTTTGAAATATGGTGGAAGCATGGCTCTAGCAGATTTATGGTGTACATTAGTTCTATAAAAGAGAGACGATTTTTCTCTTCAGTTTTCTATGTAGAGCTTTGGCGGCCATTGTTTATATTTTTTTACCTTTTTTTTCCCCTTTGCCATTATTTACTCTGTCATTCTTCAATTCACGGCTTCCGGTTACACCATATGTATCTTCATACTTGTCTAAACTTTTCGCAGCGTATCATCTAGCTCCAGGATTTACGAAAGTACATGCTTTTGTCCTTTTGATTTGTCTGAAGTGAAGAAAAATGAATAATGCAAGACGCAAAGCACAGACTTTTAATAAAACGTAGATATCAAATTTAGTGCGCACGACACGTTTCTAGAATAACCTTCATCAGGTACGCCCAAACCCGAAAGGTTGGAAGGCCAAATAATAAAAAATTCTAGGAGCAACAAAACCAACGGGTCTAAACAGGATAGTCAAACTCGGCTAAGACCACCTTAGGGAGGAAAACCTTAGTTTTATTCAGGTATTGCAAGTGATACACATTGCTTGATGCTCATAATTTTACGGAATATGGATGTTTTGCACTTCTTTCAATAATATTTAGTCACATCGTGAGAGTTTATATATTTTGTGAATGAGGACGGAATACCTAGACATCACAACAGACTTGCCAAAAACAACAGACAATCTGAATCGCGCAAGTTTATACCGAATACATGTCATCATGGACGATGTACAACTTTAGTACTGATGGGCACATTTTACATTTTAGATGTAAAATCTGACTACATGTACCATACCATTGCGGCCTTGGCGGTCCATGGCGATTAGAATGAATTCTGATCGATGAAATAGAGAACCCAAATAGTCATGACAGGATCAAGATACATTTCACGGGTATAATAAATAAAGACCAGGGGTGATTTTCAAAAATTAACAGTCATCATTTACAACAAAAAAAACGTAATCTGAGATAAGCAGTGTTATGAAATCAGATGATAGATTGTTAATCCGTTTGATTAGTTTTTTATGTTTATTTACGTCTTGGTCTTGGTAAAAATCATCTGAGGGCCCGAGTGGCTCAATGAATTAGGTAGTTGTAGGGCCCGGGTGGCTCAATAAGTTAGGTAGTTGTAGGGCCTGTGTGTCTCGGTGAGTGAGGGAATTGGATTACTGAACAACTCATGCAAGCCTATCACCAATATGGCGTGGGTTCGCGCCCAGCTTTGTAAATTACAAGAAAAAGGTGCACTCGACTCGCAGCCGCAAGTGATAAAGCTTACCAGTTGCTTGCCCGTGATCGATGGTTTTCTCCGGGTACTCCGGCTTCTTCCATCACTAAAATTGGTCGCCATGATATAGCTGAAATATTGCTGAAAGTGGCGTTAAACACCATAAACTATAAACCAAACCTTGGTATCTTCTGCTATTCTGAAATTACACAGAAATGTCTATATGCTGATTGTAACGACTTTAGCTGTAACACAATAAAGTTATATTTGTCATTTTAACTTTTAGAAACCATGGCTTTTCATGCCAATACAGTATCTGCCAGAACAGCAGTTGGTCAGGACAAAGATGGCCGTGTACTAATTATGCAAGTTGATGGGCGAACAGGTCAGACAGGGTAAAGCTACATTTCAATGTTGTCAGACATTTTTTTTTTATTATTTCATTTTGATTTTTTATGTTTTACCTGTCTTACATTATGTTTATAGGATTTGGATTTTTTTTTATGTTTTACGTCGTTTCAAGAATTCCAATAATATGACGTCATGAATAAGTAATCTGGCTGAGAACATCTCATGGTTCTATAACCTGTAGTGTCAGACACCCTGTATCTGACAGGCTATTTTAATCCAAACGATAACTTCAGGGGCGGATCCAGGATTTCAAGTTAGGGGGCGCACTTAAAAAAAATCGCGAAGAGCGGAGGAAGGCGCGAAAATATTTGGGGTATTTCGTGTGAAAAATCACGATTTTACGCAAAAAAATCTTATTTTTTTCCAATTTTAGGGCGGGGTCGCCCTTGAACTTACATAATGTTACATTCTAAGGTTCATAGTGGCTACTTCGACAGTTTTACGATTGCCACCACCATCACTTGGTTAACGCAATATATGTGTCACAATTCAAATCACTATGGATATGTTCCATTTGTTGTAATCACAATCCCGTCTTTTCTTCATTCATGAGTTATCACCGGGGTTTGTAACAAGAGTAACATGACGGGTGCTACTAGTGGAGCAGGAACTGTCTACCCTTCCGGAGCACCTGACTTCACCCCCCC
>MJUT01002601.1:57164-81188 GCA_002080005.1 Gigantidas platifrons
CCCTTTGGATTGCTTGCTCCTAATTACTTTTAAATTATTCGGTTTTTTTTTATTTTACTATGAATGTACCTGATGAAGGCATGCACTTTACTCTGTGGAACCCATCACCGCCAAATTGAAGATCATCATTCCCCTCTAGCTTAAACAAGTTTAATCCAGTTTTGTTTTATGGTATTTAATGCCACTTTCAACAATATTTCAGTTATATCGTGTACAATCTAAACTAAAAGATGTTAATAGTATGACTTGAATGTAAGAGTCCAAATAAGACGAGTTAAAGATGTCACAGATACAAAAAAATGAGATGAAAAACCCAAAAACAAAAGAAATCTTGAACAAGATGATGTAATTTTAGATAATTGTTTGTTTGTTTGGTGGTATTTAACGCCACTTTCAACTATATTGCAGTTATATCGTGGCGGTCAGTTTTATTGGTGGAGGAAACCGGAGGACCCGCAGAAAACCACTAACCTGTCTCAAGTCACTAACAAACTTTATCACATAATGTTGTACACCTCGCATTGATCGAGATTCGAACTAACAACATCAGTGGTGATAGCAACTGACTGCAATAGGTAGAAATCTTGACGTTCCAGCTCCGATTCCAGAGGAAGAACCATGTTCGGAAGCGGATACGAAAACTGTCCGGAGTTTGAATCTAACTACCATACGACCACGGCCACAACGGCCCCTGTATCTAAGAGTATGACACGTGCTCCTGTATATGCCCCTATATATTAGTAGTGTCCGCCTTGAAGTCATAAAAATAACATATAGGGACTAGAGCGTAATTTTCTAATATTAATATAAGGAACTATACATTGTGTAAATGAACTTTACGGACTTACTGAGAAATATAAATTTAACAAGGCCAACCATTTATAACTATGATGTAAGATAACTCATCTCTTTGTCGTCAAACGTGTGTCACAACTGTAGACACGTTTCGACGTTATTCTAATCATTAAGTTAAGTTCTTAATCATTTAGTAAGCATATTTAACATAGCAGGAATAATGATAGGTTATTTAAAGATAGAATCTAGGTATTCAAAGTATTGTCGAATAGATCATCTGTTTTTGTTTTGAAAAATATGTTTGACTTTTAACCATAACAAAACCGTAAATATCTAATTTAGTGCGCACGACGAGTTTCTGGAATAAATCAAAAATAACTCCTCTGGAATTCCAACAATTTGAGGAAACCCTTGGTTTGCCACAACGTGGTTTCTGATGTTTTGGTTTTATTAGTAGAAGTTTTCTTAATTAGTTTCTGTGTAGCATTTTGATGTCATTTTGTCTTTTTTCTTTTGGCCATGATATTGTCTGTTCTTCCATTTGTGGCTCCCGGTTACNGTTTAATCCAGTTTTGTTTTATGGTATTTAATGCCACTTTCAACAATATTTCAGTTATATCGTGTACAATCTAAACTAAAAGATGTTAATAGTATGACTTGAATGTAGAGTCCAAATAAGACGAGTTAAAGACGTCACAGATACAAAAAAATGAGATGAAAAACCCAAAAACAAAAGAAATCTTGAACAAGATGATGTAATTTTAGATAATTGTTTGTTTGTTTGGTGGTATTTAACGCCACTTTCAACTATATTGCAGTTATATCGTGGCGGTCAGTTTTATTGGTGGAGGAAACCGGAGGACCCGCAGAAAACCACTAACCTGTCTCAAGTCACTGACAAACTTTATCACATAATGTTGTACACCTCGCATTGATCGAGATTCGAACTAACAACATCAGTGGTGATAGGCACTGACTGCATAGGTAGAAATCTTGACTGCATAGGTAGAAATCTTGACGTTCCAGCTCCGATTCCAGAGGCAGAGCCATGTTCGGAAGCGGATACGAAAGCTGTCCGGAGTTTGAATCTAACTACCATACGGCCCCTGTATCTTAGAGTATGACACGTGCTCCTGTATATGCCCCTATATATTAGTAGTGTCCGCATTGAAGTCATTTTTTCTTTAAAAAAAATATTAATAAAAATAACATATAGGAACTAGAGCGTAATTTTCTAATATTAATATAGGGAACTCGTAAGCTTACATTGTGTAAATGAACTTTACGGACTTGCTGAGAAATATAAATTTAACAAGGCCAACCATGAATTTATAACTATGGTGTAAGATAACTCATCTGTTTGTCGTCAAACGTGTGTCACAATTCGACGTTATTCTAATTAAGTTCTTAATCATTTAGTAGGCATATTTAACATAGCAGGAATAATAATAGGTTATTTAAAGATATCATCTACGTATTCAAAGTATTGTCGAATAGATCATCTGTTTTTGTTTTGAAAAATATGTTTGACTTTTAACCATAACAAAAACGTAAATATCTAATTTAGTGTGCACGACGAGTTTCTGGAATAAATCAAAAATAACTCCACTGGAATTCCAACAATTTGAGGAAACCCTTGGTTTGCCACAACGTGGTTTCTGATGTTCTGGTTTTATTAGTAGAAGTTTTCTTAATTAGTTTCTGTGTAGCATTTTGATGGCCTTTTGTCTTTTTTCTTTTGGCCATGATATTGTCTGTTCTTCCATTTGTGGCTCCCGGTTACCCCTTGGTGTCTTCATTATTTATTTATTTATTTATTTATTTATTTATTTATTTATTTATTTATTTATTTATTTATTTTTATTATTATTATTATTATTTATTATTATTTTTTTTTTAATAATCGGTTTTTAAATCCATTCTTGTGTCTATGCAATCATTTTATCAATGCACTTCACAAGAGCAGATAGATGTCTGTAGCGATGATATAAGATAGATAACCCAAACATATCAAAGGGAATTTTCTACACAGAATATGATTTATCTCCCTTGCAACTGGACTGGCTAATCTATACTGCATCAGGTTTGTAAATAAAACTGTGTAATCTTGGTGTCGAAGTTTTGAAATATGACATTGTCAAGACAAAATCAGTATATTTCAGGAATGCATTTTCTAATAATTAAAATAATATTATTTTGCTATGTAATCTTAACCGCATCGGTGGTGTAATGGTTAGCGTGCTCGCCTCGATTGTGGTAGATCGTAAGTTCGAGCCCAGATCAGGTCAAACCAAAGACTATAACATTGGTATTTGTTGCTTCTCCACTAAACACGCAGCATTAAGGAGAAAGAGCAAAGACTGGTTGGCTCGGAATCAGAATAATGTGTTCGAGTGGAGCGATATGTATACCCGCGGTGACCTATCACTATAAAAATCCAACTCAGCGTACGTATACAAATGTAGGTCTAGTACAAAGAGGAACTCATCATCATCTCATTGATAATTAACTTGTTCTCGCCATGATATAGCTGAAAAATTGCTGAATTGGCGTCAAACAACAATCACACACTCACTCACTCTATGAAATCTTAACGTCACATCTCCATTTTCCCAGATCACCATTATATAATAGTTTTTATTACCAGTACAATGAATACATCTGTCGAGTAATCGATATTCTGCAAGGGTACATAATGTCAAACTGCTTTAAAACGGATTAAGGGATGTCGTCTTTGATGTAATATTTGAGATAACATGTGTGTATATATTTTATTTTTTTATGATTATTTTTATATCGTTTTAGAGGTTTTGTTTAGATCATTCCAACTCTCTTCTTTAATAGTGTCAGTCTGATTAAAATCTGACCTCTCACATACTCTTGTTTATTGATATGTCCCGCATGGCTGGTTGGTTGGTTGGTTGGTTGGTTTATGATGTTTATCGTCACCTTCAAGGCTTCAACAATATTTCAGTTATATCGTGGCGGTCATTACTCGGAAAAAACCACCGACGCGCGACATATCAATAAACAACAGCAAGTGAGAGGTCAGATTATAATCAGACTGCAATAGTGCGCTTATAACAATAAAATTAATGTTTCCCCAAATAATGCCTATTCTACAATTAAAAAAAAACACATTTTTGCAATAATATTGTTACTACACCCCCCCCTTTTTTTTTCAACAGGGAGTGATTGGGATCCCATCAACAGGTTTAATCCCACCACATTTTTTACCTGTCCTAAACTAAGTCCTGGATTTCCTACGTCATATGTCATAGTTTTTTTCTTTGTTTTTTTTTCTCTTTGTTTTTGTTTTTTGTTTTTTTATATTCAGTCAGTTGGGGTGAGAGGGGATTTTTCGTTTTGCTGATATTGGTGGAACTGTTGACATCACTGTTTAGAAAAAAAAACATTCATAACTTTCATATTCATCTTATCCATAACGTTTACTCGTTTTTATGATTCCAGTTTACTCAATTTCTTGTTAGCAATGAACTTAAGTAATATGCGCCACAATATGGCTGAAATATTGCTAGAGTTGGCGTAAAACACCAATTCTAATATGACGTCCTTCAAACGCTTGGAGTCCAAACCCGTGGTAAAAATAATATATACCTACACCCATTGTAATTTATGACGTCATCGACAATTTATAACGATATTGTCAACACATTTTTCTCCTGATAAATGTAAAAATATGTTTCTTCTAGGTGTTCCGTCTAGATGTATTTGTTAATGAAATAATGTTCTCTCATTCCTCAGGCATATGTGACCCCTTAGCCGGTTTGACTATCTTGTAAAGGCGCTTTGGTTTTCCTTGTCTCAAAGTTTTAAACATTTTGGCTGTCCAATCTTACCTAATGAAAGGTTATTTCAAAAACTCATCGTATGCAATAAAGTGGAAATCTACCGTGTTTTTATATGGGCATACATGTTGCATAATCTGTATGCATAATACTCCATGAGGTTTAGGTTTTTTTTAAGCTTATGGTGTTTAACGCCACTTTCAACAATATTTCAGTTATATCGTGGATGTCAGTTTTATTGGTGGCGGAAAACTGTCGCAAATCACTGACACACTTTATCACATAATGTTTTATCGAGTACACCTCGCCATGAGTTGGATTCAGACTCACAACTTTGGTGGTGATAAACACTGATTGCACAGGTAGTTGTAAATCCAACTACCATACGATAACGACCATGAGACAGTATCAAGTTTGTAATAAATATAAGTACAAGAAGCAATTTCTATCTTTAGTAGACCACTGAATGATCTAGTTATATCAAAGTTTTCACATGACTTTGAGACTGTTTGTCTGGAACAACACTGAGTTTATAAGACTGTGGATATGGGATGATGTTCTGATTTGATAAACTGTTCTAAGGAAAGTTTGAAGACATCAACGTGGTAATCAGACTCTGTACAGTCCACACAATGGTAAAAAAGGACAAAAGGACAAACAATGATCTACAAAACACTACACAGAAAACTACAGATAGAGTACCACGGACCCCACTAAATACCGGGAGTGGACTCAGGTGCTCCGGATGGGTAGGCAGTTCCTGCTCCCAATTTTCCGATATTGTATATATCATTACCGATTACGACATACCAGGCATGGGGTAATGCAAATGTGTAATTGTAATGCATTGCAATGCATTACATTTTTCTCAAGTAATTGCAGGTAATGTGTAATGCACCATTTTTGCATTACAAGTAATTGTAATTTAATGCATTTCTTTTTTGAAAATTTGTGTAATTCACTGCATTACAATGCATTACATTGCATTACTTTGGTATTTATCTATAAATAACCAGTACTTTTATTTCATATTTTTACAGTACCAATGGAAAGGAATTTCTGAATTTTTCCTTAAAAAAGAAGTGTTGCATCTTATAGCATGTATAATGGTCTTATGCACTGAGACTTACTAAAGTGACAAAGTACACTTGTAAATAATAATAATAGTAATAATGATTATAATAATAAGTGACAATAGATATTAATAGAAAATTAAAATAATTGTAATTCAGTTCTTTTCACTTTGTTAATCTTTGACCAGTGACCATAATCTTGTATGTGATATATACTAGAAAGTTTTGCCTGAGGTTAATATTCATAAAGGCCTTAAAATTTTAGATTTTTGAAAATAGTTCATTGTTTAACTGAAACTCATTCATTCTAACTAGCCATGTCTAACTCACTGGATCATTTTGATATTCCAAAGGATATCATTGATAGAAACACAAATTTTAAGGCAACATGCAAACATTGCTTTTCTGTTATATCAGGAAGTCTTCCAATAACCTGATAACATCTAATTTTGCAACTCACCTCAAGGTAAGCATATAATTTAAATATGATAAGGCCACAAGTTAATTTATAGATTATCATCCACCAGTTTTAAGGAAGGGGGTGCGGGTGGGAGGGTTTTATTTTTTATTTTTTAATAATCTTTGCTAAAATCCCTAGGAATTTAAGTAATTTTTCCAAATACAATATAAAAAATAATTTTGACTCCAAAAAATTGGGGCGGGTGGGGATGATAATCTATCAATTTATTTTATATGGCCTAACAATGAATATTTAAAAAAAATGTTCTTTCGTTTTGATTTAATTTTATTAAAAACGAATTGAATAAACGCGAATTAATTTCAGAACAAGTACATATATATGTATAATATCTTCATCTTAAATAAAAGTGAAACTACATGTATATAAATTCTGACATATGATGAATATAATTTTTGACATTTGAATTGTTGAATACCAAGAAAACATCTGGAGAAGAAAGAAATAACAAAAACAAACGATTGATAGTGTCAAAATCATATTTTGCAATCAATTCCATTCACACCCTTTTAATTTATTGTGGGTTATAAAAACAAACCTTACAACAGATCAATAGGGATTTAAATATGAAAAGAAATAATTTACTAATATTTTACACAGACAAATTAAATTGATGCTAAAGTAATAACATGAAATGATTAATATAAATATTTTTAAGATATAAATATTAAATGTCCCCTATTTATTTTAGAGAAAACACAGAGAGGTATACTTGGAACCAATCAAACCAAAAGAAAACCAAAATTAAATAACTTTATAAAACAAAGTGGACCTACAACATATATTGTGAAAGATCCAAAGCAAACGGAAGTAACAGAAGCATTGATTCAATATATTGCTGGAGATTTGCTCCCCTTTTCAACAGTTGAAAGTGTTAACTTCAAAAACTTTGTGGAAAAATTAGACAGTAGATTCCAAATCTTTATTGAGACCATCTTTATTGAGTTCCAAATAATGTAAAAATGTTCTGTTTTTCTGCAATATAAAATTATGTTTGAACATTGTTTTATTTAACAAAAATGTAATTGTAATGTAATGCATTACATTGGTAAAGTAATTGTAATATAATGCATTACTTTGGCAAATACATGTAATTGTAATTGTAATTTAATGCATGGTTTAGACAATGTAATTGTAATATAATGCATTACATTCCAATGTAATTCGCCCCATGCCTGCGACATACTTTGTGTAGTATTCAACAAAAGGTCTCCTATTTCACCCTTTCAATTTCTAAATATTTCCCATGCAGTGAGTGTGTGAATATTGTTTTTAACACCAAATGATGATAATGATGATGAGGATGATGTCCACTTTGTACTAGAAAAACCCACTTTGTTGAATGTTATTTTATAATGCTAGCTCACTGAAAAAAAAAACAACAATCCGCGGGTAGACATGTCGCTCCACTTGGACACATTATCCTGATTCCGAACCAACCAGTCTTTGCTCTGACTCCCTCAAGCTGTGTGCTTAGCAAAGAAGAAACAAATGTATACCTATTTTATTGTCTTTGTCTTGATCTCATCGGGGATCGAACTAACGATCTACCGCACTAGAGGAGAGCACGCTAACCGTTACACCACGGAGGTGGTTTTACTTGATGGTTTGGCTTAGGGTTGGTTTCTGGTGTTTAATGCTACTTTCAACAATAGTTTAACTATATAATGGCGGTCAGTTTTATTGGAAGAGGAAATCGGAGTACCTGGAGAAAGCCACCGACCTGTCGCAAGTCACTGACAAACTTTATCACATAATGTTGTATCGAGTACACGTTGCCTGAGATGGATTCGAACTCATGTAACGTTAGTTGTGATATGCACTGATTGCCAAGGTAGTTGTAAATCTATGTTATTACCGTACTTAATTACTCGGTAGTATTCATGACTAATTATCAATTTTCAATTTGTGAAATAAAGTTTTTTGATGAAAATCTTACATTAAAACTGACATCTAATCGGCAAACATCGGAGATTTTACGAGAATTGATTAATTTAACATCGTGTTTATTGTAGATTATGCATACAGCATTAAGATATACTTAAAACTTAAATTCATTTTCTAGCAGTGATATTGTAATTATCATCACTTTATCTATTGCGTAGAAACTGCAAACGTTTTAAGAAATTAAACAAAAAATCCGTGTGTTCTGGGACTATTACCAGGTGTGTTATACAATTCCGCTTGTATAGATTGTCCAAGTGAAATTTTCTATTATTTATATATTATATGGTTTACTGCAATATAAATATAATAGCTTGCATACATGTAATTTATTTTAAACAGTAATTCTACCACGTTTTGTATTGAAGAGCTAAAATTGCTATACAGTATGGGACTGCTTTATCCTCGTATAGCACGCACATTCTGAACATTTTTGCACTTGTCTGCATTTAAAACTTGCCTGCGTTTGCGTTATCAGTCTGTAAAACATGGTTATTTTTCAATGCTGTAAATTCTTATTTTTAGTATATCAGGAATTTGAATGCTAATTTCGTCTTGACTTTTGTGCACTGAATTGCTATGAAATGTATTATATCTGATTTAGAACGATATATTGGATGCTAAAAGGAACATTCAAATGAAAACAATTTAGAAATACAATTATAGTATACCGGTAGTTTCTTAGATACGTAATTATGTGCACCATTCTTCATATCCCATTGATTTTCACTTAAATTAAGCATTAAGCAAGAACATATGTACTCTCAATAAGTTTGCATGTTTAGCTTACATGGTCAAATCCCATATGGGATTTAGTATCACTTAGCAGAATGAACATATTTTTGAATGTGAATGCTGAATCATCTCATTGTAAAGGTTCAACTAATATAGTACTAGTATAATATACCATATTTTCTTTTCTTGTCCATTATTCTAACTCGTTGGCATTGACAATCGTGATTACAATGAAACGGGCACTGACAATCGTGATTACAATGAAACGGGCTCATACTCGTTTTGGTCCTGTACACGAAATCACTTATTCCATCGACACTTTTTTTTTATACCCCCGCTCCACCGGAGGGGGGTATACTGTTTTACCTCTGTCCGTCCTTCTGTTCTTCCGTCCGTCCCAACATATTTTTCGTCGCATTTTTCTCAGCAACTATTGATGACTGAAATCTGATATTTGGTCACAACCTTCATATAGGTACCCCATATCGTGAGAAGCGTTGTTTTTGGCCCCGTCACATTCCTACTTCCTGTTTGCCGAAGAGCGGGGGTATCATAAGTGAGCATTAGCTCACAGTTCATCTTGTTCTTTCGTCGTTGCTTTTCGGTTGTGCTTGCACCAAAAGACAAAAGTGTTGATAGAGGATAGCTTAGCATTGTTCTGTGGTGCTCCAGTAATTTTAATTTACGTTGTCCTATAGTATAGGACTATATTTTGTGGAGTTCAACTCTTTGTAATTATCTTCATATCCAGTCAAAGTCTTATACAATGTAATAGTGTCTCATTGTGTCAATTTAATTTAGTTGGGTTAGGAGGAGCAATGATGCTTAACGCCACTTTCAACAATATTTCAGTTATATCGTGGCGGTCATTTTTATCGGTGGAGGAAACCAACGTACCCGGAGAAAACCATCGACCTGTCGTAAGTCACTGGCAAATTTTATCACATATTGTTGTATCGAGTACACCTCAGCATGAGCGGGATTTGAACTTACAACTTTAGTGGTGATAGGCACGACCACGACGGTCCCTTATTTTAGTTGTGAAAATAACACAATATTTCTTCTTTCTTTTGTTGTCTTACACTTCCATTCATATATGCGGGCCCGGGTGGCTCAATGAGTTAGGTAGTTGGATCTAACAACTCACACAAGCCTATCATCAATACGGCGTGGCCTCGCGTCCGGCTGTGTAAATTACAAAAAATGGTGCACTCGACTCACAGCTACAAGTGATAAAGTTTACCAGTTGCTTGCCCAGGATCAGTGGTTCACTCCGGCTTCCTCCACCACTAAAACTGGTCGCCATGATATAGCTGAAATATTGCTGAAAGCGGCGTTAAACACCAAAAATCAAAAATCAAAAAATTATATATGCGGGCCTAATGTTGAGAACCGTCGTGATCGTGATCGTATGGTAGTTGGATTTACAACTAACTATGCAATCAGTGGCTATCACCATGAAAGTTAGTTGTGAGTTCAAATCCAGCTCAAGGCGAGGCGTACTCGATACAATATTATGTGATAAAGGTTGTCAGTGTCTTTCGGCAGGGCGTTGTTTTTCTCTGGTACTCCAGTTTCCTCCACCAATAAAACTGACCGCCACGATATATATAACTGAAATGCTGTTGAAATTGGCTTTTAAAAACATAACCCTAATGTTGACATTGTGTTTTAGAAGGTGAATAAATTGATTTCAAGAATCCGAAATTAATTCGTGTTTATGTTAATTATCAATAGCTGGTGCGTCACGGTATCTGTGGCCCAGAGGTTTACAAAGTCGTTATCTTTCCTGGCACCGTAACTCACTTCAGCGGTGGCAGCACCAGCGTTTCCCAGTTTAATGTTTGTTACATCTTTTTTGTCTTCTTTTGTCTTTGTTTTCGGCGATACACTAATTTTTGGTGTATCGCCAAAATAAATAAGAAAGAAAAAACAGATTTTCCGAACATCTAAAATTAATCAGATTGGATCAATTCTAGTAAAGATTTTGTACATAAGAGGCGAATAATTAACGAAATTCTTCTAGAGATGTACAGTGATTGATTCATCCTAATTGTTTTACAAGATTTAACGGTCTTTCGTACAAACTAATGAAACTACGGATAAAAACTACGAACTTTAGTTGAAAACATAATATAGAACTTGAGTTTGAACTTGCGGCAGGTCGATGGTTTTCTCACGGTACTCACGTTTCCTCCATCAATATAGAACTGACCGTCACGATATACACGAGATGCTGAAATATTTTTGAAAGTGGCGTTAAACACCATAACCCTTACCTTAATCCAGGTGTGTTTGATTCTGGTGTTAACTGCTACCATGAGTACATCCCAGAAGCGTTATACCGGTATCCCATTGATCGACTACTGTTCTATACAAACATTCCTTGTAAATCTCTACAGTGTGTTGATGTTACCTAATTAACTGGTATCGCTACACCAACGGAGATTAACCTTAACCAATTAATACTATAGTATTATTACGTAATGTTTTTTCATATTGGCCTAGTTACAGGTCCGAGGCCTGCTGTATTGGCCTGAGGCGCACAGCAGACCTCGGACCTGTAACTAGGCCAATATGAAAAACATCACGTAATTATACCTTTATTAATTAACCAGTCCAATATGACTTTTCCTTGCTATTGTCGAAATGTCTAGCGGATTCCGATCTAGCTGTTATTGGACTGACTGGAATCGGGCCAATACGGAAAATATCCGTATTGGACTGGTTTTTGCCGTATTACCAAATGAATGTATTGACAGATTTGATCATATAAAGGCTAATAAATAAAAGTTAATTCATAAAAAGCTTGTACATCACGTTATAAGCAGTAATTCCAATAAACAATACCAGGTACGGTTTAATTTAAAATAACTTCGTTTTATAACTGTATTTGTATAGTGTAATTATAACCATGCTCGCCTCGTGTACTGTAGATTGTGGATTCGGGCTCCAATCGTATCGAACCAAAGACTATGAAATTGGTTTTTGCTTCTTCTCACTAAAACTCGGCTTCTAGAAATAAGAGCAAAATCTGCTTGGCTCGATATCAGGATAATGTGTCCGAGTGGAGCGATATGTCTGTATACCCGTATAGCACTACTACTAGTTACCTAATTAACTGGTATCGCTACACGGAGGTTAATCTTAACCAAAACAAGTTAGTATGACGTTAAACAATAATTTCAATAAACAATACCAGGTACAGTTTAGCTTAACATAACTTTGTGCTATAACTGTATTGGTATGGTATAAATTATAACCATGCTCGCCTCGTGTACTATAGATTGGATCGTATCGAACCAAAGACTATGAAATTGGTATTTGCTTCTTCTCCGGTAAACACACCACTTTAAGTAGTAAGAGCAAAGACTGGCTGGTTCGGGAACCAGTATAACGTGTTGGAGTGGAGCGACATGTCTACCCACAGAGTGTTGTTTCAGTAAGCAAGCACTATAACTCTCCAGTTAAACGTGTTGGTCAAGTACAAAACGGACACCATCGCCATGCATGATATAGCCTAAAAGTGTTCATTTGGCGTTAAATAATAACTATCCACTAACACCATAGGCCTTACCTTATTTAACCGTGTGATGCTTGTGATATTTAGTAATCATAATCTCTATTAGTTTGATAACTTTGTCAGCAATCCGTGTAAATGTAAAGTAATCCATAATTCTATTGGTCTGTATTTATGTTAATAGTAAGTAATTTTTAACTTTATCTGGTTTGGTTAAGGTTATGGTGTTTAACGCCACTTTCAACAATATTTCCGTCATATCGTGGTGGTCAGCTTTATTAGTGGAGGAAACCGGAGGGTCAGGAGAAAACCACAGACCTGTCGCCAGTCACTGATAAATTTTATCAGATAAAGTTGTATCGAGTACACCTCGCCATGAAGGGGGCTCGAACTCGCAACTTTTAGATGTGATAGGCACTGATTGCACAAGTAGTTGTAAATCCAACTACCATGCGATCACAACCACGACGTCCCATAACTTTATCTGTTATTCGTGTAAATGTTAATGTACATGTATAATGTTATTTATATTCGTAACATCATACTGGACAATTTAACATCATACTGGACAATTTAACATCATACTGGACAATTTAACATCATACTGGACAATTTAACATCATACTGGGCAATTTAACAAATGTACTGGATCATTTAACATCATACTGGACAATTTAACATCATACTGCACAATTTAACATCATACTGGACAATTTAACATCATACTGGACAATTTAACATCATACTGGGAAATTTAACAAATGTACTGGATCATTTAACATCATACTGGACAATTTAACATCATACTGGACAATTTAACATCATACTGGGCAATTTAACAAATGTACTGGATCATTTAACATCATACCGGACAATTTAACATCATACTTGACCATTTAACATCATACTAGACAATTTAACATCATACTGGACAATTAAACATCACACTTGACCATTTAACATCATACTGAACAATTTGACATCATACTGGACAATTCAACATCAAACTGGACAATTTAACGTCATACTGGACAATTTAACATCATATACTGGATAATTTAACATCATACTGGACAATTCAACATCATACTGGACAATTTAACATCATACTGGACAATTTAACATTATACTGGGCAAATTAACATTATACTGAACAATTTAACATTATACTGAACAATTTAACATCATACTGGACAATTTAACATCAGACTGGACAATTCAACATCATACTGGACAATTTAACATCATACTGGACAATTTAACATCATATACTGGACAATTTAACATCATACTGGACAATTTAACATCATACCCGATAGTTCAACAACATACTCGACAATGGAACTCGTACACGACAGTGAAACACCATACTCGATAATTTCACAGCATACTCGACAATTTAACAACATAGTCGATAGTTTAACATAATACTCGACAATTTAACATCATACTCGACAACTTAACATCATACTCGACAATTTAACAAACCACAAAACCTTCGAACTCATACACACAACAATAACAACGACAGATGTTGATAGACTCCTATGTCCTGGTCTTAGACAAGCTAAGAAAAGTGGCGGAGTTAACCGTATATTTATTCATAATTAAATTTTTGAACACAATTTGCTACAAATATGATATACTTACACGTGCGTAATGGATATATTGATAATGATTAAATCGTCAGACACAAATATAAGGGCCCGGGTGGCTCAATGAGTTAGGTAGTTATAGGGCCCGGGTGGCTCAATGAGTTAGGTAGTTATAGGGCCCGGGTGGCTCAATGAGTTAGGTAGTTGGATTACCTATAACAATTCATATAAGCCTACCACCAAATACGGCGTGGGTTCGCGCACGTCTTTGTAAATTACAAAAAAGGTGTACTCGACTCGCAGCCACAAGTGATAAAGTTTACCGGTGGCTTGCCCATGGTCGGTGGTTCTCTCCGGGTACTCCGGCTTCCTTCACCACTAAAACTGGTCACCATGATATAGCTGAAATATTGCTGAAGTGGCGTTAAAACACCAAAAATAAATAAATCAATCAAATCAGACACAAATAAAACTTGTCGGCATATTACACACAACCTCTTCTCCATAAAGCATATAATTTAAAAAAAATATTAGAAAAACAAGGCACTTACTCCTGATACACTTATGAAAAAATGTATCAGAAGAAATATGTATTGATGTCAAACAAACAGATGAATGTAAAACCTTAAAACAAAGAAATAAGTTAAAACCCTACACTAATAAGTTAAAACCCTACACTAATAAGTTAAAACCCTACACTAATAAGTTAAAACCCTACACTAATAAGTTAAAACCCTACACTAATAAGTTAAAACCCTACACTAATAAGAAATCGAGCTATTTATTACTATGAATAAATAACAAAATTAATAACCAAAATAACTAAAAACAGCAAAATAACTATATATACATTTTTATGGGTGTCATTAGTGGAACAGGAACTGCCTATCCTTCCGGATCACCTGAGTTCACCCCCAGTTTTTAGTGGGGTTCGTGTTGCTCGGTCTTTAGTTTTCTGTGTAATGTTTTGGATATGTTGTTTATCTTTTTATTCTTTTTCGTTTGGCCATGTGTTGTTTGTCATTCTTAGATTTATGGATTCTGATTACCCCTTTGGTATCTTAGATTTACGGATTCTGATTACCCCTTTGGTATCTTAGATTTNACTAAAACTGGTCGCCATGATATAGCTGAAATATTGCTGAAGTGGCGTTAAAACACCAAAAATAAATAAATCAATCAAATCAGACACAAATAAAACTTGTCGGCATATTACACACAACCTCTTCTCCATAAAGCATATAATTTAACAAAAATATTAGAAAAACAAGGCACTTACTCCTGATACACTTATGAAAAAATGTATCAGAAGAAATATGTATTGTTGTCAAACAAGCAGATGAATGTAAAACCTTAAAACAAACAAATAAGTTAAAACCCTACACTAATAAGAAATCGAGCTATTTATTACTATGAATAAATAACAAAATTAACAACCTAACTAAAAACAGCAAAATAACTATGTATACATTTTTATGGGTGTCATTAGTGGAACAGGACCTGCCTATCCTTCCGGATCACCTGAGTTCAGCCCCGGTTTTTAGTGGAGTTCGTGTTGCTCGGTCTTTAGTTTTCTGTGTAATGTTTTGGATATCGTTGTTTATCTTTTTATTCTTTTTCGTTTGGTCATTGTGTTGTTTGTCATTCTTCGATTTACGGATTCTGATTACCCCTTTGGTATCTTAGATTTACGGATTCTGATTACCCCTTTGGTATCTTTAAACTCTTCTTACAAACAAAAGATAATAATTTATCATTTTATTTATCTCACCCCAATAAAGAAACTAGAAAGAGCATAACAAAATTTAGAATAAGTGACCATCGACTGTTAATAGAATCTGGAAGAGACACAAAAAAC
Organism: Gigantidas platifrons; assembly: GCA_002080005.1. NCBI lineage: Eukaryota > Metazoa > Mollusca > Bivalvia > Mytilida > Modiolidae > Gigantidas > Gigantidas platifrons. The sequence goes on from MJUT01002601.1 coordinate 72,972, forward strand.
ACTAAGGGATCAAAGAAAATGTAAACTATATGTAAATGTCAAGATGATGAATCTCATTTCTTTTTAACTGTGATATTAATAAAAAAAAAAAAAAAAAAAAAAAAAAAAAACTAGAGCAACGTTCTAAGCCATATCTATAAAGAAGCTCACTATAATTTTAATAACTGTAATGGAATTGAAAAATTAATATATAATACTAAATCCATCAACACCTGAAGTTTAGAACCGAGGAAAGGAGACATATAACCATATACATTTTTTGGTCTTATTGTTTTCTGGGTACATGTATTTGTAATTTGTACTGCTACAATCCAATTGCATTTTCCCTAGCAAATTAATAAAGTTAAATTAAACGTAAATTTAACATATATACATTTGTATGCTCCAAGAAGTGATTTAATACACTTTTCAGATTCTCACTTTAATTTGATTTAAAATCACATCAATACTGTAATGGTTGCATGTCTTGCTCGCCTCGCCTCGAGTGCTGTAAGGACGTGGGTTCGAGCCCAGGTGGGGTCAAATAAAACAGTGTAAAATTGGTTCCGTACATTTTTTTTGTAGTTGCTGCTTCTCCATTAAGCATATTGCATATATAACAAAAACCAAAGGCTGGTGAGTTCGATATCAAGATAATGTGTCCGGTTGGAGCGACATCTCTACCCGCGGAATGTTGTTTCAATGAGCTAGCATTGTCAAAATCTAACTCAGCGTGTTGGTCTAATGAAAAGGGGACATCATCTTCATCACATTGAAATATAATTTGTTCTCGCCATGATATGGCTGAATTATTGCTCACTTGGTGTTAAACAACAATCAATCAATAACTCATGCTAAAAATGATTTGGATATTGCGGAGATATTTCCATCCCTCCTTTGGTGGGACCATGGATCGTTGTACATGTACTTCGTTGATGTATGCGTTTCCTCTCTTTTTGTCTCGGTTGATCTTGTATCTAATCCTTCCATCTCACACAGTGCCAGATTTACCTATACTATAGGCTTGGCAGGCTGAAGCCTATGGCCTTAACATTTAGCGGGCCTCTAGCAAATGTGTATAATATATTTACACGGTCATTGGACTTTCATACTTATGCTGTCATTACGCACTGTTCTCTCTCAACAAGCCTTCAGTAATTGTCTTTGCACATTTGCACTCCACTTCTGCATATCCCAGAATCATCATCATCGCATTTATTCAAATTGATTAAACAATCTTCCATCTTCCTCTATTCGTGCGGGTGGGGGATTTGGCGGGGACTAGTGACACAGCCTAGGGCCTCTTTTCATCTAAATCCGGTCCTGATCTCACATCAAAAACGTTCCTAGTTCCAGTGGTCTAGTTAAATGTATTATCTTAGCTCTAGATCAAATACAATTTCTATACTGAGTCACACTAGAAAATCATCTTAAAATAAAACAATGACTGAATGTAAGAAGTGGATGTTCGTATTGTTGATGTCAGTCGAATTGTTCACAATCACTGTTTAAACCTTTTTTTTTCATGATTAAAACTTGTCGAATCAGTCATGTGTATAAACATTTTTTTTTTTTTTTTTAATTGAGAATTAATATTTAAATGTACAAATTACATTTGTTTTAAATATTTGATGTATGATGCATAAAGAATTTAAATATTTTTATGCATTGGTTTATAAAATATAGATAATTTTCTGGTATATTTTAATTATAACTTACTATACAGAAAAAAAAATCTTTCTACATGTAGCCCAAATCCATACTCTGATTTCAAATTCCTGGCCCACATCATACCATGGTCATGCTTATGCTTTGGCACACCGAATGTATAGTGACCCGTGCATTTCAGGCACTTGCATATTAAATTCAAACTTCACTTAAGAGAACAACTTACACATGCCTGATATATGAAGGAAAAATGTAGTCTTTCACTTAAAACATAATTGGGGCCGTCGTGGTCGGGGTCGATTTGGTAGTTGGATTTACAACTACTTGTGCAGTCAGTGTCTATTACCACTAACGTTGTGAGTTCGAATCCCGCGCAGGCAATGTGTACTCGATACAACATTATGTGATAAAGTTTGTTAGTGACTTGCAGCAGGTCGATGGTTTTCTCTGGGTACTCTGGTTTCCGCCACCAATAAATCTGACCGTCACGATATAACTGAAATATTGTTGAAAGTGGTGTTAAACACCATAATCCTAACCCTACATTTCACGATATGATTACCCTTCTGCTCTGTGTACTGATGAAGGTTACCAGGACTCAAAAAACTACCAGAGCTGAACAAGCGCATCCCCCGGTGGCGAATAAGGTTGTCTTATCGCAGTGCCGGATATACCTATAGATTTGATAGACTGAAGCCTATGGTCTCATCACCTGGGGACCTCTGGTAAAGGTTTATATTATTTTTGACATTGTCAATTTGTCATAGACCTTACACATGCTATCAGAACGCATTGTAGTCTCTGAACAACCCTTCTGTAATTTTCCTTGTACTCCATTTCAGAATAATACTGTCTTAAGCCAATAACTTGACACTGACTAGCATTGATTTCTGCAATGATTGTGTCCTTCCATGAAAGCAATGAGATAGATAAGCTGAAAACACTAGAGGCTCACCTGATTATTCATATTCAAGTTTGTATTCAATGTTCAATAAAGTCTGGATTTGAAGAACCAATATCATATTCATTTTTACATACGATCGAATGTTCAATTGGAACCCATTAAAGAAGGAGTTCAATAAAAAAAAAAGGGAGCGTTGTTCATTAAAAGACAGAGGGAACTGACATATTAGCGAAAGCACTTAACACAATCCATTCAACAACAAAAAAAAAACCATCAAAACTGGATAAAAAATAAAAATTCTATACAACTATCAAATATGCAAAATTTCGAAATTTTTGTCTCCCTTTTTGGAATGAAATAGCACATTTCTATGGCCCACCAATAATACTTTAAGATGAAAACTTAGCAAAAACTACATTCAAATTGGATGAAAAATAAAACCTTTAAAATTTAGGAAATTTGCAATTTTCGGTCTCTTTCGGTCAAGTTTAACTCGGAAACCGTAAAAGATAGAGGAAATCCGTTGACATACATTGTACTGCCGAAAACTCTCAATACAATGCATTCAACAACAACAAAATCACGTCAAAATTGGAAGAAAAATAAAAATACTATAAACCTTTCAAATATGCGAAATGTCGAATTTGAGACCTTTGTAGACCCCTTTTTGAAATTAAAAAGTTTAAAAAATTTATGGTCAATCAATAACTGATAAAGATGAACACTGGATGAAAATTTAAAAAAAGTTCATTTTTTTTAATTCCTCCCCTTTGACCCCTTTTATGTCAAAAACGGCAATAGTTATATAATGACGTGATGCATGTTTCTGAAAGGGATTTTCTTAAGGAATGCATTAAAACAATCCTCATAAAAAACAAATGAACAATAAATAATTTATACTCTTTGGGCCTCTTGTTTCCTTTGTGTACTTCTGATCAGCATTAAGCATAAACTATCTATTGAACACTCATACCAAGTTGGTTTCAGTTGGCGTCGTGGTTTCAGAGAAGAGGATTAAAATGCAAAAATTTACGGACGACGACGGACGCCAAGTGATGGTTATACATCGCATGACCCTTTGGATTTGTTTCGACATCGTGGCGCAAGAAATGTTCTTCCAACAGATGTAAAGAGAGCCGCTGGCCTAATTGCCGCTACGTCTACTGATCACACCTGCTGATCCCATGCGTTGTAGGTATATTATCGGCTTCACTGAATTTTGTTTATAATACTCTTCCATCTTCCTCTAGTCGCAAGGGCGGTGGCTTTGGGAGGGGCATCACTTGTGGAATACCCTAGGACCTCTCTTTATCTAAATCCGGTCCTACCTTATCGATTAGGAGAGGTTGTCGGGCTATAATACGAAAAGTTACGTGCCTCCAGTTTGATACTAGTGGTCACACTTTTTATGACGAAAGAGACTACTTCGATTGTAACTTTATTAGTCTTCCTCACCTTGATATCCTATATCACCCGCTATCACGTATGTGTCCGGTCTACGGAATCATTTAATCTTATCGTTCAAAATGGTTTTTTTTCGGACGATATTTACACCTTGCTGTAAATCAGTATTTTGTCACTTACAGATGACTAGAAATGGTATTAGGTCCCGGTGCCGGATTTACATATAGGCACGGTAGACTGAAGCCTAGGGCCTCAAAATTTACTGGGCTCCAGCCAAGGTGTATAATATTGTTAACACTGTTAATTGACTTTCACTCTTATGCTGTCATAACATAATGTACTTTCTAAACAACCCTTCAGTAATTTTCCTTAAACAATTGCACTCCATTTCAGAATATTGCAGAATTTTAAACACCCCTCGTCACTTTCGCCTTTATTGAAATTGATTAAACACACTTCCATCTTCCTCCAGTCGTGAAAAGGGGGGTGGGGTGGAAGGGGCCTTACAAGTGGAATAACCTAGGGTCTCTCTTTATCTAAATCCGGCACTGACCAGTATATATTGGCAATCATATTTTGGTTTAAACTTCAAAATGACCATTGTTTCTATGCTTTTTCTTCCGATGGCCTTGTTCACGCTGATATAACTAGTTTAACCCCGCCACTTTTTATTGAAGCGCCTGTATAAAGCCAGGAGTGGAAGCGGTCATGCTTTTGGCAGTATCGATTTTGCCTACAGGTTTACTTAGTGGGCCTAGATGTCAGAACTGTTCTGACGGTGTATTATTATTTTTTTTTTAACACATGCATTTTATTGTCACACGAGTCGACAATATGTAAATAAAGTGATCCTCTCCCATCCATCATATCTATTTGAGTTCTATTTAAAGTGCTTATGTAATTATCAAACCAAAACTATTCTTTTTCTCTATTTATTAAATGGTTAGGTATGATAACCTTTATGTGTTTAATATGATACAACACATTGACCCCTTGCCACTGTTTTCTTTATGTATATTCAGTACTGGGGATAAACTGCACGTACGAAGAAAGTTTGTGAATATTTTCACACGATAAAAGATCTCTAAATTGTATCATAAACTTTATTATTACCCATTATTGCGTGAAAAATACCTTTTTTGCTACAGGCAATTACGGTACGCACTTTGCGGTCATTGTACAAAAGTTTTTATTGAACTATATGAATTAATTTCCTTCAATATTTTTCTAAATCTGAATCATATCAACACCTGTATCTAACAAAATGTTCACAAATAATGTTAAATACACATATAATTATTTGTGAAAACTTTCCGATAACATCCATAGGATTTGTTGACGGCGGAAGAACATATGCCATAATCAATTGAGTAGTTCGGCCATATTGTATCTCTTCCGCCATTTCAAACAGTGGCTATCATCTCCGATATTTCTTTGGATTTTACGTAACATTCATAATGGATTAATTACAGGACAGTAAATATCATCTCATCAATACATCAAGGATGTAATTTTATTCTCATATTTATTAAAAATGGCTACAATGGATTAAAATTTCAATGGAAAGCGAGACGAGCAAGAAGCAGCGGTTTACTAAACGCCGCGAACGTGCACAAGTAAACCAAGTTCCAGATTACGGGAGTGGGGACGATGATCCCCCACCTCGATCATTCAAAGATAAACCCAGATCTAAGCCCAGGAAAAAGAAGAACAATGCTAATTTATTAGAGGAGGATATTATTGATGGTTTTGCTATTATCAGTTTCAAGACCTACGAAGATTTGGAGGTATGAGATTTTTTTTATTGATCATCAGTCATGCATGATTTCTTATGGTATTTTTCAAGAAATTCTTCTTTTTATCTTATTTTTGTTATTACATTATCCAATAATTAACATCCTCTCATGTTGATGTTCCCAGCCTTTACAATGCTATTATACAATAACTTGTTTACATACATGTGTATCGGTAAGGTAATTAAATTAATGACAATGTATAAATGTGTAAAAAAAAAAATGAAATTGACAAGGGGGCACCTTGCAAAATCCGAAATCAACTTGAAATATACAACCAGAAATTAACAGTTTATTTACTTATTACCTGTGGTATGTCTGGATAATAAGTAATATAATTACCTGGTCAATTGAAGGTGTTAATTAGTGCTTGATTGTTCAATTGTGGATTAGGACAAAAAATGAGGGATTATTTAAGTAATTAACAATATCCTTACCTGTAAGAATCATAATTGATATAAATTTAATTGGATAATTGAAATAATCAAATTAGACATGCTTATACTGTACATTTCAAAACAATAGTGAAACATCAGAATGGCATTTTTGTGTCTATAGGAATTCAATTTTAGTTTATTTTTTGTAATGTTTAAGAAATATTAATGAACTGTCACCTGTGACACTAATATAAAAGTAATATTGTTATATGATACTGTTTTTATTTAATGAAAAATTGGCCAACATTTTCAAAAGTAATAGTTTGATTTATGGGTGAATTAAATTTAGAAGGCAAAAGAAAAAATAAAAAGTTCACTCTTTTTGGTTAAAGGTAATATTTCAAACCAGAGAATTCAAATGATTTATCATAGACGGAAAGGTGCTGTTAAAGTCTTCTGAATCCAGAACACAATATAAATATTCATTTTGCTTCTACAGTCGAGAATTGGGAATCCAAACTATTTACGAGTGTCAAGTGTGTGTGTATACATAACGTACAGTACCATACATTGTAAGATGCGCCATACCATATCAAAGCCCATTACACTGGGCTGGATTCTCCAATATACAAATTAGAAATAGAGCTAAATCAAATGAATATGCAGTTTGTTGGATAAACCTTATGTATTAATCAAAATTATTTAAAAAAAAAACAAATGTATATCTCTATCAATGGAATCAGAATTGTATTGAAGATTTCTGATAAACCTTATGTTAATCAAAATTATTTATATCTCTATCAATGGAATCAGAATTGTATTGAAGATTGCTGTGACATTATATTTCTAAAGACAAGATCGAACCTGTCCTTAGCCAGGACCCAGATTTCTATCGTCAAATGTCAGTTTTTTCATGGTTCAAAGTTTTTATTGTAAGGAGAAGGTCCTCGACCTTAGCTTCTGGGTTGAATTCCTGCAGGTCCTCAGTTTTGAAAGGTCCTGTTAATTGTATGAGTTATATTGGTGCTATCTATTAACTTTGTAAATTTGCCATGTTTACCGGAATAAATACTTCAAAATGCATGTACATGTAGCACAGGTACTGGAAATGATCAGCTTTAGATGAATTAGTAGTATCTATTCTGTTTGTTCATGAGTGTTTGCGCCCGGCTTTGTAAATTACAAAAAAGGATGCACTCGACTCGCATCCGCAAGTGATAAAGTTTACCAGTTGCTTTCCCATGGTCGGTGGTTCTCTCCGGGTACTCCGGCTTCTTCCACCACTGAAACCGATTGCCATGATATAACTGAAATATTGCTGAAAGTGGTGTTAAATACCAAAAATCAATCAAGGCATGAGTGGGGTATCAAATTAGTAATTTTATCAAAGGTTCTATGTTGAGATTGAAGAATTAAAGTTCTCTTATTATATCTCTGTCATAATTTCGATTCTTAGTCAAACCCATAGTTGTTTTTCTGTGATCTTGCATTCTTCTTTCATTTGTCTTTAGCTTTTTCCTTTACTGCAGCTTTTTGGGCAATTCATCATACTTCTTTCTGGAAGATTTGACACCAAAATTGGACAGACTTATTGTCTACAAGACAAGTTCCAAATGCATAGCAGATTAATCTAATCCATGAGTGACTCGTGGGCGCATCGTTGTCAAAGAACATTGTAATACAAGAAGACATGATTTAAAGTTGAAGTGAAGCGAACAGACTTTTTCTGTTTAACTATTCTTATAACTTGTCTGAAATCTTTCATTTCAATTTTTTGAATGCAAGACACAAGAATCAAAATGTCCTTGGATACAGCTAATAACCAACTCAAAAGTCTGAAGTCAGTAAAGAAAGGTCACATCATCACAGACCCTGTTTTTTTCCCGTTTAGTCATTTGAGGTGAGTGGGGTCACATCATCACAGACCCTGTTTTTTTCCTGTTTAGTCATTTGAGGTGAGTGGGGTCACATCATCACAGACCCTGTTTTTTTCCCGTTTAGTCATTTGAGGTGAGTGGGGTCACATCATCACAGACCCTGTTTTTTTCCCGTTTAGTCATTTGAGGTGAGTGGGGTCACATCATCACAGACC
>MJUT01002601.1:82287-94695 GCA_002080005.1 Gigantidas platifrons
GCTGATTTCATCATCATTTCCTTGGGTTTCTTCTTTTTCGTTGTCACAAAAAAAGAATAAATTGACAGTGTTTGTTTTGCCTCTTTAGGCTTTATTTTTATTCAGGTAATATTTACTGTTGTGACACATGTTTATGTCAAAAAAGAACGACAAACGATTGTACAAAAAATGACCGGATATGTATGTAATCGCGTAATATAAAAAACGTTTCCGGAAACGATTACTAAATCCGGATTTTTACCGACAATAACTCCAATCAGTTTGGGAATTATCTGACTGATTTTGGGAAAAATGGACCCTATTTTTCATTGGGAATGCGGCCGAAATTCGGCAGTAAAATAGGGGGAGCAAAAACCCTGAGTCATTTGAGGTGAGTGGGGTCACATCATCACAGACCCTGTTTTTTTCCCGTTTAGTCATTTGAGGTGAGGGGTATGGGTAGTTGTCGTCACTTGTTGACATCAGAGGAATTATTGACCATCACAGTTTAACTTTCTTTTCAATGAAGAATTATATAATAGATGTACTTTTATGAGGAAAATCTGCTGGAATTTTTGTTCTCTAACTGTACCAACTCAAATAACCTTTAAGTTTTTGGTCCCTACCCAATCTCCATATTTTTTCAGTGGCTGCCAAAAGCCTTTACCCCATCCCTGCCTCTCTTCTATAGATCTGTATTTTATACATGTATATTGTTGAACTTATTCTCATCCTGATTATAGCTGAAATACTGCTGGCTGGACGTTAAGCAATAATCAATCAATCAATCATCTTACCATTATAATCATATTGAACAAATTTCAAGATGATATACCAGTATATACTTCAAAGGACAATTGTATTACCCATTTTTTCCAACTCCCCCTCCCCATGCTCTGTTCACTTCTAACTATTTTTTTTAAAATATATGCACATGTTGCATTGAACACTGTAATAAATGTATTTGACATGTGCTAATATTATTTACTGTTTATTTGCAAATTATACAACACCTGATAAAGATGAAATATCACTGTAACCTGATCGGAGGCCTAGGTCTCTAAATACACATTTTATGTACCCTAAGGCCTAAAAAAATATAACAAGTGTGTTTACCGTCACCCGACTTACCCTATTTTTCAGCCCCCGACCCTAACCTTTTTTATCAGCAATTATTCTACCCTAATTATACCCCCACTTGTAGAGAGGGGGCTATATTGCAATCACCTTGTCCGTCCGTCCGTCAGTCCGTCCGTTCACACTTTCGTAACAGATATCTCGGCTTCTACTGGAAGAAATGATTTGATATTTGATATATGGCTTTGGCATGGTGACTTGTACCGTGTCTCCCCTTTCCAGGTTTACCGCCCATCTACTTTCTGTTTACAGTGCGACTTACAAATGAACGAGTGGGGGTATTCTTAGCACGACGTAGCATGCAACATCTTGTTTTTGCTAGCGACCCTATCAATTTTTACACAGATTTCGGATAACCATTTTTGTTGTTTAATCAACAGCAATGTTTTATTTATTCAACTGCTAGATTTTTATCGAAATTGAGAGCAAAGAAGGTAGAAAAACTGCGTAACTCGTCATAAAACAGCTTCAACAAATGATGGCTTACCGGAAATTTCGAAAATGAAATATCAGATTCCGGAACCGGTAATGACTATTTCCGGTTTTGCCGATAGTAAAAAAAAAAAAATTAATGCCGACCGACCCTAGATTTTTTTGACATGTGACCGTAAACACACATTTTTTTGTTGTTGACCTAACGTCACTGCAGATATCCTTGCAACTCGCCTAAATGAGTCCTGAGCTCACCATTTTAAGTTTGGACTCAACAAAGTTGTCAAATTTTAGAATTTGACAATGGAGGGACTCACCAAAGGTTTCAGAAATATCTTCTGGACTCATCAAAATAAATTGCTACAAATATCCCTGCACTGTACTCAATACAGATGGATTTTGTACTTTTACGAGGAAATCTACTTGAAATATTGGATTATATACAAATGTAACCTAGAATTTCATATAGATTGGCAACAGTACTTGAAATTGTGGTGTTTCTTTATGACGATTACGGTATAATTGATTTGTCAACATATGTACATGTATGATAATATTATAAAGACTGTATTATCACTTTATATCAAAATATTATATTTTTTACATTCTGATGTACATGTAATCATATGTTGTGACACATAATCAAACATAAATTCTGATATCTTCATTATCAGACCTTTGGATTTAAACAGTAGGCCCAAGGTCCTACATGTTGATGTTCCAAACCTAATGTTATTATAAATAACTTTGTTTACACATGTATTCACTATTGATTAGTATATATTCGTAATTAAATTAGTGACAATGTACATTTGTAACTTAAAAAAATGAAATTGACAAGGGGGCAACTTGCAAAATGGGAATCAACTTGAAATAGACAACCTGAAATTAACAGTTTATTTACTTATTTTACCTGTGCAGGAGGTATGTCTGGATAGCAAGTCATCTAGATCCTACAGCAAATAATTATCAGGAATTCCTTAGAAAATTAATTTTTTATAATATTATTTAGCTCATTATTTTTTTACCATTTATCATGGTAAGGTAAAAAAAATATCCGTTTTTCCACTAACTCTACAGTACGGGGTAACCCCCCCTTTTTTAAATGCCATTTTTGGACATTCTCCTATAGTACGTACACAAACAATCTAGGTACCTATCTACCCTATTTTTGTTCAAGAACATTAGTATAAAGAGGTATTTTCCCCCCTTGGCCCTAACACGTGCTTCAAGCTTTAATATTGTTGAGTTTCGTTGAATTTCAACAAAAGGTGAATTTTTTTTGGACAATACATATAATTGATTGATGGAATAACTTTAAATGTTATTTTGACTGTAGTTATATTAGATAAATATATATTCTCTCAATGGTTTGTGTAGTGAGAATGGATGTCTCTGAGTAATTTTGCATCGAAGACAAAGCCAGAGGTGGTAATAGAGAAGTGCATTTTGAGCAAAGCTTATGATCAAAGTACAGTACTAGTTAAACCTGTCTTTTGTGACTTACAAAAAATGTATACCGGTTTAATTAAAATGATTTGCATTGTACATGTGATGGGAAATTAAAAATTAAAGTCATATAATACATTTGTTACTTAATAGAGATGGTCACTAAAGTAGGTTCTACTGTACATAGTATATCTAATGGAGGAATTTCCGAGGAATTTCCTAGGCGACTTAGAAACGTCAATATAACATCACATTACACATACAAATCTAGCATGAATTTCTATATCTCTCCATATCATGCTTGTTGCTTGATAATAGATATTATCTTGTGTAGAGATCAAAGGGAAAATATTAATTCTTGATAAAATGGCTTCTTCTTCTTGATAATAATGATAGGTATTCCAGTAAAACACTACAAACAGGCACTTCTTAGTGTGATGTTAGGCACAATGATGACAGTATTTGTAACATTACTTACCCATATTTTGTTTTCTTGTTGATAACCTTACATCTAGGAGTAACATTTTATATACACCAAATACCATAAGAAGATAAAGGGCCCTGGTGGCTCAATAAGTTAGGTAGTTGGATTACCTAAAAACTCATACAAGCCTATCACCAATACGGCTTTGTAAATTACAAAAAAGGGTGCATTCGACTCGCAACCGCAAGTGATAAAGTTTACCAGTTGCTTGCCTGTGGTCAGTGGTTCTCTTCGGGTACTCTGGCTTCTTCCACCACTAAAACTGGTCACCATGATATAGCTGAAATATTACTGAAGATGGCACTAAACACAATAAATCAAATCAAATCATAAGAAGACAAAGATGTCCAGATGTAACATATATTGATGGAAGTAGAGTACTTCTCACTTATTTCACACTCATCTTAGGGTATGGGTTGTTCTCATTGTTGAAAACCCTACTGTGACTGTGAAATGTAGAACAGCAATAAAAGTGTTACAAGTTCCTTTACTTTAATTTATGTCTAAGTGTATGATTGGATGGTCTCGTCAAGTTGATATACAATGGCATATCCTTGCTTGCTAACAAAATATTTTAATGCTGGAAACCTCTTTCTGCACTATCCTATGAAGATTTATTGACAACAAACCAGCCTTACCAGGTTGAAATATATGGGTCTTGAAATCTACAGCTGAGTCTCTTTTATAGGATTCAGTTACTGGCATAAACTACATGTATTTACGAGGGTAAAATTTTGGTGAGTCCCATGTAAAAATTTGAAAATCTTGACGAGTGCCATTTACTGAAAATGGTGTGTCCAGGACTGTATAAATCTTGACGAGTGCCACTTACTGAAAATGGTGTGTCTAGGACTGTATAAATCTTGACGAGTGCCACTTACTGAAAATGGTGTGTCCAGGACTGTATAAATCTTGACGAGTGCCAACTGAAAATGGTGTGTCCAGGACTGTATAAATCTTGACGAGTGCCACTTACTGAAAATGGTGTGTCCAGGAGTGTATAAATCTTGACGAGTGCCACTTACTGAAAATGGTGTGTCCAGGACTGTATAAATCTTGACGAGTGCCACTTACTGAAAATGGTGTGTCCAGGACTGTATAAATCTTGACGAGTGCCAACTGAAAATGGTGTGTCCAGGACTGTATAAATCTTGACGAGTGCCAATGGTGTGTCCAGAACTGTATAAATCTTGACGAGTGCCACTTACTGAAAATGGTGTGTCCAGGACTGTATAAATCTTGACGAGTGCCAACTGAAAATGGTATGTCCAGGACTGTATAAATCTAGGCGAGTTGAAAAGAACTCTGATTATCAAACCATCAATTTCAAACTAACGAAAATAATATATTTATATACTAGATTTATTTTTCAATTACAGTCGAACATGTTTGTGTTGAACACTCTTTATTCGAATACTACGGATGTCTCGAAGTTGCCGGCCGGTCCCGATCTATTTCCCTATTATTCTATATTATTTCAACACTGTTAATTCGAACATTCTTGAGTTGAATACATTGGTTGTGTCGAACACTTTTTATAGCCCCAAAATCGGAAAATTATGTAATTTACTCTTTTTTAGTCGAACCTTGAGTCTTCATGTTTTTTTCTTCACTTCCGTAAATCAAATTTCTTGTGTTATGCAAATTTATGACTTGCTTTTCTTTAAGTCCGTGTCATTGATGTAAATCCAGTGTTTTTATTACAATTTTTGACAGTACACAGTTTTAACAATAAAAATACACAGATTTGTGTCTTAATTAAACAGCTGATCGATAACGTGTGTCAAGGGCTTAGTCAAGGTTCATTGATTCGCAAAAAGGTAAAAATAGCCATCATGAATGGGGACTGTACAGCAAAGGGTGAAAATAAAAACGAAATAAAAATTGAAATGCACGTTTTCTTGGTCAGAATTTCATTTTACAGTTGAAAACAGATGCGGCTAAAATTTTGAAAAAATATTTGACTGAATTATTACACGACATTTACGATGTTCACTTAGAAATTCGAAAAATGAAACGATTTTTTAGAAAGATTTTTAAAATGGAAACATCTTCGATCATCAAAATGTTTGTATTCTTTTTAAATTTTTTATTTTTTTTACCGGAAAATTAATTATCACGCTAATTAAATTCATAGCTTTAGCACATTAATTATTAATTAGAATAATCACAGGAAAATGACATTGAGCACGACAGCTTGGGAAACTCAATTTTTGACACAATGCAAGCCTGGAGTAATACAAAAATTAAAAGGTTATTAATTAGCCTAATTAATGAGGTATGGGTGAACACTAATCACAATTATGATAACTAAAATGTTGAAAATATTTTATTCCTTTTTTATTTTATCCATATTTAAACCGGGAATGATTCCTGGAGTGCAAAATTAATTACATTATAATTTTTTACACCTGAAACAAGTCATACATGTACACAGCCGTAACAAATAAGTAGCACACATTAAACCGGAAGTCAACTTCACAGGTAAACATCGAGTAAACCGGAAGTCAAAACTGCTTACGGATGTGTCGAAGCACCGGATAAGTCGAAGTTTTCTTTGAGTCCCATGAACTTCGACACAACCGAGTTTCACTGTATTTTTAATTTCTACACAAAAATATTGTATTTGTGGAGGGATCACTGTCACTGGTGAGAGGTCATGCGAGTCGCAAATTTCACTGAATAACATATCTTGAATACTTGATTGATACATCTGTATATTCAAGTTAACCTTTATTAGACAGACAGTACATATACATGTATGTAAATAGGTACATTCTAGACCCAGATAAGGTCCTAATATGTTGTTATACTTAATCCTTAACCAAATAAACGGATGATCTCTTATATTGATCTGTCACCAATGGTGGGAACTCAATAGGACACAAAATAAATTGTGTTTAAGTACACCAAGTACATTCTTATTTTAACCATTTCCCAAAGAAGCTAAAAACTGATACCACTGATAATTTTTTTATCACAATTATCTAAATCCACTGATGGGTCATAAGGTTTTATTTACCTGTTTGATTGATTGATTGATTGATTGATTGGTGTTTAACGTCCAGCGAGCAATTTTTCAGCTATATTCAGGACGATACTTTGATATTTAGTTCATCCCTCTGTGATAAACATTAACAATGGCCCAATAGCATAGCCCAAGAACATTAAGATTAGGACTGGGCTCCTGGAATTGTTCAAATAATAGCCCAGCTGTGTACTGACAATTTTAATATTTCATATGCAATGTTAGTTACTGGGCTCAAGAATATTTGCTGAGCTACATGTACTAGAATTGTTATTTTAGAGAGCCCACATGACAACTACATTGTACATCAAAAATGCTATTTTTTGTCCTAGTCCCTTCCCTAATTACGGCCGATAGCAGATTATTATTAAATTTCCATTCCCCTCCCCCCCCTCCATCCCTCTAGTTTGATTTAAAAGCTTTAATACTAATAGTAATGACTCGCCAATTATCCACCCTATAACTTAATCCAATATCTAATGACTGAACAAAGTAATCTATGTCAGATGATACAAGAAAACAGCTAATTCCACTGGTTTTTTTTTGTATTGGAACCTCATGATCACCATGTGTAATTCTTGTATTATGTACAAAAATGTACATGTGCACCCAGCTATCTTTTGTACATGTAGTTTTTTAGTAGTGATGTTTAAATTGAACATTTACTGTTCTGAGCAGAGATCACTTTCCTTTGTTACATGATAAGACATACAAAAATACATGGTACTTTACAAGATATTTATTAATCAATCAAGAGACCCACAGAGGGCATCAATTATATAACCAAAAAGTACTGGGTATATGATATTTTTAATAACAATAGCAAATGAGAGATCATGTATGAAAAAAATACAAATAAAAAAAAAAAAACTACAAAGCAACATGTATTAATTAACAGTCTATGATTTTTGACTTGCTGGCCTAAACTTAACTTGGGGTGGGAGGAGCTATGTTAATTTTCAATTACATTTGTATATTGGATAATCTGTGTTGTATATGTACATACAAAACATAATTAGGAGAAAGTCCACTGGGAAAGTAAAAAGTAGAATTAAGCTTCCCTATATTCACAAATTCCACAATACATAGACATGAACAGTCTGAATAATTATAAAACCTGAATACCCCCCCCCCCCCCCAAAAAAAATCATGTAGATTTGTACTTTTATGAAATAAATCTGGTCACATTAAGTAGGCGTCTAGATTCTGCTTGTCACAGTTTTATACAGTATACCATCGTTTATTTTACTAACTAGTATACATACCATGATTATATAAAACGTAAGGGGAATTGTCAACCTAAGTCATATGAAGAAACTATATTAGAGAATTAAAAAAAAACATACAAAAGAAATTTATCAAATGAAAAAAATATGTACATGTACATTTTGTATAAATCAAGTATTCATTGTGATAACTAATATAACCATCCTGGGTTTACTGGTGAAAGGTCAGTGATTAATAGCTGTGGCTTTTTAGTATTTTGTTTACCTGCAAGATTCAGGTGTTCTATGACAATCTCCCTGATCTGATTAACTCTTATTACAGTTGAAATGACACAGGTCGTGAGTCAACATTGCTATTCAATTTTCTTCATTGGAATTTAAATATTTCTCATAGTGTTTTTTTATTTGATACTTTTCTTTGAATGTTTAATAAAATTAAAGTAATGTATAAAATTTTTTCCTCACTGTTATATGGTTAGAAATTAAATATTTGAGATAGTAATCCTTGGGCTATGAAAAAAATATTTGGACAAGTCCTCCAGAATTCTAACTAGCCTGTGTGCACAGCGTAAAGCCATTAGCCTGGTTAGGGGGTCTTTGCAAGCAGAAAACAAGAACAGTTAGTCCGATGAACTTTCTGCTAGCCACTGACAGCGAACAATAGTTAATTTCGAACCCCGCTGATAAGAGGATTAGCTCCATTGTATTTTTTTTTTGAGAGTTGATGTTTTTTTCAAGGGGACTGTAAGCTGACGGAGGAAGTTTTCTCTGGAGAATTACATAATAAAATTAATTTTGCAGCAAAATCGTCATGGTAATTTGTAATTCCCTACTGTATAGAATGAACCGCTATGCTCTTGTCAACAGCACAGTTGTTGAATTTAGACAAAAAGAAAGATTTTTAGCAATTGATAATTTATACTAAATTAATTCAATTCAATATTTATTGTCATTTAAATCATAAAACAGATTTGTGACAAAATAAAGACAAAAATATCTTACAAGTAAGAAAAAAACAAGAATAACACATGTACAATGAAATATGAGTTCCCTGTCCTCAGTTGAAGAGACTGTTTAATGAAAGAACCGATTTTTCCTACAGAACTTGTACCGGTGATGATGGACAAAGAATATATTTAATTTGTTCTCCAATATTAGACCTACATGTATGTTGAAATATAAGTGAAAAATATTTATTAATGTAGGGAAAATTTACCAAGATCATAGTTTAATCAATGTTTACATGGGCCTGAGAGCATGTAGCCTATAGTTATATGAAATATTGTTGAAAGTGGCGTTGGCACCATAACCTCTGACCCCTTATTGTTATACATGTCCTTGTATCTTCCTTTAATGTAAGCTGCATTATACAATGTAGTTTTAGAATAAGCTACTCTGTTTATAATGTACAGTGTAATTATGTGATAATGTTTGTCAGTGACTTGCCACAGGCTGGCAGTTTTCTCTGGATCCTCCGGTTTCCTCCACCATTAAAACTGACCGCCACAAACGATATAACTGAAATATTGTTGAAAGTGGCCTTAAACGCCATAACCCCTAACTGATATGATATTGATCAAAGAGTTTACATTTTATAAATGGCTGTACATGTGATTGAATGGTTTTGATTTACTTGAATAAAAAACGTTAGAGAATATTGAAGGGGCAATCAAAAATGGACAATCCTGCAGAGAAACAGGCAACATATATAAATATAAATATATTATCTATGTTTTTATTACACATGTTTAAGAATATTGTTTAAAGTTTTTGTCTTCTAACCTGTACTACATGTGTAGACATATGTCTTCCATTCTATAATACATGTACATGTAGGGACAGTTATATTGATTAAATGACTTTTATTTTTGGGTATGTACACATGTATATAAACCGGTTCTGGTTGATCCACCACATTATAGTGGCTATGCTAACTACATTGTATTTTTATGGCCATACCTGAGTAAACTTTCAGGTATAATCAATTATACAATCTTCATTTTGATTTTATTATTTTGTCTACAAAAAATTACAATATGTTGGTAGTAAAGTACAGAATACATATTTAATTTGTCCAATATAATTTACTTTAATTAATTAGGGTTCTTGCGATATTTGTATACGATACCTTTTATAGGAAACTGTAACTATTCCTTCACTCGACATGGGCGCTGCCAATTTGTTTTTTTTATATGAGGTCGCTTACGTACTAGCGGAAATTATAAATATTTGATATTTGATTAATTGATTTTAAAAGCGTAAATTAATCAATTCACTTTTCTCAAAATATTAATTAAATGATCACCAAAAGAAGAAAACGGAAGTTCAACACTACTTTTTAAAAAAAAAATGAGCATCATATCGTTTGTATCGTAAGCAGCCTTCACGTATCGTGAACCGAACCTTTCCCAAAATAATCGTGATTGCGGTACATACAGTGAATCGTTTCCCCCTTAGGTTATGGTGTTTAATGCCACTTTTAACAATATTTAGTTATATCGTGGCGGTCAGTTTATTTGGTAGAGGAAACTGGAGTACCCGTAGAAAGCCACTGACCTGTCGTAAGTCAATGATAAACCTAATCACATAATTTTGTATCAAGTACACCTACATTATTAACTGAGTGTCTTACTCTGAATGTACATGTAGATATTGCACATTATTAAACCTCTCTATATATATATGTATCTAGGATTGGTCCGAACAGTGGTCATATGACTTTGACAATTGCAACACGTGTTTCCTTCGACAACCCTAAAAATTAACTGTGCGATAAATAATAGTATTGTAACCCTCGACAACCCCAAATTTTTTTCGCTAGGTGGCAATAACCGCAAACCGGAAATCGTCTGTTTGTGTAGAAAATATGGCAACTGCAGGTCGGTTTGCCACTAGCTCAGAGGAAGAAATAGCAAAAATCCTCTCTGAAAAGGATGCCGAGAACACAAAACGTTCTACGAAATCCGCAGTCAAATGTTTGCAGAAGTATTTACTGGAAACAAATGCCGATAGCCTCAACTTTGATGACTATTCCCCTGAGGAGCTTGCCGTGTTGTTGAAAAAATTTGTAAGTTTTAAAAACCGTTGTTCGGTTAATAAAACGATTATCGGCCATCTTAGGGAAAACAACCCTTGAAAATTCTTGAAAAGTTGACAATTCTGGATGTCCACCTCCTAAGGAGGCCATAATTGTATAATGTACACTTTCTGATTTTAAATGTACAATGTACAAAAATCTGCTTTTAATGTACGGCGTGCAGTGTTGTGAGTGTTTGTTGTTAAGAGGCAAGTGAGCAATATTATAGTCATACCCTGGCAAGAACAGTTACTTTTTGGTGAGATGATGATGAGGTCCGCTTTGTACTAGACCCTTGGGAGCTGGAAAACCAAGCTAAACATGGTATAAGCGAAAATCGGCTAAAGTAATATAACATATATGCCTGAGAACGGAGAATCTAATGATTAGTTTTAATAGTAATTACATTAGGCAGAATATTGGAAAATCAAATATTTTTTTGGGAGCAAGCTTGAAACCGAGTGTCCTAAACAGGAAAAAAAAGAAAAAAGGCTATGGTCACTTATGACTTGGAGTTAGCAGAACACTTACATTATTTGGGAACTGGATTCAGTTTCATGGGAAATTGTACAACATTACTTGAAGATTGTTTTAAGAAGAGAGAATGTATGTCACAGCCTTATCTTCATTAACTCATTGTATATTTTTTGTTCAAGAACTCATAATATGTAAATATTACTTGACCTGATTTAACCTGTTGGTTTGATGATAGACAGCCACAGCTGCAAACATTGATTTACTGCTCAAGTAATTCAACAGGATGTAAACATAAATGTGTATTGCCAATGGTAAATATAGTGAGATTTGATGTTGTGTAGGAGTTAATCTTAGTGGCTGTCCTTCTAGCATTTGACCAATTGTCCTACAATCAGGGATGATTTTTTCCTTTAATTAACTGATTTTTCAGCTATTTTCCTATGAAAAAAAAAGACATGGTCAGAACAGGTAAAAAATGGACCCTTTTTGAGAGTGGTGGGGGGTGTACATGTAAATGGTTTCAGCTATTTTTCATTGATTTTCAGTTATTTTATTTCTTAACCAGAATCATCCCTGTACAATAATGTGATTAATTGGAGTTTAAAAGTCGAAGTCCCCAATGACTTGTTATATTAATTTTTTTTTAATATACAAAATGTATATTTTCATTTACATTTACATAAAGAATTGTACTTTTGCTGAATTTTGTTTGTTTTTAACATATGACAAAAATTATAACCGTATGTACTTATAACCATGTTATACATTCTGTACTGTCAAATCTATCTTATATTACTGTCCAAGGTAACATTGAAATAGGGTCACATACGACAGGTGGTCGCTAAATGCAGGTTTTATTACCAGTAATATGAAATGCACTGTTAGGGGAAAATAACATTTGAGTCACATATTACAAGTTGTTGCTTAATAGAGGTGGTCACTAAAGCAGGTTAGACTGTAACTTAATAGAGGTGGTCACTAAAGCAGGTTAGACTGTAACTTAATAGAGGTGGTCACTAAAGCAGGTTAGACTGTAACTTAATAGAGGTGGTCACTAAAGCAGGTTAGACTGTAACTTAATAGAGGTGGTCACTAAAGCAGGTTAGACTGTAACTTAATA
>MJUT01002601.1:133555-144996 GCA_002080005.1 Gigantidas platifrons
TCGTTTTTCATAATAATAATGATAAACAAATATTTGAACTTAGACTTGCAGAATATTTGTTAAATTCGTTGGGTACGAGTTGGTAAAAATTGGGTACGAGTTGGTAAAAATTGGGTACGAGTTGGTAGGGTACGAGTTGGTAAAGGTACGAGTTGACCTGTACCCCTGAGGTAGACCAGGTCCAGAATCTGTTATGATAAGAAATCATGCAATCACTGCTACATGTTTGAGTTATTTATCAATAGATTCCTTTCTTTGATTTTTCATTTATCTACTGTATAATATTACTGTAAACCGGGAAATTTTCGCGCCGTCTTTAATTCGCGATTTACTGACGAAATCCACATTCGCGCTGTTTTAAATTCGCGGTTCACAGACAACCTCAAGTGATAAAATGTATACGGTATTATTTATGCAAAAACATGCTGTGTCATATTTTCCTGACGGTAAATATCTGCCTTGATCTTTCTTAGGTAGTTTGACCACATCATCGAATTGTTTGTACAATTAATTAAAACTGTTTGGAACTGGTTTAATTAATCCTATGCAAGATCGATAAATGACGATTCCCCCTACGGCTTTAACTATACTTACGCATTTTGTAAGTAGTTTTCTTATATATTCACCTCACTTTGTTTTGAATGTTAAAGAGGAACAATGTATAAATTTCTGATAAAAACGTCGGCGTCAAAATCAAGAAACTGGATAAATTTGAAATCGATCTGAGGTTAAGTGTCATAAAGCCAATACACATACGCTGGCTTGTAAAAACACTCACATAATTATTAGGCAGAACTGACTTGATCAAAAGTGCATTCGAGACCGCCGGCATTGTTGTTAATCAGAAAACTCTTTGATCCGTGACAAATAACAGGTGTGGATTAACGGTTGAAGTGTGACATGTTTACACAACACTTTCTGTTTATTGTGCTAATCAAATGTTAATTGATGTTTTAATATTTTAACAAGCTTATAAATAATAAATATTGTATCATTTTATTTTGTATTTAATAATTTATTTCATGGAAAACAAATATCCTACGTAGAACATCGCTTTGCATCCGACGCCTGCTTATAAATGGTCATACTTTTTTCTCCTGATTTATCTATGAAAAATTGTCGGATTTGGCATTTCCTTGAAAAATTATATTCTACTTACTAGTATTTTCTCTTTCTTGAAATATTCGCGACAGTTTTATTTTCGCGCTTCCAATGTTACCGCGAAAATAGCGAAAATAAAACTGCCGCGAAAATTACCCAGTTTACAGTATCAATAATACAAACAATGTCAAATTATGGAAGTTGTGTACTACATTGTTTGAAATTGCACAACTACAAAATTGATGTTACTGACGAGCTTTGTTTCTTTCCTGTTTATAGCAACGGTGAGAATTTCAAATTTCTGCCTACGCCTATCACCTGTTCAAAATGAACAAGTTTACTGAATAATTTTCTGTCTCTTTACATTGTTTTTCGATACATCCTATTTCGTTTCTTGTTGGAATGTTAATTGTGACATCTGATCCTCCATATGCAGGTGACTGATATGACACAAGTCCACCAGTTGAACACCCAAGTAATACTTTTACTGTATTTCTGTTTTATATGTAGAATAAGTAGATCATTGTGCAACCTGATGGTTTGGTTTTTGGAATGGTATATTTGTGCCATCTACAAAAAAATTGGATTAATGAAATTTTATTTTAATCTGATGGACTAAAAACTAGAGGCTCAGTGGGCTGAGCCTGTGTCGCTCACCTTTCATTCTGCTTTGAGGAAACTTAATACAGAACCTTCCATAGGTACTTCCCACCAAATATCGGTTCATTTTGGCAATGCATTTTCAGATAAGATTTTTTATACATTGACCAATTTAAAACAGGAATTACCTGTGGCAGCCATGTTTGTAAATGGATCAAAACGAAATGAGTAATCTCTATAGAGGATCTTCCATAGATGCTTCTTATCAAGTTTCATATCAGTTAGCCAAGCGGTTTCAGAGGAAAAGCTGTTTTATAAATTAATTGGCAAATAAGAAACAAGACTTGCCTGTGGCAGCCATATTTGTTAATTGATAGGGATGAAATGAGTAATCTTTATAGAGGACCTCCATAGATGCATCCTACCAAGTTACGGTTCATTTGGCCAAGCGGTTTCAGAGAAGATATTTAAAAATAGGCCAATCAGAAACAAGAATTGCCTGTGGCCGCCATATTTGTTAAGGGATCGGAACGAAATGAGCAATGGCAACAGAGGACTTTCCATAGATGCTTCCTACCAAGTTTCAGTACATTTAGCCAAACGGTTTCAAAGGGAAAGAATATAAAAAATCAGCCAATCAGAAACAAGAATCGCCAGTGGTGGCCATGTTTGTTAACAGATCGGGACAGAATGAACAATCTTTATACAGGACCTTCCATAGATGCTTCCTACCAAGTTTCGGATCATTTGGCCAAGCGGTTTCAGAGGAGAAGAATTTCTAAAATCAGCCAATCAGAAACAAGAATCGCCTGTGGCGACCATGTTTGTTGATGGATCGGAACGGAATGTGCAATTTTTATAGAGCACCTTCCATAGATGCTTCCTACCACGTTTCGGAACATTTGGCCAAGCGGTTTCAGAGGAGAAGATTTTTAGAAATCGACCAATCAGAAATAATAATTGCCTGTGGCGGCCATGTTTGTTGATGGATCGGAACGAAATGAACACTCTTTATAGAGGACTGCCCATCGATGCTTCCTACCAAGTTTCGGTTCATTTGGCCAAACGGTTTCAGAAGAGAAGATTTTTTTAATCAGCCAATCAGAACCAAAAGTCGCATGTGGCAGCCATGTTTGTTAACGGGTCGGGACGAAATGAGCAATCTTTATAGAGGACCTTCCATAGATGGTTCCTACCAAGTTTCAGTTCATTTGGTTGAGTGGTTTTAGAGGCATATTTATCTGTAATTCAATTCAGAAGTAACTGCATTTTACAAGTATCTATATTCAAATTAGAGTTATCTCCCTTTTCCCGAAAAAAGCATATTATTTTAATAAATCAATCAAACAGAAAAAAGAATCGTCTGTGACGGCCATGTTTGTTAACAGATCGGGATGAAATTAGCATTATTTTTAGAGGACCTTCCATAGATGCTTCCTACCAAGTTTCGGCTCAATTGGCCAAGCAGTTTCAGAGGAGAAGATTTTTAACAATAGGCCAATCAGAAACAAGAATTGCCTGTGGCGGCCATGTTTGTTAATGGATCGGAACGGAATGAGCAATATTTATAGAGGACTTTCCATAGATGCTTTCTACCAAGTTTCAATGCATTTGGCTGAGGGGTTTCAGAGGAACAGATTAAAATGTGGAAAGTTAACGGACGACGGCCGACGGACGCCAAGTGATGGCAAAAACTCACATTGCCTTTGGCAAGGTGAGCTAAAAACGTACTAAGTTACAACGTGGTCTAGACAACATTTATACAGGATATCAATTTTCAACATTTAGCTGTTGTATACACAGTTCAAGTTTTATGCTCCAACACCTAGGGAGCCTAATACAAATTTGATGTTGGTTTACTTTACCTACCCAGTATGAATTAATACATATTGTCAGGTCTAAAGTTTTCAATGGCAAGGCATGGCCAAGGTGGAGTTTGACATCCAAATTCCTGATAAAGTGGAACAGCACAACATATTTTTCATTTTTTGCATTTAAGTAAGATTAATTTTCACTCTACACACATTCCCTTCAGATGTCTACATTCCTCTTCTTCTTTTGATATGAACTCAAATTTTGTTTCATTTATTTCACTAGGTCCGTCACCTCCTTCAGATGCATTAGATGGGCATTTGCTTTTCCAACATATCACACACTTGAAGGATTCATATTTTAGCTGTTTCCTACAAACATTGGTACAAGAAATACAAAAATGGAAAAGTGGGGGGGGGGGGGGAATGATATTCATCAACATCTGCGAATGACAAACTGTAATCCGTAATCTGTGAAATCTTAATTACAAATAAACATGCTAGGTAGGAAAACATCTCAACAGCGCCATCTGTGTTATCAGTTACTGGAAATAATTTACCAATGTCCAATGAATACAATAAGAGTTGATAGATACCAAAGGGGTAGCTAGAATCCGTAAATCGAAGGACAGGCAAAACAATGGCCAAAAAAAAGAGAACAAACAACGGTCTACAATTAATTACACATAAAACCTAATGATCGAGTAACACGAACCCCCCTAAAAACCGGGGGTGAACTCAGGTGCTCCGGAAGGGCAAGCAGTTCCTGCTCCACTATTGGCACCCGTCGTCTTACTCTAGTTACAAAAAGTCATAAATGAGGAAATGACCAGGAAGTGTTTACGACAAGTGGAACTTGTCCGTGGTCATTTATGACACAGATATTCCGTAACGGTTTACCAAGTCATGGTAAACTTTCGAAGTGATGACTTCAACTTTACCAATAGAAACACTTGGTTCAGTAGCTTACTTGTTAGCAGCACCCCTGGAACTCTCATCAATGAAATCCTGATAGGATTAATGATTATAACTACAATTAATGATATTCAGATGAAAATTAATGTTGACGACGCCTTACGAGTACAGAGAACCCTTGGTTCTGGTGATGTCTTAGTTAAATGATTTTTTATTTGGGAAAAAACGTGGGGTCTTTTATTTGGTAAAATACATGTAGTGTGGGCGTTTTGGTAATAATGGTCATTGAATTTACATCGTAGTTATTTTTTAGTAAAAACCTGTGTGTTTATGTTTTGCTTCCAACAAGACAGGGAGTACCCCGGTATATGAGCTTACAATAATTAAAAATAAGTATTAACTTTTAAGGTTAAATGTGTATTGTGACATTATATTGTTACAATATTTTTTAACCCAAAATATTGATTGTGAGTTTTTGTCTTAGATTTTTGTTTCGAAATAAACAAATAATAATTGTGACTTTTTGTCCGCTTACCGAATTTTACTTGGCTTCACCTCCCAAGGCGAATTATTACTTCACTATCGATCAAAAATCGTCTCACGAGAATGAACCGCATCGGTGGTGTAATGGTTAGCGTGCTCGCCTCGCGTGCAGTAGATCGTGGGTTCGAGTCCCGATCTGGTCAAACCACAGACTATAAAATTTGTCGCTTTTCCACTAGGCATGCAGCATTAAGGAGAAAGGGCCAGGGCCGTTTTAAAAACATCATAGGCCCCCGGTCAAAGCAGTGTACTGGGACCCTAACTATGCAACCATCCACAGAAATAAAAATGGAGCTTGTCGATAAAATTAAGTATACCGGGTATATTTATTGTATTGGTATATTTCTAAAAAATCAGTGTTTAGACATTAAAAAAAGATGTTGCACATACAACATGCATAGATTAGCATGCTCATGGGGCCCCGGACAACTACCCAACGTGCTCATACGTTAATTAGACGGCATTGCAAAGCCTTTTTGGCTCTGAATCAGGATTATATATATGTGTCCGCCGAGTGGTCGATATGTGACATGTCTATAGAATGTTGTTTCAGTGAGCTAGCACTATAAAAATCCAACTAAGCATGTTGGTACAAAGCGGACTTCATCATCATTTCATTGAAAATTAACTTGTTCTCGTCATGATATAGCTGAAATATTGCTGAATTGACGTTAAAAAACAATCACTCAATCGATCACCCGCACGAGAATGTAGCGATCGTAGGAGTCGGAATATAACGACTGGATTATTCAGGTTACTTCGTGATCTCCTAACATTGATTGTTCATTTACATGATGTGATGTCGTGACGGAAAAGAGAATATGTCTGCTTTGATAATTAAAAAAAAAATCAATCTTTTAACAAATTTCTTCAATACCGTAAATCAAGTCTAGTAGACGTAGAAGGACAGAACACAGTAACTTGACGTTAAATGAAAAATCTAGCGAAATAATAGAGAAAAATAATATACAGATTTTATACAGATTTCCGGGTCCGTTCGCCCTAAGTCACGTTCGCCTTCATTCTCTATCAAGAGTTGTCGTTCCTGCTACGCTACACCATTCTCCATTCTCTAACCAGAGTTGTCGTTCCTGCTACGCTACACAACATTTTTCGACGAAGTCGTATACGATCGCTCTTGACCTTCTTATGTTATGGACGCTGTTGCCTAGCAAATTTAAAGATGAAAACATTTTCTAACTTTTTGATTGGAGAATAATACAAATTTGGTAAGAATTCGGAGATCGGAGTTAAAATACTTGCAGTGATTTTCCGAATGTGTTTTTTTGGGCCGAATATCGGTCCCAGTCCCAATGTGAAAAATGTTGTTTCCCCAATTTCATGGAAGAAAATTCCCAATAGTGTGGTGATAAAATTATTCGTAAAAACTGGTTAATAAAAGCTTTTTCAAATGAAATTAAAAGTCGAACATTTTCACGCTTATGACCTGGTTTCTATTTGTTTTGATTAACCAAGCGAAATACTACGCACACGATACCGGGAACCAGTACAGTATATTGGGTCGCTTGATTTGTTTATATTACCAGACTGCGATAAAACTTCAGAAAAACGATAGCGGAAATCTGTAGTATTTGGAATAAATGTTTATTTAAATAAATTTAATATAAAATTTTAATAAAAAATAGTAAATATGTCATGTGATTTACTTTGCTTGATATTTTGTCAATTCAATGGAAATTAAAAACGGAAAACAGTTGATGAAGCGGAATACGCGAATTATTGTTTTAAAGTTAAAAATAAAAATGTCACGATGTTGCATGATTCTAAATAATTTGTTAAGAACTTGACCAGTAATAATGGAAGGAAGTACATGTAACTTGAATCCTTTGGATTAAAAAAAAAAAGGTTTTACTTCCCCCAGGAGAAAAATGAGGTTGATGACTATAATGGGCGAAGGACATTTGCGCAAAAAAAAAAAAAATTCCATTTGCGCAAATTTTCTTTTCCCTTTTACGCAGTTTTTTTTGTATACCATAATTAGAATTGATACACCTTTTCCGCAAATTGAAATACATGTAAATACAGGTAATATGTATGATATACAGATAATACAGGGGTCAGCCTGCAATTGTAGTAGATGGAATATTATACCTCATAAGCAACACTCTAAAGTCGGACGATGTCGTTTAAGTTTAAGTAGGATGAAGGTTTTACATGTCTTGTCAAATCCTATAAAACCAATATGTTTTGGTTATTTCAGTGAAATACTGTTCGTAGAAGTATATAATATTTGTGCTTCGTCGTACATCTTTTTTTAAAGATAGTCTTGTTTTAACTGTAGGCAATTTTGGACAACGCATATCAGGAATCGTCTTTAAGTGGACCTCTCTAGATAATTTTTTAGACACACATGTCTCAAAAAAAAACGTGTTCTTAAAAGAAATGTTTTCTGTTTTGCTGCTTAATAATAAACATAGGCCTACAATATAACCAAGGATTTATATAAATCATTGATATAACAGTCAGGGGCGGATCCGGGATTTCAAGTTAGGGGGTGGGCGCGCACTTAAAATAATCGCGCCGATTTTACGCCAAAAAAATCATATTTTTCCAATTTTAGGATCCGCCCCTGACAGTCTCTCTAGGTCCACAACATTAACAAATTTGAAAATAATGACGGAAATACATATCATCGGTGGAAATTGATTTACCCAATGAGTTATTGGCATCAAAGATATATTAATATTTGGTGAATAGTGCAAATTTTTTATATTTTGTTATGTAAATTAGATTATATTTTTGCAAAAAAAATGTGTTTATTGATAATGGTCGTAATTTTGATAATGAAAGAATCCTGTGGTCAGTGCTTTTTAAAACGATGCACAAAATGGTAAATATCCTACATGTAGTTATTTACATGAATATCAATATGAATATGACATCGACATTTCGTACCCCTTTGTACACAAACGTGTCTAATTTCTATTCACGTAGACATTTCTGGTCTCTATGAAGTTGGTATTCCTAAGAAAATAGTTAAACCATGTTGAAAAAAAAAAAAAAAGTAATCAATGGAGTAAACTAGTTGTTACTGTGATGCTCTTTACTATCGGCGACAGTAATTGTCGCGGTTCTCCGAGAATACTCCATATTAAAGCCATCAATTAATGAAAACAAAGAGATCAAAGATACACAATAATCCCCAATTGTAATGATTAAATCAACAATAATTAATTTCAATCAAGCATTTCAAACAACATACCTAATAATTGCTTGAAAATTTGAGAACTTAATTATTTTCCAAAAACCTAATATCTATACTTCTTTATTTTAAATCAAAATATGCATTATGTTCATTAAAATAATCTTTAATTATCGGGGCGAACGAACCCAGGGCGAATGTGTAGTTAGGGCGAACGGACCCGATACCGTGGACAGACAATACAAATGACTGAATCGGGATCGAAATACCTTATTTGTTCTCACCGTTTAGATTTGTTATGATATTCACAGCGAGGCTCCGCGCGAGCTGGACAATATCTTCCTAGAATATTTGAAGCAGAACGTAGGATATTTGGAGACTTTGTATGTTATAAACCAGTAGCTTATTCAGGTAATATATTGAATGTATTCCAAACACATCTTTCAAAGAAAAAGTACCGTATCAGAGTTGCAGATAATTTTTTTTCCTGTCGGACATTGGTGCAGGTAACTTGTAAGAGAGTTGTGACAGACCTATCAACTTTTTGCCAGACCTATTTTTTTTTGTAGAATTTTTTTAATAGTTCACTTTCAATACAGATCGTAAATGGTCTAGTTAAAATTGATGCCACTGACACTCGTACAACCATCACGACTGAGTCGAAACATGTGCCAACACTCTTTTCAGATACCATCATCATTTTAAAGAAGGGGTCATTCTACCCAAGAACCATCAGGGATTGGAACGCACTGACACTGCCAAGAGTCTTGAATCCTTCAAGGCTCACTTATTTGATTAAATTAATCAAGTTGTTTTTACTTGCACATCTATTTTGTACAGCACTTAATTATTATTTCAGTTTAAAAAAATTACGTTTAAAATTGGCATGCACACCAAACCGGTACAGGTCGATTCGGCCATACTACCAACTTGGCCATAGTCGATTCGGCCACACTACCAGTTCGGCCATACAAATAAAGTCGATTCAGTCATGGAATATTACGGTTTTTAACAAGCTAAAAATTTAAGTTTTATTATAAATATAATATATTTTTTTTATATTACTGGNAAGAAATGAGCGTAGGTAAATGGGCAACTAAACTATCTTGTTAGATGGTCAAATGATGTTATTATTAATTGAATCTGAATAAATGCATAAATACTAGTGAAATCATGCAAAAAACACAAGGCTAAAAACAAGTTAATATAATATTTTATTTATAAATGTTCGGACTGACAAAAGTTTGTTCGGACTGACAAAATCTTGAAGGTTGTCAGTCCGAATGTCTGACACAACCAAAAAAATTTCAAGAACTCTGTACTGGTCGGGGAGTAGTTCTCGCCAACTGTCTCATTTAGCGCGATTGCTCGCGAATTTTCGTCTGAATTTTTCACCATCATTAAAGAACGTCGTACCAATCCTTCGTATTAATTTTTATCGAATTGCATTGTGAAATATCGTTAAAATCGGATAAAAACCCTACTGCACCCCACATTCTGTCATAACATCAACAGGGGGTCACGTGTGTTGGTACTCTTAAAATAGAAAAACACATGGTATGATCATCGGAGAATCTAGTGACACCATATTTCCAATATATCTCTACAAATCTTTAAGATCTTTCTAAAAAGTGTCACACTTTGCCTTATTACTCATCCCTACAATCCAAAATACTCACGGTTGCAGAATAAAAATAGATTCCATGTGGATGCAAATGGCCGCCTGCGCATGCACTGTTTACGTCATCAATTACCTTGACCGCTAATTTATACATGGATCCTATATTATCACATTGGGCATAAAACATGGACAAAATATTAAAATTAATTCTAGAAAAACTGGAATTATTACTTTTCATCAATAAAATGAAAATTAGCAGGTAAACCACTGTTGAAAAGGATGTATTTTACGGAATGGCGGAGCGGCGTGGTGATGGCATGAGAGCCTTTAAAACAGCGATGAATAATTATAAGAGTTTTCTACAAACTAACGCAAAAACCTGTTTACTTTTTAAGAAAGGATTTTAATTTTCTAAAATGTCGTTTTTCTTTCCTTTTGATGCTTTAGCTTCACAAAAACAATATTTCTGAAAGTTGGCGAGAATTGCTTCTGTTGCGGCCATTTTCTGTTAAAAAACGCAACATCGTAATAATGGATCCCCGATCAGCGCGCGCTCTCCTTTATGAAAATCCATTTCGTAGGTAAATCATTATGGTTCATGCAAAATAATAATGGGGTGAAACAAAGGTTTCTCGACTGTTTCTTAAAAATATTGGATAAAAAACGTAAAAAATGGCGAGAACTACTCCCCGACCAGTAATCATGAGCTCTCCACAGTTTCTATCTAAACTTTACTTCTTCCATTTACCCAGTAAGTCAAATGATGGGTGGGGATTCAGTCCCTGGTACCGCCACGCAAGCCGGATTGGTCTAGACCAGATGATTGGAAAGTTAATGGGACCTCTTTTTCTTTATTTTCTTTTCTCACTTTATTAACTTGTACAGTTTATTTAACTATATGTTACTATTGCTATGCTTTATTATTTGGTTATTCTTCAAAAATATTTCTTGCACCCACCGAGTTGAGTATTAGTCAAGTGTGACAGTTCAACCTACCATGTAGATGTACAGTACACTCCAAGTGTTATGACGCTCATACTCTCAGGTCGGACAGAGAGTTTCGTCGGACTTTGAGAGGGTGTCGCTCTTAAAATCGTCCGACAAAATCCTCCCAGGTCGGAGTGAGAGTGAGAGTCTCCACTCTCAGATAGTTAAACTGTGTAACGTCCTCAAATTCTACTAACCAATAAATTCGTGCATAAAGAAACATGCGTATCTTAGTAAAGCTGAAATAAATTAATGTTATATAGTACGGAAAGTATAGATCTGTTAACGGCTGTCACAGGTGATATTATACAATAATACCAATGAATAAAATGTATTAACATGCAGTACCCATGTTTTAAGTGCACTAGAAGTGAATATTAATACATGTATGTCTACATGTATACTCGCGACAATCGATGCCAAGGCCCTTTCACTTGCTGCAGATAGTTACCGGTTTACGATATCGGATGCGTTTGCTCTTTCACGTGTTCGCCAAATGTATAGCGAACGATCCTGGGTAAATAATTCTAATTTATACATTTATTTCTTTAAAGGCAAATATGAATTAAAATTAATTAGTAAAATTTAAGTTTTATTTTGTTTATGGCGAATGGGTCATAAATCCGTAAATCCCGCTTTTTTTTCTCTCTTGAAAATGGGCAGTCTGATATAGGTTGAATAATATTTTTTAGTGTATTCT
>MJUT01002601.1:146221-177796 GCA_002080005.1 Gigantidas platifrons
AAAAATGTAACATTACTAAACTAAGTAAATAACGAAAAGCATGCATTATTTACCTGAAAAAGAAAACAAAACATTAAACACAAACTACCGTATTTTAAGAACGATTGGTCGAGATTTTTTTTCCTCAACACACTGGCTTCGACCTATCGTCCACAAGGATGAAGTTAAAAAAAATCTCGTATACAAATTACTTTATTTTGCTGTAGGTTTTTTTCTGAATAAGAAGACTAAAATCATTGATGTTTTTGGAGTTATTTTTTTATTTAAAGCAATAAAAGTATACTTATTCTTATTCTTATTCTATACTAACAGGGGGTGCAATTCCGGGGGAAAATGTTCAACATCCGAAAAAAAAATCAATATTCAATAATTGATTGATTGAAGTGTTAGCAAAAATCAGTTCAATATTGTATTGTATAAAATATATATACTATAAAAAGTATATGTTGTTGAAAAAAATTTACAGGGTAGATCGTTTTACAATATAAAGTTATTATCACAAAATATCTACCGGTAAATATAGCTTGTCCATCAACCACGGCCTGTGCACGAGGTTGAAGGGAAAAAATGGCGGTTGCATGACATCTCACACAATCGTGGAGAACAAGCTTTTTATACTAAATATACTGGAAAATAATTATCGATTTCGTTAAAACTAGATTGTTCTACATTTGAATTGGTCAATAGGAACAAATAAAATAATAACCATGACTTGAAAAAAGCAACACAGGTGAACTCTGTAGGCACTTGTAAATATCCTGACATGATCTGATGATTGAAAATTTACTGGACCCAGACGATCACATAATTTGTGTACTATTAATTAAACACAGTTTAAAGGTATGTCAATAAAACTGCACAAGGTGATACATTGTTTTGACACATTGTTTGATTATTTTATTGAATGAACATCGGGGTCATCCTTTTTACCCACAGATGACATTACAAACCAAACTCCTCATAGAAAACACACAAACACAAGTTTAAAAACACAAACTTTAGTTTTTACTCAAATTTAAGTTGGTTTGTTAGAAAACTCGAGATTTTTCGAGAAATCCAAGCCAGGGCTGGACTCGTATTTTAAAAGTTTCCATTTCGGAAAAGTTACGATATTTCTAGCATTCATTTCCGATTGTAATCCTAAAATTTAAATGTACTAGAAAGATCTATTAAAATTAAACAGATTAAAGAAACACAAGTAACTCAAAATTGTTGTACAATTCCTTTTGATTATGAGGTGCTCCTATGCATCGAACGAGCGTGACAAATATTGACATTTGAACTACCTTTCCTGGCACAATTACACATCGATCACAAAATGTTTGACATGTTCACCTCGAGAAATGTAAAAAAAGAAATCTTTAAATATCCACTCTCACGTCCGACCAAATACTCGGAGTGCACCCACGATGTCCGACCAAATACTCGGACTTAGAGGGTGTTGACTCTCAAATTTATCGGACATTTCTCTGGAGTGAGTCGGACATTTTGGGAGGAATATGTCCGACCTGAGAGTATGAGCGTCGTAACACTTGGAGTGTACAATGTACCTATGCAATCAGTGTCTATCACCACTAAAGTGAGTTTGAATCCCGCTCATGGCGAGGTGTACTCGATACAACATTATGTGATAAAGTTTGTCAGTGACTTTCAGCAGGTCCTATGGCTTTCTCCGGTTTCCTCCATCAATAAAGCTGACCACTATGATAAAACTGAAATATTATTGAAAGTGGCTCAGTCTTCAAAATTAGACATCTGAACTTACTGGCCAGAAAACTTCAAAATTAGAACACTTATATAGATTTTATTGAAAAAATTTGGCAAAAGTCACTGGTCCAAATCAATTTTCACTCGCCGTGGGCCATCGGACCACTGCTAAAGTCGATGACTGGACTGGCTTTAAGATAATAACCCAATCCCGCACTGGTTACTTCATAAAACCATCATTGGAACTGAGGACAGAGGACTAATATCCTCCAACCCATGTTAAAACTCAAAGCACATTCTGGCTTCCATGATTTATTTTGATTCTAATATGTCTAAGAGTACAAATACGGAAATACGGTAGTATACTTTGATTGGAAGACAGTAATTTATATTTACGTTTGCGGACAATGTCGCACACAATTTATGCTGCCAAATTCGAGCAGACGATAATTCATCAACAGGTACATTTACGACGGGAAAGTCAGCTAGTTCGCATGAATCAGCGCATGTGCTAATGAGATTGTACCCAATCGATAAATCGCTCGTTTGTTTACAAAGCGAAAGAAGGACCTCATGTTAGAATATGTTTTAACCTTGTTTCTTTGGGTTTTTTCTGACTAGCATTGTATATACATGTATATATATTATTAATTGCGAAACCCCATTGACTGGAGTCCAAAATCTAATTATTTTGCTGTTAATTTAATTAATATGTAACTTGCAATAACCTATATTGGGATTTACCAAGTACCATGCACATACTACCTGTCTAGTATATTTTCATTTTTTTTCTCGATTGACAATTCAGAGGAGATGTGTCTAGAAAATAAAAGCTTTGTAAATTTAGTAGTATAGATATCACAAATCGTTATTGATTTATATGGCAATAAAGTTTGATTTGATTTGACAAAAATCCTAATTGGTAGATAATTATATTACCTGTATTATTGTTCTTTACAGAATTGTATCAAGACAAATACGAAAAAGAATGAAAAGACAGACACAAATTTACACAAAGATAAACACAAGTCTTCCATCAAGAAAAAAGTCAAAAAGGTAGGAACTTTTTTATATGCTGTATATTACCATCTGCTTATATTGTTCAAAGTGCATGTCATAAATTGATGGGACAAATATGATGATATTGTTTATGTTAAACTATTAATCCTACGTCTTCCACCGAAACTTGAAAGTTTCTTTATATTTCATGTTATAGAGAACAAAATTTTCTTAAATAAATGAGGCTTTTCTATGGGAGACGACTCCATAGGGGACAGGGTCCGTATGATGCTGTCTGGTATGGGTAAATTCAATCAAGGCTACTGATTAGTGTTTGACGTCACATTCGTAACCCTAATACACGTAATGAATTATTTGACTTACGTCATGATGGAAATCATCCCAAGGTATGATAATTTTTGCCTTTAATCCTTAAAGAATTATATTTGTAGTTATACTATAGTATTTTACGGAAGAAGTAGGTTTTTTACTTTCTGCCAAAATTGAAGATCTGGTTATCGTCAACTTGTGTCACTAGAAGTTCTATGTCTTTTACCCTCGTTTAACTGCACTCTACTCGACTCAGTAAAAAGAATTTCGCACACTCATGGAATTTATATTCCCTGATCTTTAATATGGACTCATGTGAGAACCTTTTACAGCCCTTCCAATAATGGGCGATACCAGATACTTTTACCCACCTAAAATGGTCTTTGGTACCTTCTTATTTTAAAAAGTGTTGTAAAAGATATTAATGAAAATTGTTAATATTTTAATAAAAAGTATACCGCCTGTAAAAAGTGAAGTACTGGTAGACTTGAAAATTATTGAAAGCTTTGTCAATTAGTCTTCATGAAATACCAGATTATAATCAATTGAAAATAAAAATCAAGTTTTTGGAAATAATTATATAGTGGAAAATATAATTGTTTGTTCTAATTAACCTATTACTGAATGATTTGATTTTGGTATTAGGCTATACCATAAAGGATATTCATCATGTGATAATATAATGTAGAGAATGTTAGAAAGAATTTCTGTAAGATGATGAATGATTTATATAGATTGCCCATTAAAAATCCTTTGTGTCACATAATATAGAAACAGGTGTCTTTATTAATCTAATTGTCTGTTTGAATATATTAAATATTTATAAATATCTCAGTCTGGATTTGTGGATTGGTGGATTCATAGTGAATGATCTGATCAAAGAAATCAAGAAAAAAATCTTGTGATAATATTAGTATTAGTTGGTAGTAATATGAGAATCGTTTTATCATCCACTTGTGGAAATGTTGATGTTGTTCAAAATCTTTTTGATTTTGGGATCTTAAAAGATTGGGAAATTAAGCAATAATTATGGCTTTAAGTTTTGGAAAAACTTTGAGGATAAGGAATATTGTTTTCCAGATACATGTATGTCTTTAAGTTTTGGAAATAAATTTAGAATAATGAATACACAGGTTTCTCTCCCCTCCCCCCCCAATAAAATCTTTTACCCGAATTTAAATTGACCTACATTCCTGACCAGATCTGTGGTGGAAAGAAGATACTTCTTATTACATTACCAATATGATTTGTTTCCTGGGGGCCAGTTATACAAATTCCAAAACCACCAATCACAGTGAACACCCAAGATTACAGTTTCTGCTAAATTAAGTTTGAAATTTGTCATAGCTTTGTGGGGTTTGTTTCAAAATGCAACACTCAGGACAGTCAAAAAATAAAAACCAAATTGATACAATAAATTTTTTTTCTAAAAAATATAAAATGATCTTTTGAAAAAAAAAAATTTAATTACTTGCACTTGTTAAAAATAACGGCCATGTACGGTAATTGAAAGAATATTGCCAAAATAAATTGACACAAAGGATGTTGATTGAAAGTCTTTTTTTTGTGTATTAAAGTAGTTCCCCTCTGATAAGGCCACCCATTCGGTAATGAAAAAGTGGCCTTTTATAAGGGGTAGCGTTTCCCATGGGAGACAATTTAATAGTATTTTACTATATCAGTGCATCTGAAATCTGGCCTTATAACAGGGATGACCTTTTGTGAGAGTAGCCTTATAACAGGGGTGGCCTTTTGTGAGAGTAGCCTTATAACAGGGATGACCTTTTGTGAGATTAGCCTTATAACAGGGATGACCTTTTGTGAGAGTAGCCTTATTACATGGGTGGCCTTTTGTGAGAGTAGCCTTATAACAGGGATGACCTTTTGTGAGAGTAGCCTTATAACAGGGATGACCTTTTGTGAGAGTAGCCTTATAACAGGGATGACCTTTTGTGAGATTAATCTTATAACAGGGATGACCTTTTGTGAGATTAGCCTTATAACAGGGATGACCTTTTGTGAGAGTAGCCTTATAACAGGGATGACCTTTTGTGAGAGTAGCCTTATAACAGGGGGATGACCTTTTGTGAGAGTAGCCTTATAACAGGGATGACCTTTTGTGAGAGTAGCCTTATAACAGGGATGACCTTTTGTGAGATTAGACTTATAACAGGGATGACCTTTTGTGAGAGTAGCCTTATAACAGGGATGCCACTTTAGAGCAAAATGTACATAATATCAGTCCTCGAAATGAAAATTTGAATTAAAATACAGGTGCGAATCAAATCCTTGAATTTATTTTTATGTATTTCTTAAAAAACACTGAGAAATTTATTGGTCCGAACTGGTCTTCTCTTGGGCCGGAGGACCGGTGCTCATCACGAGGGTTGTTGTAACATTATATCCATTTTAAATTTTCTTGGGAAATCGTACCCATCCTCTAAGTTCATTGCCTAGATACAGTAGAACTTGTTCAATCCGAGTTTTCCGGACATCTGCAGTATCTGACAAAAATGTATGGTCCTAAAGTATTTCTGCTGACTAAAATAAAATCTGAGAATTGTCCCTTGGTGTGTCGGATTAGACAGATAGGCAGGTTCCACTGTATATGTTTACAGTATATATATGGTGTATTACCACATATATAAATATTTATATGACAATAAAATTGTCAGTATACAATGTACCACAGAGAATCAATATTCTGTTGCAGTGTAAATTTTATTTAGCATAAAATAAAATCATGTTTTTGAGAAAAAAGCATCAAGCTTATATTTTTAATATCAATATCTATGGTATTACTTAATAACTACTTGTTATAAGAAAAAAAATCATGTTTTTGAAAAAAATATAATCAAGCTTATGATTTTACTATCATGCAGTTTGTTATTATTTAATAACTACTCCTTAAATCAACAGAAATAGCTATAGATTCCATACAATCTCTGATAAAAACCACTTGACACCTGCATAAAAAGCAATTCATAATCGGCCATTTATCATAAAGACTGCTACAATGAACATAAATTATTTAGATGTAACAGACAACCTTACATCTGGGTGATAAATAGCTACAGGTTATAAAGAAGGTTGATCCCACGGCAGATAATAGGGGGATTTATCAGATCATTGTTAGATTATGTGTGTATATATGTATTATAGTAGATAATGACTACAAGCACTGTAGAAAGTGAAGGAATCATTGGGGGTGGGGGTGGGTGTGTATATATGTATTATTGTAGAGAATGACTACATAGCACTGTAGAAAGTGAAGGAATCGTGGGGGTTGGATGTTTGTCATAATTTTATTAACTGTTTATAAATAAACGTTTTCCTGTGTGTGATTTATCAGATCATTGTTAGATTATTTGTGTATTAGAACAAGGAATGACTGTGTGGCGATGTTGAAAGTGAAGGTATCCGGGGTTGGGTTTTAAGATATAAGAAAATCAAGATTTGTCACAATTTTATCAACTTTTTAGTGTGTCTATGATTTATCAGATCGTTGTTAGATTATGTGTGTATATATGTATTATAGTGGAGATATGATGGCATTGTTGCTAGTGAAGGGAATAGGGGGAAGAGGGGTGGCAGCTGCAAATCACGGACAAACTTAACTTACATACACACCTCATCATGTGCGGGGAATCAATCTATCAAGTAGGATTGATGAAAATCCACTACCATAGTAGCAGGGGGCGGTTTGTATGGTAGTTGGAATTACATCAGTCATAAAATCGACTACCATACAATCAAGGCCATAACGACCCCCTGCTAGTAAATTTGAAGGTTAGAATCTATTTGACATACAACTTCAATTACTGATACATTGTTATGTATATTGTTATTTACATGTAATTTAACTTGTATGTTTAAGTTGAACATTATGACGTGGGGTTAAAGGTCACGTGGCTATGGTATTGATATCTTAAGAAAATACATAATTTTATAGTGCCACGTAACTTTAATAGGCCTTTAGTTACGTGCATCCTTTCACGTATTGAGATTTTGACGAATTTGAATAAATGACAGTCAATATAATTCTATTACAAAATGTAGATTCAACACGCTAGGAATTGCAAATGGGATTTAAAATAAAATATTCTGTTAATAAAGTGTATATATAATTTTAGCGTTTTCGTGACTTGCCGATTTGAACTACAAGGGACTGTGAAAAAAATAATTAATGTAATATTACAGTCCCTTTTACTTTTATATTATTCAATTTGAAATTGGGGTACATTCCAGAATTAACAAAGCTTGTTATATTAAAGGGGGGCCCTTTAGATTGATCCGAAAATTAAAGACAATACTTGCATATCCAGTGGTGGACCTACATTTTTGGGACCCTGAAGTTTGAACTGTTATGGGACCCCTTAGAAACCAGCAACAATATAAGAGAAACATCCAACAAACACTCCATTGAATATGTTGAAAAATTCACTCATTAAGAAAAGGTTGCTTCAGGGGTCCCTCCGAGAATAGGGGCCATGAATGCTTAAGTTTCGGTAGTTTCATAGTAGATCCACCACTACATTGTACAATGTATATAAATGTGTGACCATTTATACTGTAGTCATTTAGTCCTAGGTTTCTAAAATAAAGAGACGGATATCAAGAAATTATAACTAACAGTAGTGCTGTAATTATAATAGTATTAAAAGTGGTTTTAAACATCTTATAATGTCATTATCCTACATTAAGTAGTACACCATGTTTGGTGAACTCCATTACCATATTAGGTTGATTTACAATGTAATCAATCCTAAACTTTGGACAACTATTCCCATTTCATTTTAATCTTCCCATATCCATCACAGTGGCAAATCCTGATAAAATTGAAAATGAAAAAACAGACTGGTAATCCCATTTTTGTTTTCACAAGATGTTTACCCCCCTTTTTTTTTTTAAATCCTGGATCCATGTTCATGTTGCTAGTAAGTAACAGAGTGAATCTGTATCTTGTAGACTTTATAACTATCACTCCCATTTCCTTTTTTTCTCTGTCCCCTCATGTTCCTTGTTCATTAGCATAAGGTCACGACCTATTAAAATCTTGAATGCACACAAATGTTTTAGGTTACACAAACACTTCAGTATTTAAACAAACATCTGAATGATAAGACAAATTTCCCATTCCATGTTTTTTTCACTGTTTTTATGAAGTGATAACTGTATAAAACAGATGTGATTGTTTTATAATGTGCCATCTAATGATTAAAAAATATTTAAAGTTATATGACACATGTGTAACTGTTTTGGTACCTACAAGGCCAGATTTAGACCTAGTGGGAACCAGGGACCAGTAGGTTTTGGGGGCCACTAAGATTTTGTGTACATCATTTCTAACTGTTTAGAGATCTAAAAGTCAGTCATATCATTGTGCAAGTCATTTAAATTTAATTGCTTTTTAAATCTAAAATGGCCCAATAAATCATAAGAGGGCTTAATAATTGTAAAAGAATTCTATTGGATTTTAAAAAATGTTATCAAGTAGAAAAAAATTACAAATTATTTATTTGATTGCTGTAAGTCCATACAAAGTTAATTTCTTGGTTCTCAGGCCCGCCCGCATGTGGAAATTCGTCGCCGCATTGCCGATTTTTTTGCAAAAATAGTAAAAAAAAAAATTTTTAATGCGGTAGCGCTGTCCGTACGGAAAAAACAACTGCATCCGTTTTTCTCTTATATCGCGTGGTCGGTGAAACGCTTTAAAACTCATCATGCTTAAATGAGATTTAAAGCATCGTTATGACAATGTATAAATAAAAAACGTGTTTCCGTTTGACATTTAGACAAAATGTCAATTGTTTCTGTGCAAATTCGGCACAAATGTTTGCCAGTTTTACAAGGAAACATAATAGGGGGCTTCTCCGAAGCTTGTACCTTATTGGAATTGTTTACGGAGATAAAAAATGGTACGTTGGGACCATCGGATTGGACGTTTCCATAAAAATTAACCACTTGTGATGTTTCTGCCACCTTCGGAAGAAATAAAATTGAAATGTTTAATAAAGTAATGAAAAGATTTATACATTGCCATATTTTTCACAAAAAAAAAGAAGAAAAAATGCCTTCCT
Source organism: Gigantidas platifrons (assembly GCA_002080005.1). NCBI lineage: Eukaryota > Metazoa > Mollusca > Bivalvia > Mytilida > Modiolidae > Gigantidas > Gigantidas platifrons. Next base: position 155,338 of record MJUT01002601.1, read on the forward strand.
CGTCACTTTTTACAGCAGTAAAAGGATAAAAAAAAATGCCGCCCTCCCTCATCAATTTTGACAAAAAAGGGCCTGAGAACCAAGTAGTTAACTTTGCATGGCCTAAGTATTTTGTTTTTTTCATTTTTAACTCTAAGCTGTAGGCTTCTCTGAGTTAAACCCCAAATGCTTGGGCCGTGACCCATATTAGCCCATGCTTAAATCTGTGCCTGGGTTCCTACAAAATTGTAGCATGTCTGAAGCTCAACAGGATTTTAGGAGCAGAAGATACTACTATGAAAAGAAAGTTTGAACTGTGATGATCCATAATCCACCAATATCAACAAAAAGTAACAGACACCTTGGGTGGTGGTTGTGAGAGGAGTAGGGGTGTGGATGGGTGTTGATATTGTGGGATCCCAACATTAAAAAACCTGCGGAGATCACATGTTTGCTTTCACTCATAAAGACTACATACAGTTTACTGTCACGAAAAAGAATGAGGCCAACCCTAAAAAAATCTTTGTTTGCTGTTGCCTACTCGAATATTTTCATGTTGGGTAGGTACAAAATGTAGTTAGGGAAATTATTTTTTTTTATGAAAGGAAGTCCGAAGATATAAAATACAAAAAACGTCATGGAATTAGTAGCTATGAATTTGACAGTCTTGATAATAAAAAAAAAATTCAAAACAACAATAAAATTTTTTGGTTAGGGTCAATTTTTCTGGGTAGGGAGGCAATGGCAAACAAATGAAATTTTATTTTAGGCCTGACAACACAAACATGGACAGTAAAATAGCAGGATCAATGAATGCTCCTGGTTTATAATTGATCATTCTTATATGTGAAATAACTTTGTATTAAGTTAAATTATTGGGATTGTACAGTAGGCTTTCAATTTTATTCAAATTCATATTGAAATATTTTATTGGATAAAGCAGAGTCAGTATAATACATAATAACAAATGATACAAGAACATGACATATTATAAACAACGAATGACAGTGACATATGACTAAACTATTAGTTATAGTTCATAATTATTTACGCTAGACCAACGGACACTCAAGCTTTTTTTTTTTCGAAAATCATAAGCCTGATTCAAATAAGTGCATGTTTTTCTAGCATTCACCAGGCTAATGTGTCCAACTGGAAGTCTTCATATGACGTCAATGACGTCATGTTGGTTTATATGTGCCCACGGTGTCAATAACATTTCGCAGAATTTTTTCAGTTTACAATCGTATGTGTTTTCACCGTAAAACAACAAGGAACGTAACCACCACACTTATAGTTGTCTAAAAGTAGTTAGGGTGGGGAATAAACTGATATCTCACAATTGTAAGATACTGGAATTTTTTTCACAAAAATCCCCATAAATCACACCCATCTATATAATAATTTTCTTTACTCAAGCCAAGGATTTTAGTAATTTGTTAATTATGTAGCTTTGTTTATAGTGTGAGTTGTATGTTGTTTTTTGTGTGTGTATGTATCAATTTCTTTCCTCATTTGTAAACACGAACTTAACATTGTAAACATTGTACCTGGTGATATGACCAGGGTACACCTGTATTTTTATAATAGCTTCAGTCAGAAATTACATCTGTGTAAACATTATAGATAATAGGCCAAGCAAATATATATGTTTTAGGTGTTTTACACATGTACAGATAACTTTAAAAAAAGTTTTGTTTGCTTGTTTGTTTGATGGTGTTTACCGCCACTTTCAATAATATTTCAGTTATATCGTGGCGGTCAGTTTTATTGGTGGAGCAAACTGGAGGACCCGGAGAAAACCACCGACCTGTTGCAAGCCACCGACAAACTTTATCACATAATGTTGTACACCTCCCCCTGATCGAGATTTGAACTCACAACATCAGTGGTGATAGGCACTGATTGCATGGGTGGTTGTAAATCCAACTGCCATATGATCACAGCCATGACGGCCCCCTTAAAAAAAAAAGAAATGAAAGAATTTGTCCATATGATGTGAATGACCCTGCTTCTATCTGAATGAAACATATAACTCCAGAGTGGAACAAGTGGGGAAGTTCAAAATTGATCTCGGAATTCGTTTTATAGTCCCTGAACTTATGTATGAATTTTAAATGATTTGCTTACTGAGAACCTAAGCTATTGAAAAGAAACCAAATGGGAGAGGTACATTCGGAAGGATGGAAGGAAACGGGTAAAAATTTGATGCCGCTGATGCCTTGTGGTTGGGTTGGGGGCATAAAAAGACATTTAAAATATATTTTTTGTGGTCTGAAAAAAAAATTTGAATTTTGATCTTGACTCAATTTTATATGTTCATCAGTTTAATAAACAAAAACTTTCTTTCCTCAAGTCTTCTTATCTTGTACATGATATACATGTATGTACATTCTACATTTTAATAATTACGCCATGATATAGCTGAAATACTGCTAAAGGTGGCATTAAACACCAATCAATCAATCATTTTAATAATTACGCCATGATAGAGCTGAAATACTACTAAAAGTGACATTAAACACCAATCAATCAATCAATCAATCAATCATTTTGATATAAAAAATCTTTCCTAAAATCTTTTTTACAACTCTACAAATGGCAATAAAGTTCTGTAGATTATATACTGTGTATATAATACAAAGATTTACTTACACATCAACTGTTTATATTATTTTTGATAGATAACATATGTTTTGAAAAGATCAAGGCCATGTTGAATTTGTATATTATCAGGTTTTTTTATTAAAAAAATTATGACATGTTGTGTAAAACACAGATTGGCTTGTAAATCATATTTTTATTTTACTAAACTTATTTACTTTAACAAAAGTTTGAAGATATGAAAGGGTATTAAATCAGAATCCGTAAATCGAAGGACAGACAATGCAGTGACAAAAAGACAAACGGTGATCTTTAATTAAAACACTACACAGAAAAGTGTGATACAGTTATTTCATATACATGTTAATATGCAAGCGAAGCAAGCTCTTTATGGTATAAAATGTGTACCTAGGATTTTTTGACAAACATGGCTTCACATACTGATGGATATAACAAATTTCTGCACATTGTAAACACGTTCCGTGTAGCACACTTACACACTCAACTAATGAAGATCCTCTTATTAACATAAAGCGCAAAGGTGATCCTAAATCTAGTACCCTCTCTCGTATGTCCGATACCACTGAAACCCGGAACCCGTGTGTAATAAAAATCATTTTGTTAGCTTGTTCTACTTATATTGATATTTTCAAATTTATTAAATCTCTTCTGACATACTGACAAGATTTTTTTTCTGCGCAGAAGTTATCTTTTGTGATTTCGTAAGGAATGAGAGTTCAATTGAATGAGACTAGATTCGGCCCTAAAAAAAGTTGTCCCCGATATATCTCCGCCCAAAAAATCTCAGCACTATTTTGATGCACTGGATGAGCGTGAAATTGGCAGATCATTTTCAGATTCACGAGCATTCATGGCCGTGCCTGTTTCATATTAATCAGAAAGTTAAAAAAGTATGTTTTTAAATCATCTCAATGAAAGCAATGGAATAAGAATAAAAAGAGAAGCCAGAGTTACAGTGATCTTGTCATAGTAATTGTAAAATTAAACGAAGATTGATAAATATGAAGTTTGATTTGGATTTTACTGTATCAACATTAATACTGAGGGCTAACTTGAGATGTGATGCAGTGATCACGTGATTCAGTGATGCTTTGTTTCTGATTCAGTGAAGGACGTATTTTTGCTTATCATCGAATTTTATAAACTTTATTTACATTAATTCACAAAAAAATTGGATTTTCGTTGGATTTTATGTGTTTTCACGGAGGAGTGCTTATGTAAATTTTGATTAATTTTCTCTTTGACTGATCCCCATGTTGTGAACTTCTTTTCACGACCCGCTCGAAGTAGCGAGAACAATGGCCCACATGGCTACATTGGCATCTTTGCCAGTTTTTCAAACTTTTTGGCATCATAGCCGCTTTATTCCAGGCATCAACGCCATTCCCAGGCATCATTGCCGTTTTTTCGCATGTGGTCCAGACTTCGATAAACTCTATAACATTTAATAAACACTTTATTTTGATCAGTTAATAAAGTGGGCGGAGCTTCGTCTTCGATGAGCTGTGACAATAGAATGGATGATAACGAGGTCATCATCACGGAAGATACCGTACACATCGAGACTTCCAGTGTAAACAAACACAATGTTGACTTGACGCAAGTTTTGTTGTCAAACCAAATGTTGATTAAACAACAAGCAGATCTTATTAAATCTATGTCCGGTTTTGTGGGACAAAATGTATCTGAAAATAGTCAAGATGAGTCAGATGATGATTTGGGATCGTATGGCATGGACAAATTAGAGGAAATGTCCGTCGTAAATGACGATGTTGATCCTGAACAGGCAGGGGAAGATGACCTTGAAGTTTTTATGGTCAACGACGAAAAGTTCGCTGATAAAATTGACGATAATTTGGCAAAGATTATCAATGACCACTTTCATGAGAAAGTCCCCAAAGACAAAGTGAGGGACCTTACAACAAAGTACTTGGTGCCAGATAACTGCAAAAATATGGTAGTGCCCAGAGTCAACACAGGTGTTTGGAAAGCTCTCAAAGAACAACCAAAAGTCAGAGATAATGATGCCAAACTTCAGAAAAGCCAGGGCTTTATCTTGAAAGCGTTTTCCCCATTAATTGGGATTATGAATAAACTACGGAAATCTAGAGCTGATACTTTAAATAAGAAGGATTTGGTAGAATTGAAACAGCTGTCTAATGACACTTTTAAACTAATGAACATAGCATTTCGTGACATTAGTTACAGAAGGAGATTTCTGATACAACCACATTTGCAGAGAAATTATGCTGACGTGTGTGCTGATACTGTGCCAGTTACTAAATTGCTTTTTGGGGATGATTTGTCAAAGACAATTACTGATACGGAAGCAACTAACAAAATCGCCAAAGCCGTATCCAGGAATAAAACACACTGTTCCCAAAGAAAAACGACATGAAAGCACCAAAATCAACACCATCTAACCCAGAACATAATTCAGTCGTCAATCATCCTCATCCTTACAACAGGAGATTTGCATATCTTGCCAAGACTCCACAGAGTACACGAAATACCAGTACTCAGAATAAACAAACAAGTGACTATGGAACCAAAATTCCTAAATTTTTAGGGAAAGGCCAGTCAAAGCACAACAAACAGACTTAACTGATACTGCTGTAAGTAATAGTGTTACATTAGTAAACAATGTTGAAAACCAAAGAACCTTTTTTAATTATATGAACACTCCTGAAAATTTCTTTGGGGGAAAGATAGCAAAATTCATTAACCAATGGGAAATGTTAACATCTGATAGTTGGATTTTGGACATAGTAAAAGGATACAAGATTGAATTCGAACAATTGCCTTTTCAACAAAATTTGCCAAATTCAATTCATTTTAATACAGAAGAGTGTAATATAATTAGACAGGAAATTAAAAAATTACTTCACAAGGAAGTTATTGAGATAACTACACCATGTTTTAAAATTTTTATTTCAAACATTTTTTTTGTAAGGCCAAAAGCTGATGGTACACACAGACTTATATTAAATTTGAAATATCTGAATGAGACTTATATTAAATATGAAATATCTGAATGAGGATGTTGAACATATACATTTTAAAATGGAAACTTTAAAGTCAGTGTTACCAATTATTAAAAGGAATTCATGGTATGCTAGTGTCGATTTAAAGGATGCATATTATAGTGTGCCAGTTGACAAGGAATTTAGGAAATATCTTTGTTTTTATTGGGAAAACAGTTTGTATCAGTTTACTTCATTACCTAATGGGTTAAGTAGTGCACCAAGAGTATTTACAAAACTGATGAAACCTGTTTTTTCACATCTGAGGAAAATGGGGTATACAAATATATGTTATATTGATGATATTCTTCTTCAAGGTGACACTTATGAGGAATGCTTAGAAAATGTTACACAAACAACACAATTAGTTGACAATCTTGGTCTTACAATACACCCCATCAAGTCTGTTTTTGAGCCATGTACTTCTATTACTTTCCTGGGGTTCATCATAAATTCAGAAGATATGACAATAAGACTCACCCCAGAAAAAGCAAAAGAATTATCAGACTTGTGTAATAATTTAAGTAAAAGAGTAGAAATAACTATTTGTGAACTGGCTCAAGTGATAGGCAAAATGGTTGCCAGCGAATCAGGAATGGAATATGGACCATTATACTATAAATCATTAGAAATTGAAAAGGACAAAAAACTAAAAGAAAATTGTGGAAATTTTGAAGCAAAAATTCAGATTAGCAACAGTGCAAAGTGTAGTCTTAACTGGTGGTCCAAGAATATTCAGTTGTGTTTCAAATCGTTAATTCTGTCAGAACCAGACATTGTAATAAAAACTGACAGTTCAAAAACGGGGTGGGGTGGAGTTGTTGAAAATACCACACTTAAAACAGGAGGTTTTTGGTCATATGAGGAACAACAACATCATATTATTTTTTTGGAATTGAAAGCAGCTTTTCTGACAATTCAGAGTTTTTTATCAACAGACAAAAATAAACATGTTAAACGTTTTATGGATAACTCTGTAGCTGTTAGTTACCTATCAAAATTTGGAGGTAGGAAAGAACAATTAAATAATCTGACTAGACATATATGGTTTTGGTGTATTGACAGAAACATTAAATTAAGTGTTTTCCATTTGCTGGGTAATTGTAACACTGAAGCCGATAGTATGTCTAGAAATCTTAGTGTTGATATGGAGTGGAAAATCAAACTTCATATTTATCAATCTTCGTTTAATTTTACAATTACTATGACAAGATCACTGTAACTCTGGCTTCCCTTTTTATTCTTATTCCATTGCTTTCATTGAGATGATTTAAAAACATACTTGTACTTGAGACTGGCTGATAAAGAGACAAATAACTAGTATTGATTTAGTATAGCATTCATTTTAGAATGAGAGTTAAACACAAGAGGAATGTTGTAGTGATCAGGGAGAATTGCCATCATAAAATGGCAGAGATACAATAAATATTTGAGTGTGTTGTATTTCGATTGCCTATCTGAGAATGTCTGATATTGTTTATAATGTTGAAAATAAGGTGCCTTCTAAGGTGTCATAAACATTTTAATGGAGATAGAATAATTTAAAAAAGTTATCTCCCTTGATAATATCTTTTGCTTTAGAAAATTATCTCCCTTTATGAAGGTATTTTTCTATTAGAAAATTTTCTCTCTTAATGGGGTCTTTTTCCATGAAAAAGTTATCTCCCTCTTTTGAAGGTTGTTTGTCATTAGAAAGTTATCTCCCTTGATAATGTCTTACCTTTAGAAAGTTATCTCCCATGATGATGTCTTACCTTTAGAAAGTTATCTCCATTGATAATGTCTTACCTTTAGAAAGTTATCTCCCTTGATAATGTCTTACCTGCAGAAAGTTATCTCCCTTGATAATGTCTTACCTTTAGAAAGTTATCTCCCTTATTAGTGTCTTGTAAGGGAAACAAAGAAATAACCTGTCTTTGTTCATCAGAGCATAAGGCATTCTACATTCTACTTCTGCTACACCATTAGCTGTTGCCTTAAAGCCACACCTTCTTACTTGGTTTTTGTTTACAAACATCGCATCCAGTCATATGACATACAGGTGTTAGTCCCACAGTAAAGGAAGGAGTCTTATAATGTGAGGCAGAGGTTATAACAGAGTATAGTTACATTCTGTGTGCCGTAGAGTGGGTATAAGACTGGTGATTTTATTTTCCTACTAACCATACTATTTAAGGTACATGTCATACCAGTTCTTTTCATTATGTGATAAAGTTTGTGAGTGACTTGCCGCAGGTCGGTGGTTTTCTCCGGATACTCCGGTTTCCTCCACCAATAAAACTGACCAACAAGATGTAGCTGAAATATTGTTGAAAGTGACGTTAAACACCATAACTCTTAACCCTTAATTATTTTCATTGTGGATTTTTGTATTAATATTTATATATATTTGTTGTGTCAGTCGGTGAGAAAAAGAACAACTGAAAAATTTACTGGTCTGAACAAGGTTTTACTGGTATTGGTTGGAACAAAGTTTTACTGGTCTTGGTCCGGAGGACCTGTGATCATCGTTAGGACTGATTGGTGTTTATATATATTTGTTGTGTCAGTCGGTGTGAATGTACTGTTACAAAGTGATTTACCCTGGCAACCTGTATGTTTACCCTCTATTATAAATATAAGTACATCATCTATGTAATTGTAAATAACTGGAAACCTTTTGTCTATGATATTGTGCCAGACATTTATTTCCACAAATACATTGGCCAGATGTTGTGCTTCAAATGCTTAAATATATTTTTTAGAAGATAAGGGAACTATTATTTTTCTTTAAATATTATATTTTATGAGTAATTGTGTTTTCGCAGTTCTTTTTTTAACCTTTCTGCCTGGTATTGGTCCAGATACAAGTGAGTTTGATCAAACTTTGTAGTTCTCCTTCTTGGAATAATAGTAAATATTTAGATGGAATTTTGACATTTTTTGGCGATATTTACCGTCTCCTGTGCATTTAATAAATTTATGAAAAATGATATACAATATTACACATCCCATTTACATATAATATGTAATTGTCAATTGGCAACACGTTTTACCACGAAGGGTGCCTTATGTGGAGCAGGAACAGCTTACCCTTCCGGATCACACGAGTTCGACCCAAAGTTTTAGTAGAGTTCATGTTGCTCATCTTTAATTTTCTGTGTAATGTATTGTAGATCGTTCTTTGTACTTTTGTCCTTTTTTCTTTTGGCCATTGTATTGTCTTTCCTTCAATTACGGTTTCTTTTATTACCACCATTTGATATATACGAATCCAGTAAAATAGACTATCCGTATCTTTAGTTTCGTGTTATAAAAAGAACGTTGTTTTGCTTTGTCCTAGAGACGTAGTATTAAAGAATCAATTAGTTTGGAAAAGTCAAGGTCTCAAATTTTAATTTATCTTTTTTTAATATGTGTTGATAATAAAAATATATATTTACATCTTTATTAGAAATTTTGAGACAGTCTATATGTATATAACCCTATGTAGATTTATATATTTTTACCAATACGAAATTTTTTATTTCAGCTTCTTAATTTGTATGATAAAAAGATTTAGAAGTAATTTCTAAAATTTTGAGACCTCTATGCAGTAACATTAATGAAAATTATATATTTTTATCAGTACGAAAAATTGGAGGCCGTTGTGGTCGTGATTGTATGATAGTTGGATTTACAACTACCTATGCAATCAGTGCCTGTCACCACTAACGTGAATTCGAACCCTGCTCATGGCGAGGTGTACTCGATATAACATTATATGATAAAGTCCATCAGTGACTTGTGACAGGTCAGTGGTTTTTTTCTGGGTACCCCGGTTTCCTCCACAAATACAACTAATTATAATTGCCAAGATATAACTGAAATATTGTTGAAAGTGGTGTTAAACACCATACCCCTAACCCTAATCAATACGAACATTTTTATATTATCTTCTTATTTGTATGACAAAAATATTTTGTAGTAATTACTAAAATGTTGAGATTTCCTATAACCATAATCATATATTTTTATCAACACAAAATATTTATTTCGTCTTGTTATTTGCATGACAATATGATTTTATTGTAATTTCCGACCGACATTTAGCTAGCTAACTGCCACAGATCTTGAGATCCCAAGTATTCGTGGAGTAGTCAATATCACAGGAATAATATTGAGAAAGGAAATCGACAGTCTTTCTCATGATCAGACAAATGCGAGAATCAACTCATGATCCATTATTATAGCGAAATGATTGACATCTCTCTCTGTAGTAAAATACAGGTCTAAGAGACAAAGAAACCTATGAATCTATTTAGCCATATTCCTATTGTGATCAGATTCCCCCAATCAATACGCAGAAATTCAATCTGCAAGTCCATCTAACTATGATAACTAGACATAGATCAATTATTGAAAAGCAATTAATTTCTAGGGGGGGAATTATTACAAGTTGTTCATCATGCAAGTGGAGAATATGTTATCTATTTAACTCCTTTGGGATTGACAGGTTTTTGACCTTTTTGAAGTTAATGGTTAAGGTTAATGACTGAAAAAAACGAGGAGTCATGGTTAACTAATTTGTTAATTGAGATTGAAAGACTGCATGAAATCAACTTCAGGTTAAATTAATAAAAGACTTCCTACATTTGGGCTTTATTATAAGTTTGATTTATAAAGAATTATGGCAACCACATTTGTGATTAAATGTTTAGCCTGCTTGCCTCGTGCTCGCCTTGAGTGCAGTAGAGTGTAGGTTCGAGCCCTGATCGGGTCAAACCAAAGACTATAAAATTTGTATTTGTTGCTTCTCTGCTACGCACACAGCATTAAGGAAAAAGAGTACAGACTGGTTGGCTCGGACTCAGGATAATGTGTCCGAGTGTCTACCCACTGACTGTTTAGTGATCTATCACTATAAAAATCCAAGTAAGCGTGTTGGTCTAGTACAAAGTGGACCTCATCATCATTTCATTGAAAATTAAGTTGTTCTTGCAATGATATAGCTGCAAAATTGCTGAGTTGGCGTTAAACAATAATCATTCAATCACTCGCTAAAGGATTCTGGCTTATTCAAGATTCGGTTTAGACAGTTGTCACTGTATACAGTACTACTGAAGTAGGCAGTGCCAGTCTTAGGAGTTGTGGAGTCCAATGCTGTTTTCTCTATAGTCTGTAGTGTGCTGTTGTGTGTACTCGAACAGCCAAGAGTAGAAAACTACAATACACAGGATTTTGACTTTTTCAAGATTCATTTAAGTACTACTGAAGCAGGTGGAAGGTGGAGATGGATTGGACATGTCTTGAGAAAAAATGAGAATGACCTCACTAAGACGGCCCTTTTCTGGACACCAGAGGGAAAACGGTGCAGAGGGAGGCCCAGGATAACATGGTGGCATACCATTGAAGCAGAAATGAACAAATTAAACCACTCATGGGGAAGTCTACAGAAGATGGCCAAGGACAGGCAGAAGTGGCGTACCTTTGTTGCTGCCCCACATGCCATTTGGCGTAACGGGCAGTAAGTAAGTAAGAAGCAGGCAGGGCCAGCTTTAGGAGGTGCAGGGCCCAATGCCGTTTTCTGTAAAACCTGCAGTGTGTTGTTGTGTGTACACAGTACTTGAACAGCTGATAGTAGATAACTCCAGCACTGGGCCTAATTGGGAACAATTCAATTGATCCAATTGGCTTAAGGCCGTCCCTGGAAGCAGGGCCTATAATAAGATACAAGTGAATAAATTCCTTTACATTGTAATTTATTATTTCAGTATGTTTAATACTTCAACAAGGACCCGCGTGGCTCATTGAGTTAGGTAGTTGGATTACCTAATAATACAAGCCTATCACCAATAGGGCTTGGGTTTGCGCCTGGCTTTGTAAATTACAAAAAAGAGTGCACCTGACTCGCAGCTGCTAGTGATAAAGTTTACAAGTTGCTTGCCCATGGTCGGTGGTTCTCTCCGGGTACTCCGGCTTCCTCCACCACTAAAACTGGTCGCCATGATATAGCTGAAATACTGCTGAAAGTGGCGTTAAGCACAATCAAACAAAAATCAACAAAGATACATTGCAATATGATCAGACCCAATCAAGCAGGTGTCATTCTAAGTTGATATATAAATTCATATAAAATTTTCAATGACAGGATAAGAAAGCAGATGACCTTTTAATACAGGTGACTGCTTAATAGAGGGAAGGTTTGACTGGACATGTTTTAACTTTTCAAATTACATTATAATAAAACTTTTAAACTGTTGAAAAATTTTCTCTTTGTAAACAATTGTGTATTATACTGAGCTAATTACAAGACAACATGTATAAGGGGTCATCCATAATTGTCAACCATTTTCCAAAGTGTGCAAGAAGCACACTTTTCCAGACATTTCATATTTTGTCCGTGGATTTTTATAAAAACGGTTTTGTTTTGGCAAAACATTCCCAAACAGGGTTGTTTGTCGAGCCATGCTTAAAAAAATAATCGGAGTTAGAATTAAGTATCACATCGGTGTTTGATTTCGCTTTATATTCAAGTGCACAAAAGATATACACGCAAAAGAACAATAAAATAAAACCGAACTCTGCAGACACGAAAAAAATCCGGAAAGTAAAAAAAAAGCGTACGCTAAAATTGTCGATTTTCTTCACCCCCTCCCCCCCTAGCATGCGTTTTGCACACTTTGGAAAATGGTTGACAATTATGGATAACCCCTAATATAAAAAATGTTAAAATTAGATGGGTTTACATCTAAACACAGTGGAACCTTCTTTAATTAAACTCTGGGGCAGTCGTGGTCGTGATCGTATGGTAGTTGTATTTATACAACTGCCTATGCAATCAGTGCCTATCACCACTAAAGTTGTGAGTTCGAACCCCGTTCATGGTGAGGTGTACTCGATACAACATTAAGTGATAAAGTTTGTCAGTGACTTTGGGCAGGTCAGTGGTTTCCCCCGGGTACTCCGATTTTCCCCACCATTAGAACTGACTGCTATGATATAACTGAAATATTGCTGAAAGTGGCATTAATCTCCAGCCCTAACCCTTAATCAAATGCCTGGCAGATAACTTGTCGATAGAGTTACCTGCTTTATAGTATCAGCATCTTTGATCTTCTATAAGTGATTTCTAACATTTGATAGGGATTTGTAGTTTTGTTGTATGTAACACAATAGTGTGAATAACCGGAGATAACATTAAATGCTAATAGCATTAGTGTGTAATATCAAGTCCATTGACATTATAACAAGGTTTGGTTAAATTATTTATGTCTTAGAAATTAACCTTTTAACCAATACAAAAATATCACATCTTTTTGTGGTTAATGATACATGTAGGCCATAATTTTTAATTCTATTTTTAATATGTTTAATATAAACAAGTTAAAATCTTATAAAGTAAACATTGAACTTGAAATAAAAAATGTTTTTGTCCCAATTTAACTTTGAGTTGTCTCCCTTTTATCATGATTTATCTAATTCAGTTTTTGATTGTTTTTGTTTTTATTCGTGGAGTCTCTATATAATTATTGCATTGTGTATGATGTCACAATGAATTGTCCATAAAGTGGGAAAATCTTGTAGAAATGTGTTTTACACCAGTGACTCAAGGCAAGTCCTATTCATGTGATATTTCTCCCAATTCATGCAGTGATTGGGATTAAAAAAAATTCAATGGGACTATGGCCCCCTTCCCTTCCTTGTCAATGGGACATTTTTGATATGAATGGGCCATAATGACAGAACTATGCACCAAAATCCAGTGTGAAAAATAATGTAGAACAAAAACATTTTACAAACTTTAATACATGGGTGGAGGAGATATATAAACTATCTGACAACTCACACCCTTCTGTTTGAATAAATAGGATGAAGGACATATGAGCTTGAACTTAACACTTTTTTTTAATTCTTGGCTTAAACCTTGATCTGGACAAAAAAAATCCATCTGATATGCATGATAAATGCTGTGCAATGAATGCATGAACATTCCCATTTCACGTTTCCCGGAGAAAGTAAAAAAAAACACAGGAAAGTGACATGCTGATCGGTATCCGATACTTCCCGCCAGGAAAGTGTTATAAGTCCGTTGTTGCTCATTATTGTACTTTGCGGTTATCAGATATATCAGTTTTTGAAACTGGTTTACGATTTATTTAAGCCTGAATTCCGTATGTAAAGGTATAAAATTGTATGTACACAAGGTACCAGATATCGATGTTGATTTGCAGTTGAACTTTCACAGATCATTTTGAAATAAAAACTAAATTATGAATTAGATTACATTGATTGGGATTAAATTATTTTCAATGGGACTATGTCCGTGCAGTCTTGACAACGGTTCGGCTGTATGTATGTCTGACTTCATCAGAAAACGAATGCGCGCGTATGACGCAGAGTTTTTATGTGGAAATGTGCCATTTCGTCGGGTAATGCGACTATGGCGCGGGGCGCGTGGTAATCCCAATCACTGATTCATGTTGCAATCTCGTTTGCTACTCTCACATTTAAAATCATGTTAATTAGAAAATAGGGGCCGCGCCCTGACCGATTGCATAGGCAATTGTAAATCCAGCTACCATACGACCACGACGGCTGTTATATATATATATTTAAGTGGAGATATACATGTAGGATTATATTATACCTGTCAAGGATCACAGAAAATAATTTGAGACATCACAATTGAGAAAATCTCTTTTTAATTTCACATATGTAATTTAGACTATTACCATTTTGGAAAATCCCTTTAATTTCATAAATAATTTGAACCTTCATAATTCAGAAAATCTTAGTGAAAGAAAATATTAAAAATGTATTACCAGTAATTATGATATACAAAAAAAACAACAATATCTATAATAGTAATTAATAGTGATAAGAATGTGAAGGTCAATTGTGGTTATTTTTGGAATTAAGTGATTCTGTTAGATGTCTGCTATAAATTAAAGTATATGATTATACAGCTTGTACATTATTAAAAGGGATCCTGTATTGTAATCACTGCTAATCACAGAGCTCTAGAGACTACAGAGCTGTAGAGACTATGATACTAAGTTGTAAAACTTTTGTCTGATCCATTTGTTTTATTTGAACAATAAAATATGTTTAAATTAAATACAGAAATCTGGATGTTATATATACACCTTGTACTTTATTACAAGGGATCCTTTATTGTAATCATTGTAATATTTTTTCTCAGCATGTTTTAACTTATACCTTATTAAAAGGATCCTTTATTGTAATCATAGTAATATTTTTTCTCAGCATGTTTTAACTTATACATTTTTATTGTACCTTATTAAAAGGGATCCTTTATTGTAATCATAGTAATATTTTTTCTCAGCATGTTTTAAATTATACAGATATCCCAGTATAAATTAAGGGTGTTATATACACCTTGTACTGTATTAAAAGGGATCCTTTATTGTAATCATTATAATATTTGTTCTCAGCATGTTTTAAAGTATAGTGATAGTTACATAATAACAATGGATGGAACAAAATATTGTTTCCCTGATAATTATTGTGTTGTATGTGAGTCATCAACATTCTTTAATTGGGTTTTCAGCCTGATTGTTTATTGATTTCCTTGGGCTATAAATTACTGTTTTATGCAAAGTATGATTTATTGGGAACTGTAGCATGTATACCTTTGATATTGAAGATCAGGGGGTTGGTGTGAGGGAAGGGGAGAGGGGTGTAAATAAATTGAAATAAAAAGGGTAGCATAAATTTAGCAGTCCATTAGATTTGATCGATTGATTGATTGATTGATTGACTGTTGTTTAAGCCTAGCGATTAATATCTTGGTTTATATTTGTGATAAGATCAGATTTACGAAATAATAAATCTTGTAGCAAAGAAGTTGAGAGGTTGCAATGGATATTGGTATAAAAAGGGGAGATAGAGGGTTAAAAAGGGGGGTTATAATATTTAAGGACACATTCAATAATTTTTCAGTTATATCAATGCAGTCAGTTTTATTGGTGAAGGAAAGCATAGGATCATAACTCTTGGCTGGCGAAGATGATTTTGCACTGGAGAAAATAGTTATTTTTTTCCCAAACTTTCTGAAATGCTTATTATGGTCCTGTAAGATGAAGAACAACAATCAAAGTGATGTAACTTATCTGTTTTTACTTTCACCGGACTCGGTCCTCGAAATGAAAATTTGAATTAACTGGTCCACATCAAATTCTTTAATTTATTATATATAATATATACATGTATATACATCTAAATAAAAACTGAAAAATTTACTCGTCCGAACCAAGTTTTACTGATCTTGGGCCGGAGGAACGATGCTTATCCTGAGGTCTGCAGACTCTAAGGCTGGATTTTCAATCATGGTTCCTTGTATGCATTTAAAGTACCAGTTTAAAACATTCATTTTGATTACAGAAAAATAAAATAGCAATGAAAGCCTTCAAAAGACCTAACATTGACATTTGATATAGCTGACAGATTATTCATTTTAAACTATAGGACAAAAGTTTTCTGTGTAAATAAACTTGTCAACAGAGCTATGTATTGTATAAAATGTCAACATACAGGGAGATTTAACCCTATACAAAGATTTCACTCAATAATCCAATTCACTAGAAAACATTTGTCATTTTTACCCACAAAAACATATTATGTCAACAGTATTATGAGGCATTACACAACCTTTTCATCTCAAGCTTTCAAACATAACTGTTCTCTATTATTGGTAAATTGGATTAATCTAAACCCTCCAGGTTTTGTATGTAAATAAAATATTAAACTTGATAAATATTTTTTTTTCTAGGTAGAAATAGTATGGGTTGATTATTAAACTTTGGTTATATTTTATTGCATGCTTGAAATGAATGGAAAAGTATTAATTGCCCCACATTCTCTGGTTGCTTATTAATCTTGAAATCATATGTGAAATGGCCCCTACAATGAAAAAGGATCAAATCTGTACAGGATTGTCACAGTCTTCACGATAGCACCGGTCCTCCGGCCCAAGACCACTCAAATTTTGTTCTCACCAGTAAATTTTTCAGTTTTGATTTAGAACAATATAAAAATAAATTCAAGAATTTGATTGGACCAGATAATTAAAATTTTAATTTTGAGGACTGGATTAAGGTATATCCAGTTCTTTATAATCTTTCTTCCAGGATTAATATCTGGAGCATTTCATTTATAATTTGTGATATGTAAAATGGTTCCCACATAAAAAAACAGTCAAATCTATCAGGGCTACATGCATCTCCAGGGTTGTCATTTTAAGCAGATTGCCGATGATTTTCATAGGTTAATTTCACATTTTGCATCGGTTACTTTGGATTCAATAATTTTTAAAATTACAAATGGAAAATTGATTTTTTTTTCACTATTTTTAGGATCTAAAGGCCTTTCCATACCAAATCTTATCGGTAACATGTCAATTTCCATCGGCTACTTAAAATCATAATGAAAACCCTGCATCTCCAACCCATGATTTGTATCATCCGTGATTTCTGCATCATTTCATTTATAATTTGTGATATTTAAAATGTTCCCCACATAAAAAAAACCCCAATCAAATCTATATGGGCTACATTCATTTCCAGCCCACAATTTGTATCATCTGATTTCCTCATATCAAAATACAATCAAATCTGTGCAGGACACATGCATTGCCAGCCAATGATTATGTCGTATCTTCTGGGATTTCTGCATCATTTCGTTGATAATTTTGTATGGAGTTTATAATCAGCCTTTTAAAATATTGATAATTACTGTCCTAATTAACAAGCTGACAAGCCGATCACCATTAGCCTTTGATACTATTAAAATCCTGGATGATTCAAACAATATATCAAAGGAAATCCCTTGATATAAAGAACAGTGTTTGTCTATTAAAATGTCAGAAAAACCCACTTTTACCTATGTTTACCTAGCACTTAATTTAAACTTTTATTTTAATTGGTTTGTAAATGAAAGATGGAAATAAAATATGGTCTCCTAGTTGTGTGTGTTATGAACTTGTTTTCTGAGTAGAAAATAAATAGCTAAATGTCAAATTAAGTATTTTAAATGGAAATTACATAAAAATCAATGTTTTAATTGTAGTTGAAGTGGTTATAATGTAAAGAGAAGTATGATTCTAATGCTCTCAGATTTTTTTAGATTTTAGATAGTTTTTTTTTAAGTGATTTTAAAATCAAAGTTAAATCCAGCTGGGTACAAGTACGGTACGGTAGTTGATCAGACTGCCATGATGGTGCTATAGTTAGGTTACTCGTCTTGAGTGTCCTAGATTGTAGGTTATGATCCGGCCAAATCATATTTAATAAAAGATTTTAAAATTGTTGTTGGCTGCTTCTCAGCTTAAAAAACTGCATCGGTGGTGTAATGTGGTGGAGTGCACTCCTTGAATGCAGTAGATCGTTAGTTTGAACCCCGTCTTGGCAATTCAAAGACTTTAAAATTTGTATTTGCTACTTCTCCACTAAGCACGCAGCATTAATGAGTAAGAGCAAAGACGTTGAATCAGGATAATGTGTCCAAGTGGAGAGACATGTCTACCACGGACTGTTCAATATTTAATTAAGTGTGTTGGTCTAGTACAAAGCTGACAACATCATCATCTCCACAAATGTAGCTTGTTCTCGCCATGATATGCCTGAAAAAAGCTACTAGGCGTTAAACAACAATCGCTCATTCTCCCCCTAACCCTTACCCATTATTACATCTTTTATACAACAGGGAGAGATTTTTTTTCAATTAACTAAATAAATTAAAGGAAACTCAAATTTTAAGGTAATTGGGAAACAACAAAACATCAAGAATTTTTTTTAGCTCAACACTACATGTATGTGTCTATTACTTAAAGTGATAGGATCTACGATTTTCGTGTTTAATATTAAAATCGGTAAAACGGTGAACTAACGACCAGTCCATAGGTATGAACTAATAAATGCTTAAAATGTCAATTTTATAACTTTAATCAACGTAATTAACAGACTAAAGTTGATTGCTTTTTATCATCTGTACGAATCGAATCGCGCTCATTAATTATGCAAAAATGCGATCCCAGCATGGCCTGCGATGACCTCGACCTGACCAAAAAGAATCATGGAAGCTGAGTGCATGTTTTATCAACAATGCGCTATTTATTATATATAACGTAGATTGGAATCTGATATTTGAATAAAATCCATTGTTAGGTAATAGTAAACCAATTCTGAAAACTTTCACGAACCTCTCAATACAGATATGTGATTTTACAACACACACTACAACGAGTTTGAAAAATTATTTTTAGAAATGACCGCTAAGGCACGGTAGAGGGATATTATTTTGTAAACAGTTATATCATGAGTTCCTAAGTTCAATGAATCCTTTAAACTCCTCCAACGGTCATGCTCCTTCCCTATATTTATCTTGGATTTCGCATATCTTGCTATAACTTCTTTACGATTTCTTTTGCGAGCAGAATCTGTCAATGTAGCAGGTCTACCACGTTTCGTTTTTATTTTGGACGACATGTTGTATTATTGTGCGCTTGCGCAGACATAAGATTATATGAATATATATAAATAGAAATCGATTTTTTGTCACTGACAAAAATTCACAAACTATTGTCTCAAGTAAAAAATCATTGACAAGGGGGTACGTTTGATATAAAATCATATATTTTTTTTAATTTAATTACTGAAGGCATGATATTTCCCTGATAAAAATGAAATGTATTTTTAAAGGAAAATCATAGATCCTATCTCTTTAATTAAACTTTACATTCTTTTACATTTGCCCTCCTCTTTTCGAGGGTATTATATAGCATATTATTGTGTGCTGACCAGCAAGATATGCATAACAATCTCAAAATGATAGGCTATATACATGTAATACCCTTCTTGGGCCTCGGGCTCATTACAAGAATGACCCTCATCCTTTACATCCTTACATGTTTGCTTGGAGGAGGTAACACTTGTTATTGGACCAAATAAATAAAAATGTATTTTTTAATAGAGTTGAAATAAAAAATGCTAGTGTTTTGATAATGGTAATAATTTGGATGTTGATTCCTCTCTATCTCAAAAAAAAAAAAAAAGATAGAAAGATATTAATACAAGACATCCTATCATTACACTAATTTATAGCTATTTATTTCAGTCAGCTGTAAATCAAAGGGAAGATAACTAGGTATTTTTCTTCTGTTCTCTATGACACTTAACATTGTGATTAAAAACCTTCATAAAATCAGCTGACAGTTGTTGATAATGATTATCAATTATACATTGTAATATATCAATTTGCTTTGATAAAATTATTGGTGAAAACTTAACATGATTTGGCCGTGGATTGACTATCACCATAGAGAATAATAATCATTTATAATGTATCGGTGATCTTGTACTTCTTCTCTGTGTGATAATTTGTTTCATATTCTATTCCCGGCACGATAGCTTTATAAAATTGTGATTACGGTAAAGTTGAGATGGATATAATAGATACTTATAGAAATAAAATAGATATCGTGTAACTAATGTTAAATGCAGTCAGCTGTAAATCTCGCAGGGTCGGAGGACTTGGAACACCAATCAATACCGTTAGAGTAACGTTAGAGATCATTTATTCACATTCATTATCAAGTGACATAATGGCGGATAAAGGTGATATTTGATCAAACTTAGAGAATAATCTGAATAATTTTTTTTTTGCATTGTTTGTGAAATCTATGGATGCTATCATTTCTACAGCAGAAGAAGTGTTCGTTAAACCTCAAGCTAAGATAAAGGTAAGAAGAACCAGAATGACCGTTGGAGGGGGGAAGTTTATGGAAATTTTCAATACACCTTTGTTAATATAGTAAATTGGTATTTATCAATAGAGCCTACATAATTTCTTAATGACTATTGACACCTGTCATAAAAGATATGTTAATTAATCAACGGGATCTAATTTAGTATTCACCATGTGGTTTTTTTTTTAATTTTCTATGAATACATAGTAATCCATATTTTCTATTTTTAAACTTGCAAGAGTTTTATTTTACATATTATATCATATATATCATGCACAGAATTGACATGTTTCCTGCATTAATTGACCTTAGTGTGGGTGTACCTAGTGTGATGTTTTGGTAACATTTAAATTGATATTCACACTCATGTATATATGACTTTTGCTCTTCCTACCATTTTGATCTTTGATTTTAAAATTGTTCTGACAGTGTGGGTTTTTTGGGGGGTTTTTAAAAACAAATTTTATTCAAGATTTTTTTTAAAAACAATATTTGCTAGAATAAATTTTATTAAAAAAAAAATTTGAAATCAATGATGATTTATAAATAATGCATAAAGCTATGGTTGATTTTGAAATTGTTCCAACATTTTGATATTTTTTGTTTTCCATTTTATTCAAGATTTTTTTAAGCAATATTTGTTAGAATAAATTTGATTTAAAAATATTCGAAATTAAGTATAATGATATAGAACTACATAAAACTATTATTTTAATTTTTTTTTGAAATTACAGATAATTTATAAATTGCATAAAACTATCGTTTCCTGTAATTAAGGGCTTGTGCCACTCATTGATATGATAGTACTTTTATCATGATCTTAACAATAATTTTTATTTTATCACAGTACCATAATATTTTTTTCAGTTATTTCCTTAAATATTTATTTAATAGTTACTTATTTATAGGGCATTATTGTGATTTCTAGACTGCCCAAGGAACAGTAGTATTGACTGAAACATTGATAATGCCCTCGCCTGTGGCTCAGACATTATCAGTGTTGAAGCATTCGGCAGCAGCATGTTGGTTTACATTGACAACTGCACGACCTCTGTTGCGTTTTAAAAAAAGGGACGCAACTTTTGGTCATACACGCTTTATCATGTTCATGACTGGTGGATTTCACTAACACAGATTTATGCATGACACATGACCATGTCTACACCAAGGAAAAAGTCAAATTTAGAACTGATATAAAATAAAATATAATTACTCTTGCATTCCGACTCGGAAATTGTTGGACCCAAAGCTCAATCAAATTTTCAATTCCAGATAAACAAAACAATTAACAATCCAGATAAACAAAAAAACAAAACAAATAAGAGTAAATAATAATAACAAAAGATTTGACAACCAATCAGTGTTAATTTTGTTAGCAATTTATTTAAGTGTCATCGATCAGTGTTTATCATGCAATGCAATCCAGAGACTTAATAAAAAAAAATCCAGCTTGTCTCAAATCTGCTAACCCTACCGACCCCAAGTTTCAGTGCCAACCTAAAGGTTTTATCACCATTTTTGGACAAGCACTGTTAAAATTAGATTCTTGTCTTGCATATATACTTAGGTAAAAATATTTAAAAAAAAGTTTTGCCTACCCTATTTTTCCCCCAAATATATATGTTATTTGAAACACATGTTTTTTATATCCCCCGCAAACAAAGTTTGGGGAGGTATATAGGTTTCACCCTGTCTGTCTGTCCATCTGTCTGTCCGCATAGAGGGTACATGGTTTGTCCGTGCAACTCCTACAGTTTTTTTGCTAGGAAGTTTTTGTCCCCCGACGCTTCGTCGAAGGGGACTATAGAAATGGGTATCGTCCGTCCGTCCGTGTGCTTTTTGGTTTCCAGATGATAACTTGTGAATGAAAAGTCAGATTGAAGCTAGGTTTGGTATGTAAGTGTATCTTATGAATATCTAGGTCAAGTTCGATAATGACAATTTTTCGACTATTTTTACTAGAGTTGTGCCCCTTTTTATACCTCAAAATTGCTAAATATTTGGTTTCCAGATGATAACTTGGGAACAAATAGTCAGATTGAAACTAGGTTTGGTATGTAAGTGTATCTCATGAATATCTAGGTCAAGTTCGATAGCGATAATTTTT
>MJUT01002601.1:189691-207582 GCA_002080005.1 Gigantidas platifrons
AAAAAAAAATGCAAGAAAAAATCATTTTCTCTGAGGTTTCTTTTAGCATTAGATGCTACTTTAAGAGGATATAACTGAAATATTGTTGAAAGTGTCGTTAAACACCATAAACCTAAACCAAGCTAAAATATATAAGCAGTCATCGACTTTAGCAGTGGTCCGGTGGCCCATGGCCAGTGAGCAGTCATGGACTTTAGCAGTGGTCCGGTGGCCCATGGCCAGTGAGCAGTCATGGACTTTAGCAGTGGTCCGGTGGCCCATGGCCAGTGAGCAGTCATCGACTTTAGCAGTGGTCCGGTGGCCCATGGCCAGTGAGCAGTCAAGTGGTCCGGTGGCCCATGGCCAGTGAGCAGTCATCGACTTTAGCAGTGGTCCGGTGGCCCATGGCCGGTGAGCAGTCATCGACTTTAGCAGTGGTCCGGTGGCCCATGGCCAGTGAGCAGTCATCGACTTTAGCAGTGGTCCGGTGGCCCATGGCCAGTGAGCAGTCATCGACTTTAGCAGTGGTCCGGTGGCCCATGGCCAGTGAGCAGTCTTCGACTTTAGCAGTGGTCCGGTGGCCCATGGCCAGTGGAAATTGATTCGGACTAGTGACTTTTGCCAATTTTTTTCAATAGAATCTATATAAATATTCTAATTTTGAAGTTTTCGGGCCAGTAAATTCGAAAGTCTAATTTCAAAGACTGTATTTAAGACTTGTTTTCTGTGTCTGATTGTGTACTTAAGAAATAAATCATGCAAACCAGAATGTGTTGGGAGTTTTAACATGGATTGGTGGATATTAGTATTTTATCCCGAGCCAGAAGCGAGGGATAAAATTTACTAATATCTGCCAATCTATGTTTAAACTCAAAGCACATTCTGGCTTCCATGATTTATTTTGATTCTGATATGTCTAAGAATACAATTATGGTAGTATACTTTGATTGGAAGACAGTAATTTATATTTAAGCTTGTGGAAAATTCGCACATAATTTATGTAACTCGAATAATACTGCGCCCTCTAATAAAGCGAAAGAAGAAGGTCATGTGAGAATGTATGTTAATTACCAATTTACTAGTAACCTAAAAATATTTTTTTTGCTGAATAATGGAAAACTTTCTCATAAGACTGATCTGACTATCCAACACAGCGTAGATTTACAAATATAATATTTTATTAAGAACTTAATCTTCTAATACTATCGCTACTATGCAGCGTGCGTTTTTAGTTGACACCTGCGGAACATTTCTTTTTCGTGAATTGTTTTTAACATGACCAGATAATCGCTGTAGATTAAATAACAGAAAGATAGCATGTTGACATTCCTAAACAGGGTTCAGAGATCTGGGTGGCAGTTATGATAGAGATCCAATATAAACAGAGACAGCGGGTGCTGAATGCCCAATGTAAAAGACATGTTAATTCCTTGTTTTTTCAAAGGGCTTTCTACTGTGGATGACAACGAAATCCTTGTGTAAACGTCAGGACATTGTAACGTCCTGTCCAAATTGCTTTCATGGCTCACTCCCGGTAACACAGGGTTGATAAATACCGATCATCATTGGGAAATTATACTCTGCTATCAGTCATGAGGTGATAAAATACCTGAACTGAAGAGCCGTGTTTTAGATACGGATAAATTTCATTACCGTCCCTGTACATCCTGGGGTGACAATATCCTATTGAAAACTTGTCGTGGACAGACCTAATACAATAAAATACTTCTATCAAACAGCCAGGAGTAGAGTGTAGTTTGATAACGATTTTAACACAAATTTATTAATTTCTCGTTCATTTTTTTTTTACACAGACTGATGAAAAAATTTTATTTTATAAAAAAAAACTGGAATTTTGTTATATTTATGTAAAATCGTTTTTTACTTAAAACTAGAAAATTTTGAGTGATTACATATTATTAGCTATTTCATCATCAAAATTGAAGACATAGACTGGATATTAAATGTACAATTACATAATAGTGTATGTACAACTTTATATAACATAATAAAAGTGTTGGATTAATACAATTTTAGACTTTTAAGGTAAGGTTTTGATTTTTTGTAAAAATACATTTTAAATTTTTAGTTTATTGCAAATTGTATATAACAAAATGAAAAAAAAAACCCCAGATATAACACTGTCTGAACAATTCCAAGATCCCATAAGGAAATCGTAGAAATTATTTTATACTAGTTATTTAAAAGATTGAAGAATTTAAAGTTTTATCAACAAATAGAAGAGGTACACTGTAATCATTGTGTTTGATTGTTTTTCATGGAGGACACATTTTTTTGGTAATCTATTTCCTGTTTTAGGTAGATTTTTTTCTGTTCTCTATCACGGACTTGAGTAAAGGAGTAACACGATGGGTGTCTTGTTAGAAGCAGGAACTGCTGATCCTTCACAGGTACCTGGGTTCGCCCACTGTTTTTGATGGTGTCCGTGTTGCTCATCTTCTTAGTTTTCTGTTTTGTGGTTTTCTGTTTTGATTGTCTTCATCCCGTGTCTTGTGTGCCCAATGTTGCCAGTGTCTCTTGGATTGTCCATTCTTTATTGGCCCAACTTTATTGGTTATAGGCTCTGCTTGCACAGGTAGTTGTTAATCCAACTACCATACGATCACGAAGACCCCCTCATAAATTTTAGGGTCACCATCATTTTCTATTTAAAGTTGATATAGAAAGATATCAATTTTTTCTATTTATTTTGAGGTTGAGCCTATACTGGATGACGCATAAATGTAGACAGTTGATTACACCCTTAATCTGATACAGATGTTCCTCCTACAGTTTATTATTTATTAATTTTTGTTGACATTTACGTAGAATTCACTTGGAACACAAAAAAAATTGGATTTATCAAAATTGACGCCAAATTGATGTATAAAATTCATTTGAAACAAAAAATTCTGATTTATCGAAATTGACAGTAAATTAAACACTGTTCCGTGAATTTATCTATTTTTGTCATTCAGGACATGTTTATAGGCCAACATAAAATCAAATTTCACAAACCTGTGTCCTGGATTCTAGTTAGGTTATCAGCTATGCATTTATTCCACTATAAAAGTGTGAATTCAATCAGGTTTTGTTGCTACTTGTGAGTCACATGTGAAATTAATGGACATAGTATTGACAATATCCCTAATGATGTGCTTGGAACTCCATTACATAAAGGAAAAAAATGTAATTATTTAATTACTAAGCTGTTTATTTTGAGTACCAGCATTTGGTGTTATTTGTCACTTTTAGCAATTTTTTCAACTATATTTTGACTACCAGAATTGAAGCCCAGACAACTACATGTATAGCAAGCAAACTGACCGGTGAAAACCCCAACCATGAGTAGTCACCTTGAAATCTTGACACTTAAGATCAGTATTGGTGCTTGTACCCTTGTCAGTGGTGTTAAGATTGTGGTTTATATTTTGTGTTCATATATAAATTGAGGGCCCTGGTGGTTCAATGAGTTAGTTAGTTGGATTACCTAACAACTCATACAAGCCTATCACCAGTACAGCATGGGTTTGCACCCGGTTGTGTAAATTACAAAAAAGGATGCACTTGACTCGCAGCTGCAAGTGATAAATTTACCAGTTGCTTGCCCATGGTTGATGGTTCTCTCCTGGTACTCCGGCTTCTTCCACAACTAAAACTGGTCCCTATATGATATAGCTGAAATATTGCTGAAAGTAACATTAAACTAAAAAAAAAAACAAAAAAAAACAACTATATATAAATGTCTATATTTTGATCACTTGGTTATCTATGTTTTCATCAACAAGGAACATTGGGTTTGGTTTATGGTGTTTAATGGCACTTTCAGCAATATTTCAGTTACATAGGGGCGGTTAGTTTTATTAGTGGAGGAAACCCCGGAGAAAACCACTGACCTGCCGCAAGTCACTGACAAACTTTATTACATAATGTTGTATCGCCTGAGTGGGATTTGAACTCACAATATTAGTGGTGATAGGCACTGATTGCATAGGTAGTTGTAAATCCAACTATCATACGATCACGACCATGACGACCCCTGGGAGCGTTAGGATTCCATTACTCTTATTTTGTCTCTCCCTAATTCCATTTATCCTTTTCCTGTTGTCTTTTTTGTGTTTTGGAGAATTTAAAATACATTACAAGAATTGTGCGATTTCGCCATTGCCATTGGTTGTTAGATTGTCCCTACATTTGATGAGGGCCAGACAAGTAGTGAAAATCATGCCTACATTTTTACGATTTTGAAATGTTTTTTTGTATGCTAAATTGAAATATCATTTTTTTTGGGTGTTGCATATCATTTGAGATCATCAAGCATTCATATTAGCAATAATATATCATCAGTGTTTCAGCTAGACTCTGAAATCTTCAGGACAATTCCCAGTTTTATCAAAATTTCTTCAGGAAATTCTTTAATAATTAAACTAATTTTTATGAAGATCTTCATGACAAATTTGCATTGAGAAATAGGTGGACAAATGTCCTGAGACTGGTGCCTAGCTGAATCACTGTTTCATTTATATTTTTACATGGTGATGAATTTAATTTTGTTCCTCTTCCTTGACCCAAAACAACAAATAGCATGCAATTGTAAGCATACCATTTTATCTAAAGGTATACCAGTACATCATGATGATAACAAGGGTGATCTCTCTCACTGTTTCTAAATGTACAAGTGTCACAAGCTGATGAGAGATCAGTGATAAATCCTAACTGATAACTGCTGTTTACTGGATTACTCTGAAGTGTTCATCTTATGTAGGTTTTGTAATGTGTTGTCTTAGATATATTGTAAAGTGTTCATCTTAGTTGGATTTTGTGAAATGTGTTCATCTTGGGTTTTGTAAAGTGTTCATCGTAGTTAGGTTTTGTAAAGAGTTCATCTTAGGTTTTGTAAAGTGTTCATCTTAGTTAGGTTTTGTAAAGAGTTCATCTTAGGTTTTGTAACGTGTTCATCTTAGTTAGGTTTTGTAAAGTTTTCATTTTAGTTAGGTTTTGTAAAGTGTTCATCTTAGTTAGGTTTTGTAAAGTTTTCATCTTAATTAGGTTTTGTAAAGTGTTCATCTTAGTTAGGTTTTGTAAAGTGTTCATCTTAGGTCTTGTAAAGTGTTTGTTTTAGTTAGGGTTTGTAAAGCGTTCATCTTAGTTCGGTTTTGTAAAGTGTTCATCTTAGGTATTGTAAAGTATGAATCTTAAGTTAGGTTTTGTAAGTGTTCATCTTAATTAGGTTTTGTAAGGTGTTCATCTTAGTTAGGTTTGGTAACATGTTCATCCTAGTTAGGTTTTGTAACCTGTTCATCTTAATTAGGTTTTGTAAAGTGTTTATCTTAGTTAGGTTTTGTAAAGTGTTCGTCTTAGAGTTTGTAAAGTGTTCATCTTGGGTTTTGTAAAGTACTCATCACAAATGAGGAGTTCAAAGAATAACTGTAAAATTTGAAATTTCAACTGGATTTATTTTTAGTGTGTTCATCTTAGTTAGGTTTTGTAAAGTGTTCATCACAACTGAGGAGTTCAAATAATAACTAAAATCTTAAATTAAAACAGGATTTATTTTTATAGTGAATCATGTAAGGAAATTATGTACTGTTTTGGAAGGTAATGTACATTGGAATTTAAAGCTAGGGATATATATATATAATTACACCATATTTCAAAACTGATTGCACTTCGTTGCTTGGTTTGTAATAGATTTGTGAGCATTAAAAGTGAACCTGTGTGTAAATTTAAAATGATATATATATGAATATATTTTATGACTGTGTTTGAGAGTTATTTAATTTAGTTTGTACAAAAGATAAGTAAAAATTAACATAATGGTTATATGAAATTTACTATAAGTGTAAATTAAACCAAAGATCTGAAAATATTTACTGTTTCAAGAGAAGGAAATAATTAGTTATTAAAGTTCTATTTTATGCACCTAAGTCTAGACTCTATTTTTTTGTATATGATTATGCTAATATGCATATACCATATACAATAAAATGGGTATATTTGTCAACTGGAAGAAATAGTAAAAAATAATGTTATAAGACTGTTTTTAGGAGAGGTAGAATATTATTAATTTTATCCTACAGTTATTCTAGGCCCAACTAAAATTATCCCAGGTTAATCTAGGCCACACGAAAACAGAGAATTTATTTTAGCGTTATTTATTTAAATAGAATTTCCAAACAGGAAAGTTTGTTTTGATTTGACAACACAAAAATGTTTTATGCTAAAAAAAGCATTTAAACATGGCAACCTTTAAAAAGATCAAGACCATGGAGCATTGAACTGCAACACTATAAAGTAAACCTCAGGTCTATTGCTGGTATATATATATAGCAACCGGTTAGACCAAGGTATGAGACTTATTGCTGGGTAGCGGCCGCTCGTTTTGAGGAGTTGGGAGAATTTATACCAATGATTTGTCGTTAGTTGTCAGAGGGGTCTAGAAACATTTGAGTGCCTCTTCAGTCTTGATTGTACCATAATACCACACGCAGTGTAATAAAACACTCCACTCGATTGTACCTCAAGTACCATGGACAAACAGTCATATTCTCTAACCTAGTTGTACAAATATGTTCTATTTAGTTTTTAACAATTGATGAATTTTTAGGTGACGAAATTTCATAAGATTTGATGATATGAAGTGTTAATGCAATGACAAATTGAGGGTTGTCGAGAGCTTCATTAAAAAATAAGGTGAGTCACTTCAGTCCAAGTCGGTTGCCCTGTACGGTGCTCGGTTTGGTTAAAGTGTCCTGACTTAATTCTTGATATTATTTATAAATAGTTGATTTACTATGAAATAGTTCAAAGTGGAAAGGAAATAATAGAGGGATAGTGTACAGTTAGGATAACCTAGAGAAAACCACTGAGTGACATGCCGCAAGTCCATTTACTGTCTTCAGGATGTAGCTTGAGAATGCTATATTAGTTTTGTGTATGTATCATCCTATGCCGTCATCCCCTCTCTTATAAGGTTACCCGGTTTACAATGAAAAGGTGGTCTCACAAGAGGGTCTACCTCTCTTCAGGGGTGGAGGGGGGGGGGTAAATTTAGTGGTATTTTATTATCTCAGTGTAACTGAAAGCTGGCCTGATGAAAAGGGTTGTGTTTGATGGGAAGGGGCTAACTGTGATTTAATCCATGTTATGTCATTTTCATTCTTCATTGAGGGAAGCTGTACTCCATTTTAGTGTATTAAAAATCAAAGAAATATACACTTAATGGACTTTAATCAAGCCTGACTACATCATATACTAATATGCACTTCCTGATTTATTTTCCTTGTTAGATTTCACATGCCCATCCAATTTTTTCTGCATTTGATTTTTTATACTTTCTGTCACCAAGACTTGTAAATTTTATGTACTTATAACTTATAATTGAAATACATATTTGTTTATTGGTTGTTTTTTTTTTGGGGGGGGGAGGTATTTGTAGCTTGACATATGAGGTACAAACTGTTGCATTATGGGAATTGGTTTATTTTAAATACTTTCTATAAAATTAATTCAAATGACTATGATAGCATGACAACCCCTTTAATAAATATATGACAATTCTATATTGAATTTTTCCCATTTAATAAAAACTAAATTAACACATTTTACTGACAATTATGAGTAAAATATGGAAAATATCAATATTGAAATACAGTAGATTTAAAATTTAAATGTTAAATATTTTTTTTCTCCATTCAAATGAAGTCAACATTTTAGACTTTGATTCATTTAAAGGAGATAATGATTTAAAAAAGATCAATTTCCTGTCTTTTTCCAGTTGTCATGGCGATGGGAATGATGACTTTATACAATTTAGTTTGATAATCATTAATAGGAACTGCAAGGAACTTGCATGTAAAATCAGAAAAATTGGATTTCATTCTGAAATTGATTTGGCAGTGTCTATTTATTTGGAGTTTTTGAACTAGAAATTTAATTGCATAACCTTAAAGAATGTAAGAATCCTTAATGTCAGATTCATGTACATCAAATTAAAGGACAAATTAAAGATGAACTTAAAATTTATGTAGAATATTTTCTAGATTAATCGGTTATTTGTGGAAAGTACATTTGATATGGTGATTACAGTAGGATAAAATTTTGACGAGTCCCAAGCAAAATGTCATGGGTCCCTTTAGTGCTTGTTTGTTATTATTTTATTTTTTTTGTAAAAAATTGTGAGTATTTATTTACTTTTATTTTTTTTGGGGGGTAAACAAATTGTGAGTCTCAAACACAAATGATGAGTCCAGGAGTTTCTTAGATGAGTTGTGAGTCTCAAACACAAATGATGAGTCCAGGAGTTTCTTAGATGAGTTGCAAGTTTTTCTCTGATGAGGGTAAATGTGTGTATTCTATCCACACCAGTCTGTGAAACTTGTTTGTTTGTTCGTATGTTCAACAGTCACGTAGTGAACTCCAACATTCATTACCTTTCAATACAATGACACCTGTTTGGTCTAAACTGGTGGTGCCAGTTTTTCATACATTTTTTTTTTTAAATAGTCTGATATTACACAACAATATTCTGCTCTGGCATATGAACTTGATCTTTCAGAGCTACTTATAGAAAGACCTCAGGTGACAATAGCGAGTTCATTATCTTGTATTTCATACTTGTACTTCCGGGTACTACAGTTTTCTCCAACCAATTAATCTGACCGCCACGATATAACTGAAATATTGTTGAAAGTCGCATTAAACACAACAAATCTAAATCAAGTGAAACGCCTTATTTATATTTCTACCTACGGTAGGCAATCATTATTGGTTATTCTACCTGTTAGGTTGTATCGTGATGGTCATGGTGTTTAACGCCACTTCCAGTTTTATTGGTGGAGTAAAACCTAGTAACCGGAGAAAACCACCGACCTGTCGCAAGTCACTGACAAACTTTATCACATAATGTTGTATTAAGTACACTTTGCCTGAGCGGGATTTGAGCTGTTAAAATATCTGTTCCATGTAAATCATCAATCTACCCATAGCTTTTATACTGTAATATTTTGTTAATTTGATAAAAAAATTTGACACCAAATTCCACTATATATGAAAATAAGTATCTCTCAGACACTAGACAAGGAGATTATAGCATCTACCACTCTTCCGCCCATGCATTTAAGCCCCTCTCCCAACCCACTTGTAGGGAATGAAGTCAGCTAAATTCAACTCCTTCTCCCCTCCCCAAACCTTGTGAAACAGAAGTTATTTTGAGTCCCAACCCCTATGAAGCAAAAACGGTACACCCTATTTAACATCGACTAGGTGTGGTAAACAATCAAAAAATAATAAAAACAGACAGGAACATTACATGCATGGGTGTGGTGCAATATGGGTATTTTATGTCACTGTCGCTGCAGTCAGTTTAATTTGGTGCAGGAAACCAGGGTACAAGTATAAAACAATCAACTTGTTGCTGAAGTCACCATCAAAATTAAAAAAACAGAGTACCAGTATAAAACAACCAACCTGTTCCTTGTCACCATCAAAATTTATAAAACCTAGGGTACCAGTATAAAACAACCATCCTGTTCCTTGTCACCATCAAAATTTATAAAACCTAGGGTACCAGTATAAAACAACCAATCTGTTCCTTGTCACCATCAAAATTTATAAAACCTAAGGTACCAGTATAAAACCATCAATTTGTTCCTTGTCATCAAAGTTGTAGTGCGGGCCTGGGTGGCTCAGTGAGTTAGGTAGTTAGATTACCTAACAACTCATACAAGCCTATCACCAATACGGCGTGGGTTCGCACCCGGCTTTGTAAATTACAAAAAAAGGTGCACTCGACTCGCAGTCGCAAGTGATAAAGTTTACCAGTTGCTTGCCCATGATCGGTGGTTCTCTCTGGGAACTCTGGCTTCTCCCACCACTAAAACTGGTCGCCATGATATTGCTGAAATATTGTTGAAAGTGGCGTTAAAACACCAAAAATCAATCAATTAAATCAAATCAAAGTTGTAGTATTCAGCAATGATAGTCACTGATTACATAGATAGATATAACAGGAACTACCATATGATTGCGGCCAAGACGGCCCCCATTTTTCAAACCTCAGAAAAATAAATTAGTAATATATCACACAGATACATTTGTTAAGATCCTGTAAAATGAGTGTAATTACATTGACAGATAAAACTCTTAATCCAATTGCATCATAAAAAAGACATTGCACAACCATTTTTTTATTTTTTTTTATCCTTTATATGGTACATTATATTCTAAAATACCATTAGGACTAGTAATTTAGCTTGCGACAATGCAGTTAAAAGATAATTTTGCAGGAAATTATTCAAGGGAATAGGATTAATTCCAGTTGGAGCTAGGAATTTATACTATGTAATATTCACTGAGAGAAAACATCTCATGTGGAAGATTTCGTTTCTCATTAAACATAAAAGAAACAAGATTTCAGTTTTAATGGTAAAAATCTTTTTTTTTTCTCTCATAGAATTTCCAAACAGACTCGTTGAAGGCTTGCATATTTCAATAAGATTAAAGTGATAAATTAAGTGTGAAAATTCATAACTCGATTGTGTATAGGATATTGATGATTTTAATAACCTGGTTTTTTTTCTTCATTTGTCAATTCACAACCGAGCATTCAGCGAATTGTTGTCAATATTAAGAGTTTGAAAATTTGCATAAGTATCCAACTGTGCAGGGAACAAGAGGCACGTATCCAACGGAAATGAGAAACTGATATTTTGTTTTCTGAAAGAACGCATGAATAAACTCGACCACGTACCGTTTGACAAAAGTCACGGTAGGGTCTAAGTACAACTTACTCCAATAGATTTACTCGTATGTAAATATTACAGGCGCTTTGTTAAATGGTCACCTGCGTGTTTTATGAAGTAATAACTGGTGTTCTTTCATTAAGTCTGGCATCCATTCAGAGCTCTGTTAATTGTATCCAGTAATAGACGAATTTACAGCCTTAATGGGATAAAGCCGTTTTCTGTGACCGTTGACTTTTGATCAATTGAGCGTGGATTAGAAAATTTTGTCATAATTAAAATGGCTTTTTCATTACTGACAACATGCAGTTTATTACGTTTTCAATTTGTTCTTTTCTAATTGGATTTTTAATCACAGGTTTAGCCATGCAGTGCCATTTAATGCTTGAAAGGATATGCATGCTGTTCTGAGCTGCATAAATTTTTCAACAATTATTAAGACTACATGTTTTCTGTATTTGTAAACAATAAACTGTCAAAGGGTTAGATACAAAGGTCACTTTTTTTCTCCTTTTGTATTGGATTAACTTGAAACAAGGAGAACGACTTGTGTTTAGAAAGTGATGCTCATGATTCATGAGTCACAAAAATTACTGAGTCACACAGTTATAGATATAGGGATGAAACTAATCTAGCTTTTCGATTACGGTATAAATAGAATATTACATGAGCGACGAAGCAACACAAGAACTAACGATTGTGCTTATTGCGCATGCATGAGTTATATAGCGGTTTTTTTCATAATCAAATTTTAGAATTCTAGTGATACTGTTTATTATGTGTAGAATTTGCTAAAACACACAAACTATATTGTGCAAAGGTCTTGTAATTCTCAGACCATGAATCAGTTCTCACAGACTATGCATCAGTTCTCACAGACCATGCAACAGTTCTCATGGAACATGAGAGAATTATCATAGACTATGAGACAGTTCTCATAGACCATGAGACAGTTCTCACAGACCATACGACAGTTTTCACAGACCATTCAACAGTTCTCATGGAATATGAGAGAATTCTCATAGGCTATGAGACAGTTCTCATGGAAAATGAGAGTTCTGACAGACCATGCAACAGTTCTGACAGACCATGAGACAGTTCTCATGGAACATGAGAAAATTCTCATAGACCATGTGACAGTTCTCATGGAACATGAGAGAATTCTCATAGACTATGAGACAGTTCTCACACACAATGAGTCAGTTCTCATAGACAATGAGACAGTTCTCACAGGCAATCAGTCAGTTCTACTTTCAAGGAGTTTTGAATCAGATATTAATGAAAATGCTCAACTTACTAATATCAAATTTTAATAAAAAGTAATGCCTGTTAATATGGAAATACTGGTAAGCTTGAAAAATATTGAAAGCCCTAAGGATATCCTAGTACGAATAATTTGTTAGACTAATATAGAACCTTGTTTGGTTAGTGTATTTTGTATTTTTTTTGTTTTTTTTTATGGTCGTTGAAGACAATTGCCTCTGAAAGGTCAATAATGATTGTAAGCTATACCGTAATCATAGAAACTTAGACCTTAATCTTTACGACCTATAATTCTGATGTATTTATATGACAAGGGCTTTTGTTGATAATCATTTCATGTCTGGAGACCAACTCGGCTAAATTACAGAATATTTCCATCCATTGTCAATCTCTAATAGTTTTCTTAAGCTATTTTATTCCTGTAATTTGTGTCGTAAATTGGCAGGCCACTCTGAATGAACGAGTTTGCCTGACTGACACAAATAATTTGATGATCAATACAACGTTGTGAGGTTGATCAATGTTTATTGTTATGTCACGGAAGTATACTGCACCCTGGGATTGATGTGAGATAGATACAAATATGGAGTAAATGGGATGTAACCATTCTATCAGCTGTTATTAAGAGTTGACGATTTATCTGAAAAATCGTGACACAGATCATTATATTAAGTATATAACAAGACATCATCAGTTTTTTCTCTCATTGATTTAATTGGTATAAGAAACGAAGTGAAATATGCTATAAGTTAAAGTATGGAATATACTCAAGACATCATAAGTTTTTCTCTATTGTGTAATTGGCGTAAGAAATAAACGTGAAATATGCTATATGCACAAGACATCATCAGTTTCTCTCTCTCGTTTAATTGATGTTAGAAACGAACACGAAATATTTTATATATAAGGTATATGCAGCGAAACAACTGTTCTGAGGGGTCAGTTTCTAGTTAATTATTGGTCACAGCAGATCAGAAAGCTTAAATTGTGATTGATTTTTTTTGGGTGTTTAATGCCACTTTCAGCAATATTTCAGCTAATTCATGGTGACCAGTTTTAGTGGTGGAAGAAGACGGAGTACCCGGCAAGCAACTGGTAAACTTTATCACTTGCTGCTGCGAGTCGAGTGCACCCTTTTTTGTAATTTACAAAGCCGGGCATGAACCCACGCCGTATTGGTGATAGGATTGTATGAGTTGTTAGGTAATCCAACCACCTAACTCATTGAGCCACCCCGGCCTGCTTAAATGGTCCAGTGAGTGAGTGAGTGAGTGAGTGAGTGATCATTGTTTAATGCTAAGTTTACAATTTTCAGCTATATATATCATGTCGAGAACAAGTGAGATTCAATGAGAAAATGATAATGTCCGCTTTGCTTTGTTGGAAACAATCATACTTGGTTGGATTTTTATATCCTGATTCTGAGCGAAGCAGTCGTTGCTCTTTAAATGTTAGACAATTATAGCAGTCTATCAAGCGACTCCTGATTTTCCTGATTTTTCCTGATTTTGAGCTGTTCCTAATTTTTTCCTGAATTTATTAGATAAACTCCTGATAACTCCTGATTTTGAACTTTCCCCACAAAAGAAAAAAATAACATACTATGTTGAAATTATTTTAGTGTAAAGCATCTCATCAATAAAAGGAGGTGAGGAAAATTGCCTAAGTAAGACCTTTTAGCTTGCCGATTACATTTTGACATTCTGGTAATGACTTTCATCTGGAATCAAAAACACCATGCTTAAATTTGTATATTATGGCCTGAAAGCTCTTACTTAGAGGGGAGGAAGGTGGCCATTTTTTTTGTTTTTTTGTATGGTTTTATTACTTTTTATGTAAAAAATTCCTGATAATCTCCTGATTTTTAACTAAAAACCTTCCTGATTTCCTGATTTTTTAAAGTCAAAAAAGTGTTTGACAGACTGTTATAGTTCCAAATGTCATTTTGGGACCTGTTAGACCATTATAGTTCCAAATGTCATATTGGGACCAAAATAGCAGCTCATAGATAAAGAAATCATTGTCTGTTATTGTTTTTTTTTCTTCTTCTTTGCATCTACTGATAATAAAATAAACCTTGCCAGTAATATATTTGTCTTTAATTTAATCTGATAATGAGGTTCATTTCATTTGTCACTCATGGCCCATGCTGATGTATGACACCTGCCTACCATCATGTTAGCTACTCTAAACATTCATTGTAACACATTTAAACATATCTCAACTATTTATATAAATAGTAAATTGCTTTTAAATCAGGCAAATATAGGTCTTTAATTACATTTAAACAGTACACATGTTCTTGATTTTGTTCCTCAATCACCATTTCTATTTTTGAGTATGGTATCCACTGGATAATTATTTCCAGTTTTTATTTAATTTAAATCGTATATTTTTCACTCAATCAGTATGTTATTACTATCTAAACGGAATGAATTAAATTATTTTTATGTCTTGTTCACTTCGAAAGGAATCCTTGTCCTTATCGGTGGTGTAATGGTTCTTCCAGTGCGATGGGATGGATCCGAGGTTCGAGCCTTGATCACATCAAACCAAAGAGTGTAAAATTTGAATTTGGTGCATCTTTGTTAGGCATGCAGAAATGAGAGCAAAGACTGGTTGGCTCAGAATCATGATAATGTATCCCAGTGGACTGTTGTTTCAGTAAGCAAGGACTATAAAAATCTAATTAAGCATGTTGGTCTAGTACAAAGCGACATCATCATCACTTTAAAATGTAACTTGCTCTCCCCATGATGGAGTTACTTGCTGTTAAACAACATGCAGTCGCTGACACTCTTTATCAAAACAGATCAGTATATTACTATATAGCTACAATCAGGGGTTGAAAATTCCTCAAGTCCGACGCCCGGGACTAGAAAATTGAAACTTCGGGCTTGCCGTTTTTCCATAGAAAAGGCCTGTCGGGCATGCCTTTAAAAAAAAATAAAAACTCCACTTTTTTCTAAGCGTCTTGTTTTCAATTCAAATCACATGCAAGTTTTTGTCAATCGTCTCCTTTCACTGTAAATAAGTACTAAAAAGCTATTTTAAGAACGGTAATACACATCCTGGATGGATCGATATTCCTCATAAATATTAATGAGTTCCGAATCACCTATACGCTTCCCACATACCTATGTAAAGTCAAGCGTCGGAATAACATTGATCAATCGTATGTTTATGTTGACAACTTTTGAGAAAAATGTCGTGCTTAATTTTAATGTTACAGTCAAAAAAGCGAAAAAACGGATAGCGAGCCAACTGATCCTGAAACTCCCAGAAATAAAGATCTTAAGCATGATAGGGAGAAACGAACGAGAACATTTTAAAACTCATGGATAGATAAATTTCCTTGGGTCGTCTTTGACGAGAATGCCCAGGAAATGTACTGCAAGTACTGTAGAAAATTTCCACACTTGTCAGATAGGAACGATGCCCTTACTCGGGGAACTAAACATTTACGCATTGATGGATTTAAGTTACATGATAAAACACCAGGAGCACTTGTTATGTGTCAAGCATTGGTTTAAGGAACTTGATGATCCCCAGACAGCTGCGGGCGCTTCACAGGCCTTTGCTAATTTTATCCTGGCTACAAATTGGGACTTGGCAAATCACTGACCGGGCTTGGGTTAAAAAAGTTTAAAAAGCCCTGGGCTTGGGCCTGCCCAAAATAATTTTCAACCCCTGACTACAATACGTATTTTTTATGGTCACAGATGTATTATTTTAAAAAATTTATAAAGAGAAAGTAAATTGTTTTTCTATAAATAAATATTTTGGTAAAGGGAAAGTAGATTGTTTTATTTTTTTCTATAAATATATGTTTCTGACTATAAGGAGTAAATCAACCAAAAATAAAAAATTTTGTATCATTAACAGGGGTAAATAACATGCAATTTGCTTTAACTATCATTTTGATGTGCTGCCTTAAATATAGGTTAACAAGACATAACTACCCAAATACATCATCATAGTAACGTGAAATTTGTCAGATAATGGCTTCTTTTTATACAAGCCTTTTATTTCTCTCATTCTATCAAGATCATTAGGAATAATTTTCAGGAAATTTCGTTTAAAACAATTGGTAGCTACGTAACCATTGAAGCTGAGTTATTAATGAAGACAGTTGTACCTTAGATTACTGTAATTTGCCAGTAATAAGGGGTGATAAAAAGTTCCTGGTGAAAACACATCTATAATTAGCCTGTTCCTAGCAATGATAAATACCTTCTGTTGGAAGCTGGGTAATTGTGGGGGGAGTGGCATGTACCTCTCATTATTGACTTGCAAAGGATGCTGGGTAATTGTAGGGTGAAGTGATTTGTAAAGCTCCATGCTATGTGGAGGATGCTGGGTAGATATAGGTGACAATTTGTTACTGAAATACAAAGGATGCTGGGTATTGTTGGGGGAGTGGCATGTACCTCTCATTAATAAGTTGCAAAGGATGCTGGGTAATTGTAGGGTGATTGATTTTTACAGCTTCATGCTATGTAGAGGATGCTGGGTAAATACAGAAATAGGTGGCAGTTTGTTACTAAAATACAAAGGATGCTGGGTAATTGTAGGGTGAAGTGATTTTTTCAGCTTCATGCTATGTAGAGGATGCTGGGTAGATACAGAAATAGGTGGCAGTTTGCTAGTTAAATACAAAGGATGCTGGGTAATTGTAAGATAAAGATGTCTGCACAGTTTTATGCTGCATTTTTTTTAATGCAGAGGATGCTGGGTAGATGTAGGTGGTAGTTAATTACTGGCCTACAAAGGATTCTGGGTAATTGTAGGATAAAGATGTCTGCACAGTTTTATGCTGCATTTTTTTAATGCAGAGGATGCTGGGTAGATGTAGGTGGTAGTTAATTACTGGCCTACAAAGGATTCTGGGTAATTGTTGGTTACATGACTTGATCTTCATGTAACAGCTGTTGTCTGTGATAATTGTACAAGGTTAGATATATAAAAAGGG
This sequence comes from Gigantidas platifrons, assembly GCA_002080005.1. Taxonomy (NCBI): domain Eukaryota; kingdom Metazoa; phylum Mollusca; class Bivalvia; order Mytilida; family Modiolidae; genus Gigantidas; species Gigantidas platifrons. Next base: position 206,648 of record MJUT01002601.1, read on the forward strand.
GGAGGGTAGTACAATACATTTGTAGAAATCAATTTTGTCACTGTTGCGTCAATATGTAAAAAAAATTAAGCACCTTTCACCTGATATGACTTCAAAATTCCTCGACCATATTTGAAAGATGTATGCAATTTACGTTGCGAGTTCGAATTCCGTTTAGGCCAGGTGTACTCGATTAAACATTATGTGATAAAGTTTGTCAATGACTTGTGTCAGGTCAGTGGTTTACTCCAGGTACTAAGGTTTCTGCCACGATATAACTGAAATATTGTTGAAAGTGGCATTCAACATCATAACCCTACCCCCTATATTTTTTCATCATATTATGATGCATCTTTCCATTGAATTAATTGTTTAAAGGGCTTCAGGCAGTATTCAAGTGGATTTCTTCTATCTGGTATTGTTTTTGAGTTAAACTTGATTACAGTAAATCTGCATGCTGCAGGAGGTAGCCATTGTTGACTTGCTGCAGTCGTGTGCTGCTGTGACCTGTGTAATCTTCTATTACTGGTAGTTGTTCAGATTATTTTGGATCTACTGAGTTAAATAAAGATTAAAATTGTTATTTGATAGAAAATATGTTTTGTCAGCTGCTGTTTCTAAAATTCAAAATGTAAACAAGTTCTGATTATAATTTGGAAGTAAATAAATATAAATTTCACTTCAGAAATTTTGGGATAGGTTTCTTCTTTGTTTTAGGAAACAATTTGTTTGGAATGTTTCAGTCCTTTTCATTCCACCAATGTCAGGTTTAGTTCTATGCATGTACAGTTATGTGCCATATATCTGTTCCCACTCAAATAATTTACTATATATTTCATATAAAACCACATTTTTTAAAGTCAATATCCTGAAGTCATTTCCAGTCAGATTTTGATGAAATTTACACCAATAATCTCAGAATTGGATGCTACTTTTTCTGATAATTTTGAAATAAT
>MJUT01002601.1:210708-265877 GCA_002080005.1 Gigantidas platifrons
CTTCTTCTCAGAAACTACAAATATGATTAAAGCCAAACTGTACATGAATGTTCATTGGATGGTCCTCTACATACTCTAGGTTTTGTTGTTCCGATATGAAATTCAAAATGGCGGCTACGGCAGGACTTAGTTTAACATTGGACCCTATGGGAAAAATGTTTCAAAACGCTTCTTCTCTTAAACCACTTGGGACAATTGAAACCAAACTGTCCAGGAATAATCATTTGAAGGTCCTCTATAAAGTTTGGATTTTTTATGCCGATCTGAAATCCAAGATGGGCACCACCGCAGGACATTGTTTTTATGGACATGCCCTGCTTGTATCCCACTGCGCTCATCCTTATTGTAGCTGTTGATTGAAATACACGTATGTGTTAATTGGCTGTATTTAGTGTTAGAATAGGTGTTAATATGCTCTATAATTTAATACCAAGCTCATGTGCCCAGTGTCCAGTTAAGCAGTGGTTTTTCCTTGTTTCGCACAACTTTCTTGAAAACTGATTATTGATTGAGATCTTAAAAACGATCTTTTTGAAGTGTGTTGTATGTGGATGATCAACTTGTATTGAAATAAGTCAGAACGCATTCTAGTTTTCTAAATAATTCAGATTGTTTATTATGATGAAGAGGATATTATTTACGATTAAAAAAATGGTAAGTTTGTTTGTTTTGTTTTATGGTATTTAATGCCACTTTCAACAATATTTCAGTTATATCATGGCAGTGGGTTTTATTGGTGGAGGAAAACGGAGGACCCGGAGAAAACCACCAACCTGTTGCAAGACATTGACAAACTTTATCACAAAATGTTGTACACTTCGCCCTGATCAAGATTCAAATTTACAACATCAGTGGTGATGGGCACTGATTGCCACTACCATACAATCACAGCCACGGTGGCCCCAAAAAAGGAAAGTTTCAACTGGTATGTGCCTACAAATGTATGTCAGATGACTATGTTCTATACTGGTAAGTCTCCCTTGGATCACAGTGTTCTCTACTGGTATGTGTTCCTATCTGATGAATATGTTCTTTACTGGTAAGTCTCCCTTGGATCATAGTGTTCTCTACTGGTTTGTGTTCCTATCTGATGACTATGTTCTTTACTGATAAGTCTCCCTTGGATCACAGTGTTCTCTACTGGTTTGTGTTCCTATCTGATGACTATGTTCTTTACTGGTAAGTCTCCCTGGATCACAGTGTTCTCTACTGGTTTGTGTTCCTATCTGATGACTATGTTCTTTACTGGTAAGTCTCCCTTGGATCATAGTGTTCTCTACTGGTATGTGTTCCTATCTGATGACTATGTTCTTTACTGATAAGTCTCCCTTGGATCACAGTGTTCTCTACTGGTATGTGTTCCTATCTGATGACTATGTTCTTTACTGATAAGTCTCCCTTGGATCACAGTGTTCTCTACTGGTATGTGTTCCTATCTGATGAATATGTCCTTTACTGGTAAGTCTCCCATGAATGATGGTGTTCTCTACTGGTATACATGTATGTTCCTATCTGATTGCTATGTAAGTCTTCATCTGATGACATTATGAAAAGAAAGTGATATTCAATAATTCTACCAATATCAACAAAACGAACAATCGCCTCTCGCCTATGAAATGAAAGTGGTGGTCAACAATTCATCTAATATAAACGAGAACTGTGAGTTACCTCACTGAGTGATGTCCCCTGCTTGCAGTTTAGTAGGAGTTGTGCTTACAAGGTACATGCCACCCCCCCTTTTTGTGAAAGTATAAGTTGAATTATCTCCCCTTTTAAATTTTAGACAGCAACCATATTCCGTCATGCACATTTGCAGGTAGTGTACTACAAGTGTGTAAAGTTTCATAAAAATCCAATAAGCCGTTTAGGAGGAGTTGTGCTTACAAGGTACATGGATGGACGGACGGACGGACAGGGTGATTCCTATATACCCCCCAAACTTTGTTTGCGGGGGGGTATGACAAAGCAAACAGTCATCTCTCACCTTCACTCACTGAACACACAAAAAAAAATACCATGACATATGACGTTGGAAATGCAGGTCCTGGCCCCGGCCCCGGCCCCATAAAACTTTAGAATTTACTAAGTCTGAGAATATTCTCAAATAAGGAAATTCTCAAATTTGATTGGATGAGAACACAGATTTGAACAAAAAAAGTTTGCTCTGCAAAGAAAAAGTTTTTTGGCATCTGGGTCTGGTAGCAGTTTCATAGCTATAACAGTGATTCATCTAGGCAATGATCTCGGGACATTTGCCCACCTATTTCTCAAATTGTCCTGAAGAAATTAGTTTTTAGCTCACCTGACCTGAAGAGTCATGTGAGCTATTGCCATCACTTGGCGTCCGTCGTCCGTCCGTAAACATTTCAATCTTCTTCTAGAGAACCACTGATCTGAAGCAAATGGGACCAAACGTGGCAGGAAAGTTCATTTGCATGGTCTTACCGAGTGTTATCCAACATGACTGCCAGGAGCTATAAAAGCCCCTGATTGGCTGAAATTTTTAATGATCTTCTTCTCCGATACTACATGGAGGATGGAATTGAAAATTGTCATGAATGATCATTGCAAGCTGCTAACCAAGTGTTGTTACTTTTTAGACCGATTGAAAATCCAAGATGGCCGTCAGCGGGGGACATAATTTAATATAGCGACCCTATGGGAAATATGTAAAACAAACTTCTTCCCAAGAACCACTGGATGGATTGGAACCATACTTGGCAGAAATGTTCCTGACAAGGTTCTGATCAATTGTTGTTACTTTTTGTTCCGATTGGTTATCCAATATGGCTGCCAGGGGCCATAATAGCCTCTTATTGGCTGAAATTTCAAATATCTTCTTCTCCGATACTACATGGAGAATGGAATTGAAAATTGTCATGAATGATCATTGCAAGCTGCTAACCAAGTGTTGTTACTTTTTGGACCGATTGAAATTCCAAGATGGCCACCAGCGGGGCTGCTGTTACTAAAAATAGAAATTTCTTCAATTGTCCATTGCTGCTTTAGTATAAACCAAAATGAGCTCAAATTTTAACTGCAGCTACATGGCAAGGAGTAGTTTAACATGTATTCCGGATTTTCGGTGAAATTTTTCTTCAGCCGATTTATACCGATTATGCATTATGCAAATTAGTCATATTTTGATAAAAGATCACATTTAAATCTTCTCCTCTGAAACCGCTGAACCAAATTAAAGCAAATTTGGCTGGGATGGTCCTTGGGTGGTCCCCTTTCAATATGTCTCTGACAGCCCCGCCCTCCATTCAAGATGGCTGCTGTTACTAAAAATAGAAATTTCTTTAGTTGTCAATTTCTGCTTTATTACAAATCAAAAAGAACTCAAATTTTAACTGCAGCTACATGGCAATGAGTAGTTTAACATATATTCTGGGTTTTTCTGTGAGATTTTTTCAGCCAGTTTATTCCGTTTAGGAATATTATGAGATAAAAATCACAGCAAAATCTTTTGCTCAGAAATTTGAGTTGAAATGATCTTTGGGTGACCCACTTTCAAAATTATGTGTAACACCTCCCATTTCTATCAACTTTACATGTCAAATTGAAAACCAGGTGAGCGATTACAGGCTCCTGGGAGCCTCTAGTATTATTAAAGGATGTCCTGAAGAAATCTTGATGAAACTGGCAATTGTCTTGAAGATTTCAAAGTCTTGCTGAAACATTGTAATTTTGGGAAGTCTTTCTCAGATAGCCATGTTAACTAAGATAATTAGGTAGTGTGGTAGAGGAAACATTCTTGTTCTAAAAACTGGCCTCAAATTCAAATAATTCAATATTTGCTAATAATAAAAATCTCCCCTTCTTGTTTGTAGTTTGTGTGCACTGGGGCCGTCATGGCCTTGATCGTATGGTAGTTGGATTTACAACTACCTATACAATCAGTGCCTATCACCACTTATGTAGTGAGTTCGAATCTCGATCAGTGCAAGGTACATGTATACAACATTATGTGATAAAGTTTGTCAGTGACTTGCGACAGGTCGGTGGTTTTCTCCTGGTCCTCCGGTTTCCTCCACCAATAAAACTGACCGCCACGATATAACTGAAATATTGTGGAAGGTGGCGTTAAACACCATCAAACAAACAAACAAACATCTGTAGTTTGTACTGATTATGATCATTCTAAAATCTAAAATCTATTTATAGAACTTGTATTTTAATGAACATTCAAGCTCTAAAGTTAGAAAAGGACTAATATTACTTTTATAGTAATTATGATTTATGCAAATTTATGTACACAGAAATGCATGTACATGTATATGAAAAATAGGTTTTTTTCAAAAAAGAGAATGCATGACATCAGATATTTCAATGGAAATTTTTACCTGTAACAGATGATGAAACTTGACATGTGTTGGTAACAGGTAGACAATGAGATTATTTATTTTAATATCATCTTCATCAACTCAATTTTGTTTGTATATCGTACATATCACAGGTAAGAAAAAATAATATTAGCTTAAACCTGTCTTGTGGGACCGATATTATGGGAAACCACATTTTTTTTTTAAACCCCTTTTAGAAATGTTACAACTCAACTTTATACAGATATGGTCACATGTTTCTTGAAAAACAACATGTTTCGGGCAAAAGAGGGTGTTCTCTCAAAACAAGTATCACTGCAAGTAGATTTTGCTCTCAGTGTTGGTTGATCGATTGATTGATTGATGGTTGCTTAGCACCATGTGACAGGTATTTCATGCACACCTATTACACGATTGAGGTCAACAATATCTAAAAACTATAATACTGAAATGAGAAGGATGGGACAACTCGGCGGGGCCTCAACTTTTGACTGGTACTGGAAAAGTATGGAGAGTTGGATACAGGTGGGGACGAAAAAGTTAGACTTTTATAACAGCTACAGTGTGCTTACTCTGGTTTTTAGCTCACCTGGCCATAGGCCATGTGAGCTTTTGTCATGGGTAAGCGTCCGTCNTCCGTCCGTTAGCTTTTCACATTTAACTCTTCTTCTCTGAAACCGCGGAACAGATTTCAACCAAACTTGCCATAAATGTTCATTGGATGGTCCTCTACCAGATTTGTGTTCTGATTGGTTGAAACCTTGAAAATCTTCTTGTCAGAAACCACTAAACCAATTGAATTGTGACTTTGCAGGAATGATCATTGGGTGGTCATGCACTAAACTTGTGAATCGTTTGCCGATCGCAGATTCAAGATGGCCACCATGACTCGACTTAGTTTTAACATAGGACCCTATGGAAAAAATGTTTAAAAATCTTTTACTCTGAAACCAATAAGTCAATTTAAAGCAAACATGGCATGAATGGTCCTTAGGTGGTCAACTTCCAAAATTGTGTTCAGTGACCCCAATCTCGGTCCAAAATGGCCACCGTCAGCGGACATAGTTTTAACATAGGACCCAATGGGAAATTTTTTTAAAAGTCTTCTCCTCTGAAACCATTCAGCCAATTTAAAGCAAGCATGGCATGTATGTTCCTTGGGTAGTATATACATTCAAAATTGTGTCCGGTGACCACAACCTTCATCCAAGATGGCTGCCATGAGCAGACATAGTTTTAACATAGAACCCTATGGGATTTGAATAGTAACTTAGATGTATTCGGCATGCAGACATTCTTAAGAGGACTTATTTATACCAGGTGAGCGATACAGGCTCACCTGAGCCTCTAGTTTTTTTATATTGACAAAAGAGGTCTTTAACATCTAAGAAGCATGGGACATGCCAACATGTAACCCACTATGGTCCAATGGTCCACTGTACTACAATCCTAGTCGGGCACATGATCAAGTGTACTTGATACAACATTATGTGATAGAGTTTGTCAGTAGCTTGCTTGCTGCATGTCAGTACTGTTTTCTCAAGGTAATCCAGTCTCCTCCATCAATAAAACCATTGAAATATTGTTGGAAGTGGCATTAAGCCATAACCAATAACTCGAATAATAGTTCCACATGACTATGGAGGCTCCTCTATGTTTTTTTTTTTGGCCTCAAATGAAATCTTGTTAAACTTTTTAAACTAAAATAAAAAATAATAACAACAAAATATCTATTTCTCATAAGGTTGTGAAATTGGGACTGGTGTATGTTAAAACTCCTTTGATAAATGAAGGGTGGACAGATTTAGCATTGAAGTATAAAGGCAGGGGTTAACTTCAATGTTGATGAATCAGTTGATCTGTGACTTTTTTCACTGCTCATCAAACGATTTACTGGATTTTCTTGAATACCAACAGAATACTAAATTTTAAAAGCCTTTGATCTTATATGTGAAGTATATTTAATGATTTTTTAGTAGGTGTTACCTAGTTAAAATAATGCAGTGAAGTTTTAAGAAATAGGCTTAATCAAATCCCTGCTGCATGTATTGTTAAAGGTCCTTTGATAATCTCATTTGAGAAAAGGGGGAGGGGATGAGGGGGGAAAGTTGGTGAAATTTTTACTTTTATAGCATAGCATGTCAATAATATTTTAATGACAAATTTCACACCTATTTTATATGACATTAACCCCTAAGAAAAATATATATAACATAAGTATGAAAATATTTATAGAAGTTTAATTTTCGTATATACAATGGATCACTATTATTTTGACAGTTTTTGATCCGTAATGCAAGCAATATATTAAAATCCCCCCTTAAAGAACCCATTAAATGTAATATTTACAGTATTATACTATTAAAATCTTTATGAAAAGGACATTTTAACATTGCTTTTAAAAAATGGAGGTAAGAATTAACATTTGCTTTTTGATGGTTTTATTTTTTATTTAATTTCAGTCAGAAATTTTGTGACATTTTGCAAATTTTTATTTAATTTTTTTGTTTGTTTGTTTGTTTGTTTTTTTGCATTTCTGATATAAGTTCAAAACACAACATACATTTTTGCTACAAGTTTCATTGTTAAACATAATTGTTTTAATGCAGAAATGGTATGTGAGAAATTTGGATTTTGGGGAATAGATAACCAGGGTTTGGGACCCTATTAAACTGGTTTTACCTTGCCACATTTTTGTGCCTGTCCCAAGCCAGGACCTGGATTTCCAATGTCATATGTCATGGTCTTTTATATGTTCAATAATATGAGGTGAGAGGTAGTTGATGGTTTTGTCGATATTGATGGAATTATTGACCATCACTGTTTAGACATTTTTTTTCATTATAATTTTTTAATGCATATTATAGTGTAAGGGGAAAATTATTGAACCCACCCCACATACTTGGGGGGGGGGGGAAGCACACTAACAACCCGATGTACCGATGTAGTTTTGGTTGAACCAGCCATCAGTGATGATTATAGCAAGCATCTATTTTTAATTCAACTAAGGCAGTTTTTAAAACAAGTATAATAAACTATGTATCTTTATTTTCAGGGTAGTTCCAGTTCTGGTAGAGGTTATCTGGTAAGTTATATTTACATTAAGTCAGTTGTCTCCCTTTACCAAGTTATGTTAAGTGGTCTCTCCTTGATATAAGTCCAACTGTAACCCGTTTTCCACGTTTTACCACATTCCTTCTCATACCCCACTGATATACATCTGCGTTTTGTTGTGTATTTTTCACGAATTTGATTTGTTTTTAGGTTACGCCATGGTTGTTTTTCACACACGACAGGTGACACAAATGGTAAAATAACATATCATACAAAAATACATGTGATTTTGACATGAGACTCTCATCAAGGTGTCTGTAAGATTAAATGACACAAACAATTCTTTATATCAGTCATTCTGATGGTCTATAGATCGGGCATTGGACAATAATAATAATATAGTAAAAATTTGTTTGGTCCAGTCATATGTATATAGTTACTGAACAAATCGTCCAGTCAATCAAAATGCAATAAAACCTGTATGAAGAGGTCACCTTTGAGACAGCAAAAAAGTGTCCTTATAAGACCGATGATCTCTTACCAGAGGTTCAATTAATATGAAATTTTGTATGGCAGGACAAGAAAAAGATGACCTTTTAATACAGGTGACTGCTTAATAGAGGTGACCACATGGGGAGGTTTGACTGTACGTTTGGAATCACATCTACATTCATGATCAAAATCGTCTTTAATTTTATGAACAAGGACCATTCGTTTTGGAAGAAAGCCTTGATCAATTACTTACTTCCCAAAAGATAAAATCTTACCATAATTTTTAATTGTAAAGTCATACAATTAGGCATAATGCTTATTACATGTGAAAAATTAAAGGATTTTAAGATTAGGATTAAATATGTGTGTTAAATACTGTTTTATATAATATTGTAGTTGTATGTATTAAAGTCGTTAAATTTGTTTATGAAAACAAAACTAGAGTACCTGTAGGAAAGTACTGAAAATTTGTATACACATGTTTGAATCAAATACTGCTCATCCACTAGTAGAAGGCAAAACACATGCTTACCATAAGGGCAAGTTCTGTCGGAATTAAGAACAAGTTTTACCCGAGCAACTCTTTCGAGTTCTTGCCCAGATCCAGAATATTCAAAGGCACAAGTTTTATTTGTTTGACATCACTTAAGACTTACTGACAGTCCAACCCTGGCACACACCAGAGTTGATAAATGATTTAAAGAGGAATTTGCAGTAGTGCCTACTGATAAAATTGAGGATGGAGCTTATCATAAAAAATTCCCGTTGTCCTGATATGAACAGCATATTTATGAAACTGTATGTCACATGTCACATACCTCAGAAATTTGAATTTTCAAAGTGATTTTTGTAGTTTTTAGACTGATGAACAATATTAATTTTTAATATGACTGAAAGTTTCGGAGGGAGGAACACTAGTAACCATGCCTGTCAAATATTTTGCTCCAAAAGTAACTGTGAAACTGTGTATCATTGATTTTTCCTCGTCGAGATAACCGTGGCCAAAATAATGAAGAATCGGAAGGTTTGCTCTGCCCACAGCTATTTATACCCACGGTCCCGGTTTAAGCGACAATACCCTACTAAACTCCATAGAATAACTTGAACTCTCCCTAATGTACTGATTACAACAAATATATGGACAGGTGGAATTCAAACCATCATCATTACATTGTGTTTTTGAGGACATTTAGGTTTGTCAGAGGAGTGGTGCATGTTGTAGCTGTTGGTTATACTGTGTAGCTTTTTGCTGTAGAGGAAAAGATCTAATACCACATTATATGATATTATGTCTTAAAGAGGAGGCACAATACTGTTACAGATCAAATGTCACAAAAACAATACATATTGCAAATCGCAGAAAAAGGACTATAATTACTAGTAATTTGATTTTTTTTAAACTGGTTGCAAAAAATTAGATTTACTCCAAATTGCTAATTACGCAACTCTATATTCATGAAAAAATCTCTTCTTCCTCTCATGGTAAAATTGAAAATAAATATATGGTGTCTAAACTGAGAATTAAAAAAAAAAATGAATTGATTTCAAAGAAAATCCTTCAGGCAAAAATAGCATATTTCTTTTGTTCAGTGAGAATAAAATATGACAGGATTCAATTTCAAAAGTTTTATTTGCTAATTCTGGTAATTTGTCATATGGAGAATAAAATATATTGAATTTATATGGTAAACATATGAGGCTTTCTATGCCGAGGGGGGTTTGCACTTCAAACAGAGGCTTTGTTTTGGTTTTAAATTTCCTCCTTAGTGCTGTTGGGAGCACAATCAAATTTATAACTGGAAAGTATAAATAATAACTGTTCTATTATTTAGCAAAACCTTAGTATGTTAAAGTAACTTGTGACTGGTTGGTTGTTTTCTCCAGGCACTGTACCCATTTTCCTTCACCAATAAAACTGATTGCCACGATCTGGCTGAAATATTGTTGAAAGTGGCGTAAAACACCATATCCCTATCCATTTTACAGCATTTTAATTTGTACCAACGAAATGTTTTACAGCCAATCAAATGACTGTTTTGAAAAAAAAGGTATTTCCTTGCAAATTAAAATGAGTACAGGAGATGAACTCATTCCACTTACAAGTGGTTTTTCGACAATATATCCTTTATCAATAAGTCAGATCATATCTGGCATGATCAGTTCATTCCCTCTATTAGGACAATTAGGGGGATATTATGTTGTTTTGAAAACTACTTTTCTGTCAAAACATTGGATGAAATTACTTTCTGTGGGTATGTAAGACACATATTAACAGAGTTGAATGTTGGTATAAGGGACTGGAAGTCAACCGAAAATTAAAATTTGAATTTGTGTTCAATAAGACCCTGGAATCATTGGGGGGTGTGGGGGGGGGGGGAATATTCGGAATTTCCTGCTACTGGTAAGAACCACCATTAAAGTTTGGTATTGATGTTTAATGTCAACCTTTGCTGTATTTCAGCTATAAATAAATGAAGCTTAAAAGTACACCAAAAGTATAACACGTGAACAACCATCCCTGATCTGCCACCATTAATATTTTGTATTTAGTTTTTGATTGAATCATACACTGTATTGTTCCATCAAATAAGATGCCAATAAAACTCTACAGGAGTGTTATTTTAAATAGAAAACAGAAAGGTTATTTTTTATTCATTAAATTTCACCTGAAATTAGCGGAACTGACTGTTAAAAGTCATTAGGGAAATTTACACAGAAAATAATTGGCGAAAATCAATGGCAAATTGTTACTGTGGAAACATTTTAGCTTGAGAAGTCTCTTAATGGCAGTGATTAACCTGGGCAGGCCATCATCACGGAACCTTTAGTGCCAGCTTAATCAAGGATGTTGAAAAGAATAAGGAAACTTGACTGACAGAAAAAAACCAATAATGTTCTTTAACAGTGTCTTTGGATTAACTTTTGTCAGGAAATTCGAGCATTCGTTAAATGCATGTACTCTGGGGAGTACACTCTTTTGAAAAATAGAACTCGGCTGCAGATGAAACTGCAGACACTTTTAGTGTGATTTTACACCTAACATTTTAAAATACTTTTTAGAAGATAAAATAGTTGATGAAGTTAGCAATCCTTGATAAATTTCAATCTTAGCAAGAGGATACTCACAGTTTAACAGGGTCGTTTGATTTATAACACAATATTACTTCTTAGGGTTACGAGGTATAATTTTTATATTTTGGTGTTTTAACATTTTAACACAGACATCAGGACATAATATAACTGAAATACCGTCACAATATAACTGAAATATTGTTGAAAGTGGCGTTAAACACCATAAACCATCCAACCATTTTTATAAATATTTGTCTCGTAATATAATTGAAGAATATGTGTGTTAGAACACCAATACTCTTGCATCAAATTATAAACTCCCAAATATCGGGATGGATAGCATCAAACGTTTGTCTTTACTTCTTGGTTATTACCAGTGCATGTATAACACTAAACATCTTCAATGGAATTTATTAATGATGTGCAATGATGATTTCACCAAACCAAAATATACCCCTGTCCGGCCCCATGGTCTAGTTTTGTCAGTAATTTATGATTTTAAACACCACCTTCCCTCTTTCCATATTATATGACTAATCAATTATTTTTTTTTAAGTAGGAGAAAAAACAATTAAGACATCAGTTTAAGAAATTTGAAGCCATGTGGTGTTAATGCCACTAAGACCAATTTTCTTTTACTCATTTGTAAAAATTTGCGATCCCTTAATAATGCACTTTTGAAGTACTAATTGAGTGACAGAGTTGACACGTGTTACAATGACAATGTTCCTTGCCACTTACATCAATAACAACAACCCACTTGCGCCAAAATATCAACCGCCATTGATAATCAATCAAACTATTTCATCTGGAGCTGATGAAGTTTAAGATTAACAAGAAACAGTTGTTTGCAGGAAGTCAAGGGTCAAATAAGTCCTGTGGCTGTCTGTGTAATGGAGCGAAAAAATTATTATTTGTAATCATCCAGGTCAACCATTGTGACAAGATGGCTTCAAGTGCTTTTGACAGATGGGGTATAATTATCACAATAAAGCCATCAGCATGTTAAGAATAAATGAAATCCATCCTCTTCAGTGTTGAGTGCAGTTTGTTTGGTTGTTGGGCAAACAATAGTTGTGAATTAACTAATGAATACAGTTGTATGTTTTGTTTTGAGAGACTAATGTTCATATCGTGGTGAAGGATGTCGGGTGTTGAGGCCAAAGATTAAAAAATCTAAAGTGGCCATTGAAAGAAGTTAAAGATTTATTGGTGAAAAAAAGGAACAAAGAATCCACCGACAATGGAAGCTTTTTGTCTCGTCAAGGAGAGTGAAAAGGGCAATAAATAGTTTTGTTTGTCAGTCAAATTAATGGATTATTTTTACCATTGTTACAATGTGTACATTAGGACCCAATTGTTGTTAAAAGCAAAAATAATATTTTCTGATTACGGACTTTATAGGTTAAAGGTTGAGGTTATAGATTACAGGTTCAGAAAAGAATAGCAATTAAAATGAAGGACTATAATTGTGTTGGATTTCCCATGGAATAATATTATATTTTTTAAGCAGTGGGTCATATTTTCTAAATTAATATGTGTTGTGAAAACTTTAGTGGAAATTATTTTGCATTTTATCTTTTCATGGAAAGGTGAAAAAAATAAGTGCATGGTAAATCTTTTATTTTGATGTTTAGCTGTATCACCGCCCTACAATTGCACGTTCTGAAGGAGAACATTGACATATTGATACACAACAGATACAGCTTGGAAATATATATATATATAACATAAATACTAGTACAAGATGATTATAAGGATGTTGAGATCCTGATCATATATGATAGTTCGAATCAGTGCCTTTCACCATTAAATTTGTGAGTTCGAATCCCGCTCATGGTTAGGTATACTTGATACAGCATTATGTGATAAAGTTTGTCAGTTACTTGCGACATGGCACATCCGTGGTTTTCTCCGGGTACTCTGGTTTCCTCCACCAACAAAATTGACCTCCACGATATAACTGAAATATTGTTGAAAGCTTCATGAAACACCATAACTCTTAACTCAAGACAATTATAGTTTTAAAATATCTATAGAACGGGTATATTAAAAGCATTTTTGTAATTTTATTTAAATGCAGTTAATTTTTAAACCATTCAAACAGTATTACCAATCAATATTATAAAATCGGATATAAGCGGTGTGTACTTTTGTATAAATTATCATTTTCAGGTAATCTAACGCTAATAGTTGTGATGGGTTTTAATGTTTGCATGAAATAAGCCATTATCAAAAAGAAATTACCCATAATGCCAATTTTGTTAGAAAATATCATTGCATTTATTTGAATACTTCAGGGAACAATGGAAAAACAGTTGACTAGATTTTATGATTTATTTTGAGCTGTTAATATTCTCTGAAGGTTTTAACATGGCTCATGGGAGATTTGTATGTGTTGTTACTCCATTGTGTGGTTGTGAAAGAAAGCACATTGTTACTGGCTTAGTAACTTCAAATTAAATTGCCTAGCAACAGGAGAAAGTGTGTCACAGTGAATAGAAAATGGAATTTTAATTGGTTAGCATAGAATCAAAATTAAAAATTAGTTGTCAGATACTAAGAAAAAGATTTAGTTAAGATTTTCTCTGATGTTTGATTCCATCTGTAATAAAGGTTGATATTAGCAAGAGGCATTGAATTTAATTTTCTAGAAACATTTATTGAATGGTTTCTTCCTTGTCATATATCACTCGCAGCAATATTTTAGCTTAGTAGGTGAAGGACGCCACATGCTTGAGCACACCATTGAGTAGCAGTAAGAGTAGGCAGCATGCCTAGAGTCTATGTGAAGCTGTCTCTTCATTATTGATTGTAGATTGTCATTATACATGTAGTGGTATAGTCCCACTTTCATGGCATCACAAGAGATAAGGGACCGACCATTTAACTTGCAGGGGGGGAAGGGTATGGTTTTTTTTTTCGTTGAGAAATTTTTTTTTGGACAACACAAGAGTTAAAATATTTTCTTTTGTCGCGCAAAGTGCGAAAACATTTTCCAGAATTTAACATTAGGTTATATGACAAAAACTCTAAATCAAATTATTTTTTTTTTCCTCCACCAAAATCAGAATATTTTTTTAGAAAAAAAACCATAACCCACCATTCGACTTGCAGCCGCAAGTGATAAAGTTTGCCAGTTTCTTGCCCATGGTCGGTGGTTCTCTCCGGGTACTCCGGCTTCTTCCATCACTAAAAATGGTCGCCATGATTAGCTGAAATATTGCTGAAAGTGGCATCAAAAATCAATCAAACAATCAATACAGACAGTTGTCATCTAATCAATCTAATCAAGTCACTCTAATGTACTAGTCTACACCCATGTGTGATCAACTTGTGTAAGAAACATAGGTGATAATATTGTCACTATTGACTACTTAACTTAAGATATTATGTTGGAGGCACGATTCAGAATGTTGATTGCTCGATGTGGGGTGAACCTTAGAGGGGATATATATCCTCCTGTCATCGGTCGGGGTCCTGAAGTCCTCCCCCCCCCGGTAAATGTTGAAAGCGTAGACTAGGCAGAGTTTAACTGTTTTCGATCTTGCCAATTTTGCCATTTGCTCAAAATACGATTCATTTAGAATGTAACTTTAACTTACTTATATTTGCCTCTAGGGTCTTACAGCCCTGGTAATCCTTGTTGCTACAATAGACAGGTCAAAAGTCATTGTATCAAAGTTATATATAGCTCAGAAATATCATAGTACAGTCAAACCTACTGATGCGATCACCTCTATTAAGCAGTCACTTGTATTAAAAGGTCACCTTTTTATTGTCCTGCAATAGAAAATTTCATATGAATTGAACCTCTTTTAAGAGGTCTGCTGTCTTATAAGACCAGTCTTTCTTTGTCCCAATGGTGACCTCTTAATACAGGTTCGACTTTATTTGACTTATCTATTACACCTATCATGATTTCAAAGGAACATAATTTTAGTTTAGCTTCAACATATAAAATGCATATCTGATTTCAAGCTGACAAATGTCAGCTGTAGCTGAAAAAATTACTGATATGAAATAAACAAATGTATCAGATTTTATCCGTAGTTATCCACACCGTATAGTTTAGTTCTGGATTAACGTAGTTATCCACACCGTATAGTTTAGTTCTGGATTAACGTAGTAGACAAATAGTATATGCTACAAGGCCTTGCATTTTTGAGGGCCCCACACTAAATGCTTGCTAGCTGTCTGGTGAAATTGACATCTCACTATATGGTAATGTTATTGTTTACATATCGGGGGAGGGGCACCTTCAATTTTTCATGGGGGCCCGGGGTGGCTCAATGAGTGAGGTCGTTGGATCTAACAATTCATATAAGCCTATCACCAATACCGTGTGGGTTCGCTCCCGGCTTTGTAAATTACAAAAAAGGGTGCACTCGACTCGCAGTCGCAAGTGATAAAGTTTACCAGTTACTTGTCCATGGTCAGTGGTTCTCTCCAGGCACTCCGGCTTCCTCCACCACTAAAACTGGTCGCCATGATATAGCTGAAATATTGTTGAAAGTGGCATTAAAACACCAAAAATCAAATCAAATCAAATCAGTTTTTCATTATTTTATGTAGCATTATATCGAGCTGTTGAATTCCCCTCAAATATCTTGTTATAATAATATTTATATGTATTTTATATGTAGGACCCCCTTTATATAGCTGAAAAATAGCTCGCTGGACGTTCAACACCAATCAATCAGCCCCTTTATAAGATGTGATACAGGTCCCACACTAACTTAATCTGGCCCTGAGTTGTGTTGTGATACAGTGAAACCTGTCTAAGCCCAACCCTGAATAAATCGGAATTTTGTATAAGCCCAACTTTTAAATAAAGTCCTATTCCTAACACAAAAGTCGGTCCCAAGGAGGTTTTACTGTACAACTTTAACTGACATATTTTTTAACGCCATTAATCAATCTGGTGTTATTCAAGGTTATCATGATATGACAAACATAGTCAACTTATCTAATTAAAAATTAATTATGACTTCAGATTTATATTTTACGAAGCATGGTTTAATAAATCATTGGTATTGGTTGTGTGACCAATATAATAATTCCCTAGCAACAGAAAAAGGGGGTGGTACATTAGTAGCCCCCCCCCTATTATAAGGCCACCCTTTTTCCAAAATCACATGTACTTTCTTGGGTTGTAAAATAAATTGTGTTTATTTATTTATACATTTTTTTTTTATAGATTTAACCTTTAAATAAAGTATTATAAATGTGCTCTGACAGGATCATGTATTGATGATATCCCTATATTTTATGTATTAACAATCAGATATTACTGTCTTTCATCAAACATCGACTCAATACTTAAAGTGCTTCGGAGGATCATATCAAAAAATTTAGCAATAATTAATTTAATAGCTGGGAGTATTACAATAATTGTGTCATCTTTATAGATAACGGAGGTGTGGATGTCCTCAAAAGATTGTCATCGCATTCTATTACGTGGCCCAATCTTATTTCTATGTTGTGCCAACGGCCATTTAATCCTGTCCATGGGTAATCATCGAAAATAGTCATATTAGTATACTATCCGTATCTGCGTTCTTGGTATGTTTTCACGCCATTACGAGATTGTGTCGACCTGTCATGTTTGAAAGATAAACTGTATTGTCGTGTTTTCATACAACTTCTCAGGTAACAAGTCTTCTACCCATATATCTTTAATTATCTCTCGCCCCAATCTGACTTAACAGCGTATTAAAATACCTCCACAAGGCAAAATCGGTGAAGCATGATTTCAACCTTTTTTCGATTTTGTTTGTGTTGCGTATCATTATAACACCTTTTAAATTGCTCACATACCGTTTGTAATCAAAGTGCTTTAAATACTGCTGTGATATTACAATCATTCCCATGATGCAGTACTGCACTTTTTCATTGAGCGTTCATGAATATTAATGCTTGTCTTTGTTGTCGTTTCAGTGTGACAGCGAGAGTGGTGACGAACGGGTAAGTGTGTATATTGTATTATTGTTAATATTTGGCGTCTATCAATTGCCAGAACGCCACATGAATTGAGTCCTTTTTGTCAATTGTTATAACATTGACTTTTAATAGAAAATGCTTAGCTAGTCAAGTCTGCCGGCTTAAATGACATTTATAGTATGAAGTAACGAGTATCGTATTTATTCCATTGAAACCGAGGCAACCGATTTTCTAACAGAGGTAAATTGTCAACGTTGTAGTATTTTCAATACGTTGCAGCCATGATTAATTCATGTGTATTTCATATGATTACACGGATATTTTCACACAGCTATTGATATTTTTTACAATGCATTATATAATATTAAAGCTTAAGTTTTAATAACATTAAATACACCTGGAGTTGCTTGGATGTAAGGAGACCATACACAAAGGAATCATTTTTAACATGTCTGTGAAATGGATAATTTAACATAACAGAAGATTTTTTCAGGTAAGATTAGGTAAAAAGGTATAATTCTGATATTAACCAACACTCATTTTCTTGAATGACAGATTTGAAAAAAATGCCTCTTAACAATTTTAATATGATTGCAAGTTCCGGCACATAAAAATAATGTGTATGGTTTTACCAGAATTATTAAGTCCAAGTCTGTATATTTTTCTTCACAATAGGAGATTTTGCCACCCTTTGAAACTTGAAATACCTGTTTAGTTCTATATTTGCCACCCTTTGAAAC
Source organism: Gigantidas platifrons (assembly GCA_002080005.1). NCBI lineage: Eukaryota > Metazoa > Mollusca > Bivalvia > Mytilida > Modiolidae > Gigantidas > Gigantidas platifrons. Next base: position 228,335 of record MJUT01002601.1, read on the forward strand.
TTGAAACACCTGTTTAGTTCTATATTTGCCACCCTTTGAAACTTGAAGTACCTGTTTAGTTCTAGATTTGCCACCCTTTGAAACTTGAAATAGTTAATGTAAAAAAATCTAGATTTTGCCACCCTTTGAAACTTAAAATGCCCATTAGTTGTAAAAAAAATTCTAGATTTGCGACCCTTTGAAACTTGAAATAGTAAATGTCTAAAAAGTTCTAGATTTGTGACTCTTTGAAACTTGAAATAGATAATGTCAAAATAATTTTAGATTTTGCCACCCTTTGAAACTTGAAATAGTTGTCAAAATATTCTAGATTTCCGACCCTTTGAAACTTGAAATAGTAAATGTCTAAAAAATTCTAGATTTTGCCACCCTTTGAAACTTGAAATACCAATTAGTTGTCAAAAAATTCTAGATTTGCGACCTTTTGAACTTGAAATAGTAAATGCCTAAAAAGTTCTAGATTTGCAACCCTTTGAAACTTGAAATACCCAATAATTGTCAACAATTCTAGATTTGCCACCCTTTGAAACTTGAAATACCCATTGTCAAAAAATTCTAGATTTTCTGCCCTTTGAAACTTGAAATACCCATTAGTTGTCCAAAAAATTTTTGGATTCGCGAAGATTGAAATACCCATTAGTTGTCAAAAAAATTGTAGATTTGCCACTCTTTGAAACATGTAATAGTTAATGTCGGCAAATTCTAGAGTAGCGACCCTTTGAAACTTGAAATACCCATTAGTTGTCAAAAAATCAAAATAATTCTAGATTTGCAACCCTTTAAAAATTGAAATACCTGTATAGTTGTCAAAAAAAATCTGAATTTTCCACCCTTTATGAAATAATTGTTGCATTGTTAATAAATTCCAACTCATTAATGGCCGATGACAGTATCTGAATGTAGGAAGCAAGATATATAAACTGATAACATGAAAGATATATTTTACACCGGTTTCATGATTACATATTTTTTATTAGCGTGGCTATTAATTTGGTATAAAATACCCACATTTTTCGTTTATTTTGGGATTTTAGAGAAATGCATGAAATGACACCAAAACAATATAATATTTGATATAAGTACAGTAATAAACAGAAATAGATTGTGTGGGTGTTGTACATAGGTAATATTGAATACGATGGAAATCGAAGAGATAATCCCGGCAAAGACAGACCAATGTTAGTTGTTATAATCTTACGACCATATTTGTAGTTTACTGAGCAATTTCGTGAACAGGTTGCATCAGTGATTAAAACTTAACCGTAAGCCTCCGTGATAGTTACGTGAAATGGGAGTAGGGTTCATAACTCTTTGGCATGTTACATACAAAATCGTATTGATCCGTGTAATAAGATTATGAACGGATTTTATTGGTGTTACATCCATATATTCTTAACATAGATTTATATAGTTGTGCAATTTTTTGCTTGGGAGGATTTTGAAAGGAAAGTCGGGGTAGAATATTCACGCTTCAGTGCAGCTTCAGACATATTTTGCATAAAATAATAATATTTTAAAGTACAAATAGATTATTCAGTGTATCGCTGGGAAAAGAAATATACATTATATAATATTGAATATCAAAAGACTCTTCCGTCTTAGAGATGATCAAACATTATAATGATTTACTTGGGTTAAGATTTAGAATGAGACATTAAACAGGATAGTAATCAACTGGATAACTAAGAATATGACAGCACAAACCATTCCTTTGCCAATGTTATAGTCCCTCTCAGGGATAATACTTAACAGGGGCCCAGTAACCCAAGACCACTCAAATTTGGACTGGGTCCCTTAAAATTTCAAACAATAGCTCAGATGGCTACTGAAATATTGAATATGTCATGCACATGGTTAATTGCTGGGCCCCAAATACAGTCAAACCTGCCTTAAAGGGCTCACTGTCTATAAAGGGCAGCCTCAGTTTTCCCATTAATGAATAATGCATATAATTTTAACCTGTATATAAAAGACAACTGCTGATAAATGACACATTTTCATATTCACTTGAGTGCCCTTGATTATAAAACAGGTTTGACTACTGTTTCTGGGATGCTAATACTGTTATTTTAGGGAGCCCAGCAGACAACTGCAGAAAAATTTGCAAAGTTTTGTCCTGCCTCTCTTATCAGCCTGTCTGTCTATCATGCCACTTTAACCATTTTAAAGTTTGGAACGAATTACCGTCCAAGGGAACATTGAAATATGGTCACATAAGACAGGTGGTCACTTAATACAGGTTTAATTAATATAAAATGCACTGTGAAGGGAAATTAAAATTAAGGTCACATAATACAAGTTATGGCTTAATAGAGGTGGTCACTAAAAGCAGGTTTGACTATAACTTAATAGAGGTGGTCACTAAAAGCAGGTTTGACTATAACTTAATAGAGGTGGTCACTAAAGCAGATTTGACTGTAACTTAATAGAGGTGGTCACTAAAAGCAGGTTTGACAGTATACTAATAAAATGGTAACTGGTGCCAACTAATATTGTTCTCCCATAAATACCCCCATGTTTCTGTATTTAAAAGTTACTCAACATTTTATTCCTGATTGAGAAGTTTTAGAGAGTGTTACGTATAATCCCTTTATACCTATAGACCAGCCAAAAGGCTTAGTTGTATGACTTTGTATGTAATATTACATAACTGGATTGTATTTTGACCAAAACACAGAAAGTCCCTTTAAAAGATATTACCATTAGGGTATTAGCATGTAACATATTATTTCACTGTTTTAATACCTATTATAGTATACACTTGAAGGCTAATCCATTATGTTTGAATGTGGCAGTTTAAATGTGTAATACCATATGGTTCTACGAGAGTAGGGTTGTAACAGTACCGATAGAACGAACGAGGTTTGGAGTCAGTAAGACTGATTTACATTGTAACAGTTCCGATAGAATGAACGAGGTTTGGAGTCGCTAAGACTAATTTACAATTACATTGTAACAGTACCGATAGATCGAAGGAGGTTTGGAGTTACTAAGACTGATTTACATTGTAACAGTTCCGATAGAACAAACAAGGTTTGGAGTTGCTAAGACTTATTTAAATTTACATTTCACTAAGAAGTGAGGTTTGGGCCCATGCAACTATATCACACTGTCTGAACATTTCCAAAATCCAATCAAAAAATCGTAGAAAGAGGCAAAATCAATGCCTCTAACACAAACATATGACCGGTCCATTTTCTTGCTTGATACAGGCACTTCAAGAAAGAGTGGCTGGGTTAAACCAGTTTTATGGGGCCAACCCTTTCATCTTAGTGAAATGATTCGGTAATGCAAGCATTTCCTACATGTGAGTAAAATGACAACCGTCATACAGTGAATGAGACTAAAAGAATCCCTTCTATAAAATTTTGAATTTTGCTGGACAATGAACAAAATAAATATCTTTTTAACTGCCTGACCCACAGACAGACATTCTGATCCAAATTGTTTCATGTGAACAAAATAAGGCTTTGAAGTAAAAAACCAACCCAATTAAAGAAATCATGTACTTGTTAACTGTATATTTATAGCTAAAGACATGATTACTCTTTAGACAACATACATGTACATGGATATAATCAGTCAATTAATTGATAAATGTATGTCCTTTATTGCTACAGTGAAACATGTATATACAAAACTCTCAATAAACCAGAATCTTACAGAAACCAAACTTTTAATAATATCCCAATGTTAGGGTTAGTGTTTTGGAGCTTAACGCCACCTTCAACAATATTTCAAAATCCCAATGTAGTGAGTATTTGTTAATTTAGCCTGTATAACCAGAAAACCTGTTTATTCTGAAATCAATTTTGGTCCCAAAAAGGTTCACTTTAAACAGGTCTCACTGTATTGGTGGAATGGTTGACCATCACTGTTTAAACTTTTTTATATATATATATATATATATATTCAAATATTCAAACTTCCAAAAATAGAATTCAGTAATTCATTCTTGTGTTTTTTTGCTTTATTTAATAATTTAAAAAAATTGCATTATAAAAATTTCCAGTTTAACATGATTTCAGATGTCATGTTTATTAATATCCTGTATATTAATTCTTTAAAGATTTTTCTACTATTTTTGTTTTTGTTTTTGAGTAATGAACCAATTTGCATGATCAGGCTGTAGATATTCTAGTTATCTTATGAGAGTCTAGTCCTTACAATAGCTTTTATGATATTTATAATACGTCTGTTTGCATTGTCTTGAACTGAAGTCATTTGAGAATACAAACCCAATTTACAACATATCTTTTTTTCATCCAAGAAAGACCGAGACTGTAACTGTATTCTACCTCCGGGACTTGTAAATCCATAACGATCTCTGATCATTTGTGATTAAAAAGCCACAGCGTCAAATGTCGAGAGACAAACAATTGTAGTGCTGGTCGTTTTTGGAGAAAATTCTATTAGTGCCGTGGAAATTGAGATCTAATTTAGACACGAGGCATAAACCATCGGCAATCGACTTAAAATATTTAAGCTTTGGTGTAAAAAATAGAATTTTAAGTTAATTTGATTTAGTTTCGACTTTTATTTCCCAGAGGGTTGAGTTTTCGTGAGAAGAAAGCAATAAGGCTCCAATGTGCTGCAGTAGATTTATCGCTAGCAAGATCGCTAATGGGTTAAATGGCGATAATTCTCATCACTCAGAACTATTCTACAACATACACAGTGACGGTGTAATCAAACTAAATTGACACGTTTATTGTGAAAGTATGTCTCTATCAAGAAATAACATTAGCTAGTAATGTCAATTTTATATCATCAAAAACTCGTGTATTTTTTTCATCGAAGTTGAACCGTAAAGATACCGAAAGAATATTTAATTATAGCAACTGCAAAAAAAAAAAAAGTTAAAATGGAAATATTGATTGATTGATTAATTGGGTTTTAATGCCACTTTCAGCAGTATTTCAGCTATATCATGGCGACCAGTTTTTAGTGGTGGAGGAAGCCGGAGTACCCCAAGAGAACCACCGACCCTGGGCAAGCAACTGGTAAACTTTATCACTTGCAGATGCGAGTCGAGTGCACCCTTTTTTGTAATTTACAAAGCTGGACACGAACTCGCGCCGTATTTGTAATAGGCTTGTTTGAGTTGTTAGGTAATCCAACTACCTAACTCATTTAACCACCCGGGCCCTGCATTTATGTAAGTCATTTGCTTTGATTAATTGATCTGTTGGTATCAGCTTAATACAACTCAAATACTCTGCTTTTTCAAACTACTGTTGAGTCTGTTTGACTTCTTTTTATAGGTCATGGGTCCGTTTGACTTCTTTTTTGGATCATGGGTCTGCTTGACTTTTTTTTGTAAATCATGGGTCCACTTGACCTCGAGACAACATGGCTTGACAATGTATATTTTATTTATGTATAGCATATACAAAAAAAAATGTATGAAAATATTCAAAACATGGGGGAAAAAATTCATGAAAGATTGCAGATTGTGATAGGATATATCTTTTTTAGGATATAGAATTTTAGAAAAGTGCAAGGTCAGGGTTTATTACGAAAATAACCTCAATTAGGTTTGTTTTGCCTGTCAAATTAGCCTGAAGAGAAGTGTCCTGTTTCTTATTTCAAGTAACTATTGACAAATAAGATGGGACAACTTAATTTCCTTAGTTAGCATACAGTTGAAACGAGAATCATATATAACTTGTTTACTGTGGCGGAAAATTACAAGCTACGAGAAGCCTAATAAAGACATATAGAACCTAGAATTATGGGTGTAATTATAGGAGACTGGTTTCTCTTCTGTCAGGAGAATTACTATGTATAAAAGAAACTTGATGACAAGTCTATAATTTGTTTCATTGTAAGGTTAGTTAAACTGTTTAACCTGTATTTTTACAAAGGTCGCTGGGGGTCATTCTGGTTCCCTGTAATCTGGTACCTATTTGAATTGTTGATTTGAGTCTTGTTATCTATGATCATTGCTATGATGAGACTGTGTAAATTTGTACTAATTGTGTTGTATTCTTCTCAGGTTTTCAAATGTTTTTTTTTTTTTTACACTTGAGAATATATATAGCCTTTAATGAATATATCAATTTAAATTTTATTTTAAAAATGTCATTAACAACCAATGGTCCTTTATTTGGGGTTAGTTTTAGGGACTTTTTTTTAGCTAACCTTGCCAAAGGCAAGATGAGCATTTGGCATCACTTTGCGTCTGTCGTTGTCCGTTAACTTTTCACATCAGGTGAGCCACTAGTTTATGGGTGCAAATTATAATGTAAAAGTTATGATGAAAGTTTGGAAGGAAATAGATTGCCAGGTGAGGCCACATGTTGGACATGGGGAGGTAGATAAGGAATTTTTTTGAAAATGCTTTAATATTTGGAATAACATGCCTTGTTATTATGGAATTTTGAAATATCCAGGGGGGGGGGGGAAAGAATTCAAGTTGGCACCTTATTTTATGGCAGGTCATGATCATGTTGGGGCAAGCAAACAATTTATTCATTTTAAGCCTGATCTAAAATAATGGAAGACAATTATTAAAATACAACCAGAAACCATCAAATATGATATGACCAAATAAACCCATCAAGAACTATATAGATTTGTGACCTCTCTAGAATGTCATTGACAAATATGAACTTATTGATTTTATAAAAGAGTTACCAAACTCATTGAACACTAATGGGGGATCAATTTAGAAATAAATATGGTAGGAATCCTCCATTATAGCAGAACAGTCAGGTTAATTGTCATTGATGACTGTAATACCAATAAAATAATATATCAAAATGGGATCATCAAAGCTTACTGTATTTCTTCTTCCTGAGATCGAATGTTTCGAAAATACTACATAATTTTTATTTTTAGCTTGAAACAAACGGTTTTATGGATGGGACATGCTGAATTGGTGCCTGTATGGTTTATGGTGTTCAATGCCACTTTCAACAATATTTCAGTTATATCGTGGCAGTCAGTTTTTTTTTGTGTGGAGGAAACAGGGGTAACCAGAGAAAACCACCGACCTGTTGTAAGTCACTGACAAACTTTATCACATAATGTTGTTTTGAGTACACCTGACCACGAACAGAGTTCAAACTCGCAATTTAAGTGGTGATAGGCACTGATTGCACAGGTAGTTGTAAATCCAACTATCATATGAACACGACCTTGACTGCCCCCATTGATACATGTATATTATATGTGATCAATTTCATTTATTTTCTTATATTTGATAAAAATGTAATTTCTAATGAGGATTAAAAAGCTATCATTTAAAACCGAGTGTTAATTGACAAGGAAACTTTCATGTATTGTTTTATTAATGGTTTTATTGTAATCTGCTTGTAACTTTATTTCTGTTTTATGGATCACTATTTTCTTTGTGTGATTTTTAATAAATTTCAAATCTTTATTATGTTACAGCTAGAAGTCAGGAAATAACTTCCATTTAATTTTTCCCTGTTACCTAGCAACCAATTACAGCACAGTTTTAAACACTGACAAATGAATGCCTTTCAAAGGACCCATACACACGATATTACAGCAGCGAAATAACTAAAATCAGGATATGAGAAAAAAATACTGTCAAATTACATGTCAAAATTACTGCGATCAATTTCATTTGAAAAAAATCAATATCATTAAAGTTTTAACATTTCAAAACGCTACTTCTGAAAGCTAGTAGCTATTGTTACGGAAGTTATTTGTCAGTAAGTGAACGCGGAAGTTAATAAGATATCTTCAAACTATCACGTTTTCTTTGAAAATTTATTGAGATTAAAATAATTAGAATGTTCTGCCATTGATTTACAGTATAAATTATCAAGAACAATTTGTCATCATCAGATCTGCCAGTTTTGCGTTGATTCAATTTTGGATTTTGGTTTCATTTCACTAAAGTGGGGAAGTTTGGGTTTATAAAACTAGCTATACCCTGCCACTTTTTATTAAAGTGCCTGTACCAAGCCAGGAAATAGAGCAGTCATGTATTTGTGTGTTATGTATATCGATTTTGCCACTTTCTTTTTTATTTTGTTTTTATTGGATTGATGAATTCAAATAAAATCGGTAGGTTTGGAGTTTTATTTGTATTATCATTAAACTGTAAATTTCCTGCATCCGACATCACCATTGATTCAGTACAAATTCCTAAATATCACCTACTTTTCTTCGATGTAAATAAGTAGATCGTGCGTTGGAGCACCCGTCTAGTAAAACCAAAGACAATAAATTGGGTTGACTGCATCTCCACTGAGCACACATCATTAAGGAGTACGAGCAAAGACTGATTGATTCAGAATCAAGATAATGTGTCAAAGTCTGAGCCACATATCTGCCTGTGGATCGTAGTTTTAGTGAGCAAGTACTATAAAATTCCAACTGAGCGTTGGTCTAGTGCAAAATGGACATCATCTCATCGAAATGTGACTTGTTCTTGCAATGATAGAGATGAAAAATTGCTCAACACTCACTTACTGGAGTTAATCTGGGTTACACAGGGAGAACGACAGAGCATCAACAAATACCTGGTACAAGTAGTGTATAACTCATAAAGAGCTTGAGATAATCCTATACAATAATCCCCCTCTTATAAGGCCACCCTTTACATAATGAAAAAATGGCCACATAAGAGAGGTGGCCTCTCCTGAGGGGGACAATAAAGTAGTAATCTACTATCTCAATACAGCTTAAACATGCTTGATAAGAAGAGTTGCTTTTGGTCTAAGTTGCCTTATAATATATGATTAAGACTTCTGTACCTCACTTGTTAGTGAATGTTGGTCATTTGTGGAGGATGAATCTCATTAACTCATTAACTCTACCATTACAGAGTATTATGATTTACTTTGTGATAGCTGATATGTGAATTCTACCATTATATGACCAGTGCAAAATACAAAAAATGTACATTATGACATAAAATAAAATTAATAACCATGGGAGATAACTCATGAAATTTATCAATAGCACAAAATTATAAGTGTATTTGCACTGGTCATAATTACACAATATTACTGATCTACTTTGTGATAGCTGATATGTGTTTTCACTAGTGACATGTAGTCTCAATATCAATGACAAACCATTCCTCTAACTTGTCCATGTTCTTCCTGGGTTGAGAGGTTTTGAATTTTGATATTAAAGTAGATTTTAGAAACATGATGTGTGTACTAAATTTAATATCCATGTTTTTATTCCACCAAACGAACATAATACACTAGAGTTTTGCTAACAGTTCAACCTTTTAAAAAAACACATGTTCTCGCATAACAAAGAATGTGCAAGCCCATCTTATTGCTTCCTTGATGGTGATATGATAATTATTTTGTTACGTGCTAACTAACATGTATGAAGATTCACGATCGAGTGCCTTTTGTTTTTTCTAAAATAACAGAATTTAATGTTAGTTCATGACTTGGATCAAATCTGGAAATTAAATCAACTAGGTACAAATACAATTCAATATTAACATAATATATTTTTTTTACACGAAGAATTGCGACTATATTTGATCAATTTTGTTGCTAACATGTAGATCGTTGTTTGTCCATTGTGTTGTCTGTCCATCTTCAGTTTCTGGTTACCCGTTTTGTATCTACAAACTCTTCTTGCAGGAGTTTTTCACAACCAATAAATTTGATCTTCTAATGATATAACTGGAAAATTGTTCAAAGTGGTGCTAAACATCAAATGATCACATCCTTTCTAATTTAATTTGTTAAAATCTGCTTCAGCCACCAATTCTTATATATCAAAAGATTTTAAAGTTTTATATTCAAGGATATGATGCAACTCTATGTTAATTTCTTTTCAGCTTTTAAACTAAAATAGATCATTTTTTTCTATTACAATTTTGCTTTTTGTCCATGTGTGAAAAAACATTTATAAAATGTGTGTTTTTGTGATTGTATTTAGTGCGCTTGACTTGGTAGAATTATCATAACACAGAGCCAGCTGTCTCAAACTTATGAATTATGCGGAAAAGTGAAAAATAATTTTCAATTTTGACGCTTCATTAAGCCGAATTATCTTAAATAGTTGCTTTTGAAAGGGGTTGAAAGGTTTTATTAGGTCTAGATTCAAACGGGGTTGTGGGGTTGTCGTAGTGCTTCTAAATGGAAGCGCGGTACTTTTGTTGGATCCAATTCTAACGAGACATGGGATATTTGATTAAACAAACCAGTTTTTGCTTGACTTTGTGGGGATTTCCCGCTTGCAATCACAGGAGATTTAATAGACTTTATTGTGGCTTTGTGTCAAATAAATTTTGATATTTCCACTAAGCCTTACTAATACCCCATGAGAAGATGATAAGCCCTAGCTATGATAGGGTCTGAAATATTGAAATTGATTAGTTTCTGAAAGTCGGTTGTTTTCCGAACAACAGAGATTTGTTTACATTCCTTTATTCCAAGGTTGTTCTGGAAACATAAGGTACAATTTTCTGTTTAACTAGGGACATATTGGTAATTAGTTTTGCACATTTTTTTGATTAGGATAAGTAAAGATTTGCAAAAATCGATGAACATTATTCTTGTACCGCAGGGATCAAATATTTGTGTGGATCGATGTACATTTTTGTTTTGGATCGAAAATTATATAGAAGTTATTTTGCACTCTCTCTTTTATAAATATTATGTGTTGTGCACTATAAATTACGAAATAAAACGACGACGTACCATCCAATTGAGATTTACAATGCTAAAATGTTAATCCTGGTGTGAATTTTGTCACAAGTTTGTTTCGCCATAAGGTCTAAAAAGCCTTTCATGTTCGTCTTAAGGTTACACACTTGAACTTCGGTAGTTCGTCAAACTGTGGAGAATTATTTCATTCTGAAAATATCCCGGAGTGACAAATATGACATTCGTGCAGTAAAAATGCATTTGTGATGGCTTAGAGGATTAAGTTATCATTGGTTTAAATAATTTGTCAGTGAGCCATAAAGTGGGTTTTTCACCAGATTATTCTACATGTCTGCACTCTTTGTAAAGATCAAAGGTCTTGTCTGAGTGTCGGCCATAATTGTATTATTTCTACCCTTATTAAAGCAGTCAATTTCGCTGTCATTCGGGTGGCTCTTTTGTGAGTTCACCGTTGCGGAAAGCATTTAAAGCCGGTTAATAAAACATCCAGGTGAACAAAGATATTTGTCACCATTTGAAAAAAAGCTTGTACTTTGTATTTAACATAAAGCTGTTAAGTGTAAACAGTATTTTCAAACAGGAAAAGATAGGCTTGATATTTTGTTTGTATTTGTACTGTGTAGTTAGTTCTATTCGGACAAGGACAAATACGACATGTGACCACAAGCTTTCTAAAAATAGAACAGCTGACCAAACATACAGATATGGAAGTGTGTATATATAATTAGTGTAACCTTTCATGTGATAACTTGATTTGCATATTAAGATTTATGGAATTACCGTGCAGATGAATTCACATTATAGAAATCTAGACAAATTGTGAGATTAATGTGGAAAATTTCTGTTTTATTTGTAAATTTGAACTGTATGGATATTTTTTTTAAGGGATATCGCCATTAGATGCAGATATATTTTTAGGATTAATGTATGTTTTTCGTTGGATTGGAAAAACCAGGTAAATTATTTTTATTTTTGTTTGTCAGTCATGAATTATTACATTACAGTGCAATACTAATAATACTAGAATTATAATTGATGAAGTCTAAGAAAAAAAATGTTACAAAAATAAGAAAATGAAAAGTATAATATGATTGTTAATTTGAAAAGATTGACAGAGATTCTCTGTTTCTAATGATTGAAGGGACTAAGTTGTCATATAATATTTTTTAAAAATTAGAAATTTTTGAAATTTTGGTAGGTTGATTATCTGTTAATATAAAAATACTGAGCAGCCCCAATCTAAATTCACTCTGTTATGCTGAAAACACATTCAGTGACTTGCGGTCTGTGATTTTTTTCCGGGTACTCCTGTTTCCTCCACCAATAAAACCGACAGCCACGATATAATTGAAATATTGTTAAAAGTGGCATTAAATACCACAACCTCAAATCCCACAAGTTTGATTTCTTTGTGACACCTATAGGCATTTCTAGTGTTCAGCAATTTATACCAGTTTATTAAAGGGCCCTATAAATACAAGTTTGATAACTTCAAGTAGCCTCCTTCTAGGCCTATCAAAAATAAAAATCAATAGGTCAGAGATAAGTAATTTGTTTACTTTGTAAGATATTGACATTGAAATGCTTACATTTAACAGTTGACTTGTCATTTTATCAAGTTTGAAGGACAAAAGACCAATGTATTGAGTAGGGGAGTAACTTTAAAGGACAGAAGACCAATGTATTGAGTAGGGGAGTAAGTTTGAAGGGCAGAAGACCAATGTATTGAGTAGGGAGTAAGTTTGAAGGGCAGAAGACCCATGTATTGAGTAGGGGGGTAAGTTTGAAGGGCAGAAGACCAATGTATTGAGTAGGGGAGTAAGTTTGAAGGGCAGAAGACCAATGTATTGAGTAGGGAGTAAGTTTGAAAGGCAGAAGACCCATGTATTGAGTAGGGGGGTAAGTTTGAAGGGCAGAAGACCAATGTATTAAGTAGAGGAGTAAGTTTGAAGGGCAGAAGACCAATGTATTGAGTAGGGGGGTAAGTTTGAAGGGCAGAAGACCAATGTATTGAGTAGGGAGTAAGTTTGAAGGAAAAAAGACCAATGTATTGAGTAGGGAGTAAGTTTGAAGGGCAGAAGACCAATGTATTGAGTAGGGAGTAAGTTTGAAAGGCAGAAGACCCATGTATTGAGTAGGGGGTAAGTTTGAAGGACAAAAGACCCATGTATTGAGTAGGGGGTAAGTTTGAAGGAAAAAAGACCAATGTATTGAGTAGGGAGTAAGTTTGAAGGACAGAAGACCAATGTATTGAGCGGGGGGTAAGTTTGAAGGACAAAAGACCAATGTATTGAGCAGGGGGTAAGTTTGAAGGACAAAAGACTAATATATTGAGTGGGGGGTAAGTTTGAAGGACAAAAGACTAATATATTGAGTGGGGAGTAAGTTTGAAGGACAGAAGACTAATATATTGAGCGGGGGGTAAGTTTGAAGGACAAAAGACCAATGTATTGAGCAGGGGGTAAGTTTGAAGGACAAAAGACCAATGTATTGAGTGGGGGGTAGGTTTGAAGGACAAAAGACTAATATATTGAGTGGGGAGTAAGTTTGAAGGACAGAAGACTAATATATTGAGCGGGGGGTAAGTTTGAAGGACAAAAGACCAATGTATTGAGTAGTGATCGAGTCCAATGTATGAAAAGACATCAGCTACATCAATGACAGTTTAAGTTACTTGTATTGAGTAGGGAGTAAGGACAAAAGACCAATGTATTGAGTAGGGAGTAAGTTTGAAGGACCTCAGCTGGGTCAATGACAGTTTAAGTTACTTGTATTGAGTAGGGAGTAAGGACAAAAGACCAATGTATTGAGTAGGGAGTAAGTTTGAAGGACCTCAGCTGGGTCAATGACAGTTTAAGTTACTTGTATTGAGTAGGGAGTAAGGACAAAAGACCAATGTATTGAGGGTAATGAGTATAATGTATGAAACAGACCTCAGCTTGGTCTTTGACAGTTGTGTTACTATTTAACTATTTGATATTAATATAGTGGTCTTTGTTTACATTGTAGATATTGACATTTGTTGTTTATTGTTGACCTTTTAGTGTATCCAGTTTTTGATTAACAATAGTAATTGTTCACCTATTGGTGGCCATGAGGGGGGGGGGTCATAGTTTTATATTAAAATTGTAAATAATGCTTGAAAATTGGTTAATGGATATTAATTTACAAATGCACAACCTATCATTTCATTGGTCTGATTCTAGGATGGGGTCTGAGTTGAATTTGTAAATAAAATTTTGAAATTGGTTAATGGATATTTATTTACAGTCTATCATTTCATTGGTCGGATTCTAGGTACTGTTTGAATGTGGATTCAGAATGACCAGTAGCAATGGAGGTGGTTGTGGTGTTTGACACCACTTTCAACAATATTTCAGTTATATCGTGGCTGTCAGTATATTGATGGGTGAAATCGGAGTACCTGGAGAAAACCTGCCGAAAGTCACAGACAAACTTTATCCCATTATGTTGTATCGAGTAGCAAAGGAAACTGACAACATTTTTGGTAGCACAAGATTGTTTAGGGTGTTTTGCCCTTGGGGGAAGGGGTGGGAGTGTAATATGCAAGCTGTTCTGTCCTTTGTATGTGGATTGTTTTCTATGTTATTCTTTATTTGCTTATAAAATTATGGGTTTTTTTTAAAACAAAAATGTAAACATTTCAACAAAATTTAGTGAGAATTTGAAAGGACTTTTGAGGATATGCATTTATGTTGATCATTAAGCACACTCAAAGTCAACATAATTCCACTATGGTCCATATTGGGATCAAAGTCCATGTCTGTGCTCTATTAAAATTTTATATCTCATTAAGTTGTCATTAACCAATCAAATTACACCATTTTGTCATTTGCAGCTCGTTAAACCGTGATTAACTATGATGCAATTCAATCCATTACTATATAGGGACCTAGATACTGATTTATTTTTTTTAAACGTTTTCCTGTCATGAATTTATCTGATATACTGCTCATTTGAGGGTAAAAACAACTAGGTAGATCTTTTTTTCAATGTTGTATTGGATTATCTTCCTTTTTAAGAAATATAATTATCAGGCATATCTATGAAACTGTTTAGTCATTGTTCTTTGGTTTATGGGTAAAATGATATCTTGATGTAAAAGTAATTAAAATGGTCAATAACTAAGTGAAAAGAGTTGTTTCTATTGTTATAAGTGGGGCCGTTGTGGTTTTGATAAAAATATTCGTGTATAGCCCTAGCTCCTGCTGTAGGGCTGTTTGTAATAGTAGTGCAATACAGTTGAACCCCCACCCTCTCTTTACAAGACCAACCCTCCTGCCTTATAGGGTTAGGGTGTTGGTGTTTAATGCCAATAATAGCATGGCCTTATAAGAGAGGGGGGGCAACAGTAACATGTTTTTTATATTAAATTTTTTTTTAAATTGTTATTTTTATTTTGGTAAATATTTACACCTGATTTATAATAGGTAGAGAGATACCTCTGTCTTTGTATATCTAGGTGAAATGATATCAGGTTTTTTTTCCCCATAATATTATCCTCTTTTTGAAGTCAATTTAGTAGATCAAATTGCTCAGTTTCTAAATGTCAACTCTATGTTCAATAATCCCCAGCTTTAATGACAACCATTTATTTTATTCTTTATAAAGAAAAAAAATATTCATCATGTTCTCCTTCATTAGGAGAAAGCTATTAATGTAATTTTGCTATTAATTCAGATTGAAATGTATTTCCTAACTTAATTACATGAAATCAGACATCAAACAGAGGATCATCTGGTTCTGATGAGGTTAGAACATTCTGTTAGGGGTGTTTGGTAATTCTCTATTACTTATAAACACATGACAGGCCTATAGATATGTATGTCTGTGTTGGAGTGGGTTGAGGATGTCCACAGGGGAGTGGGGTGATGTTTGAACATTCTGTTAGGGGTGTTTGGTAATTCTCTATTACTTATAAACACATGACAGGTCTATAGATATAATTCTGTGTTGGAGTGGGTTGAGGATGTTGACAGCTGCTTTTTTTTTTTTTTACAATAAATGATAATCCTGCATTATCGGAGAGGGAAGGGGATCTCTTGTTGGGGATGTCTCTGTTGGAGTGGGTTGGGGATGTCGACAGCTGCTTTTTTACAATAAATGATAATCCTGCATTAAGGGAGGGGGTTGGGGGGGATTTTGGAATACACTGGAAACCTGTAAGTTTGTACACAAATGTTTTTTTTTAACTACAATAGAACTTTGCTGGCTCGAACTCGAAGGGACTGTCTAAATGTCTTCAAGCTATCGGTAGTTCGAGCCACTGAAAATCTAAGATCGATCATTACAACCGTGTATTTTAATTGGTCCTTTCTCTACAAAAATATAGACTATCCATTAGATCCTCATTTGTCAGATTAAACAATACTGTATATGAATTTAACAATTTAGAGAGAAAATGTTAAATATCACAGATGCTATAGAGGTAGAAGTAAAGGGTGTTTTAACCCTCATCATAATGTGAATGTGTGGAAATAGCAGGTGTAACACTGATGCACATCTTTCAGAAATGTTTGTAGGTGTAACCAACAAAAATGTTGATTTTCTTGCCAGCTATGGTAGAATTGGGGAAGATAGAATTTTATTTCGTGCTGTCATGAGAAGGGTTTATTTTGTGTAATATTCAAGATGAGGGAAATCTAAGCTCTCTTGTCAGACTTTTTTTTTTACCTGACAGTGATAAATAATTCTGTTCGATACACCTGAACAATATGCATTTCAAACCTAAATTCTGTGTTCTTGTATTGTAGAGTTGAGTTTTATAACCCCCCCCCCCCTCCAAAAAAAAAAAATAAACAAAAACAAAACAAAGAAAGAAGCTGAAAGAAAACAGAACCATCAAACATAAAATCCATTAAACAATATTTTTTGTTGCCCAAGGAAAATTGAATGATGTCATTCTTTCTATCAGAGTTGAATCTACTATGATAGCATTGCGAGCCCTTTAACAGATAAATCAATAGCTGTGTGTGAATGACTGGGAGCTATATGAAATAACTGACAGCTACTGTTTTCTCACATATTGGTGTTGATAGTGGGCTATAACACCATGCTGTTTGATGCATTTGGATAAAATGTTTAGACTTGGCCCCTAAGGGTTGTATCACAAATGAAATTATTATGATGGGAATACAGTGGAAGGTACTATCAAGTTTTTATCAATGCAGAGTGCCAAAACTAACATGTATATATGTCTGAACTGTTATCTGGAGTATTACAAATTTTTTTACATGGATTTTTTGTGCCAGAAATTGCTAGTTTTGTGATATCTTTCTTACTTGCAGTACATTTTTATGGATTTATATGAAAAAATAAAATGTGTGTACTTGTGTGAGGGATCCTTTATTGATTTAAAAAAAAAAATTGTATTTGAGAGAATTTTTTTTGTGCCAGAAATTGCTAGTTGTGTGATATCTTTCTTACTTATACTTGCAGTACAATTTAATGGATTTATATTAAAAATTGAAATTTGTGTACTACTACTTGTGTGAGGGATCCTTTATTGATTTATATGAATTTTAGTTGTTGTATTTGTGAGGAATACTGTGCAGGATTTTTAATATTTAGTTCAATAAAACTGGAATTGTTATAGTAGGAATTATTGATGAGAACTGTGATGTTTTCTTAATGGTGAACATTTCCACGTTTTAGGTGAGTAATGTCTATTGTTTTTCTTTCTAAAAACCTGTTAAATTATTCATTGAATATTAAATTTTTATTGGTTTCAGTTAAACAAAATTTTTATTTTTGCAGTTTCATTTTTATTCCTTGTGAAAGATTATCCCAGCAGCTGTCAGATCTATTGTCGAGTTTATGAAATGCTATCACTTTTTTTCTTTTTACAAGATATCATTTTTACAGTTAATTTATGTGAAATTTCAGTATTATGACTTCCAAAAGGTATTAAGTTGTATTGTTAGGGTTTAAATATAGATCAGGAAAATGTCAGTTTCAAGAGAGATAGTTAATTTCATTTGTCAACTGGCTGTCAGGGATGGGAAAGTCATTGTAGAAAAGGAAAAGATATAAAAAATACAATAAAAGGAATATGTCAGGGTTTATTAATAGATAATTTATTAGTAATATTATTTTCCTAATAGTAAAAACATGGCAGTATTAATTTTATTTGTTGAAAGAATTACAAAAAATGCACCTATTGAGAACATAAATAAATGTATGAGAATACCGAAGGGCAACCAAAAATGGACAATCCAGAGAAACTGGCAACATAAGGTACACAAAACAAAGAAAAACAAAACAAAAATGCAACACAATATGTTTTGAACATCACTATGTGCTAACCTCAATAGGACATGAGCCCTCCGACAAATAACTGGAGGTTAAGACGGGCAGAAAATTGTTTTTTATGTGGAAATCGTAACAGACATATAGACATTGGCCCCAAAATGAAAAGTATATGAAATCTTCATGGTTACATTGATAATATGTCAGACTTGAAATATTTCTGGATTTAAATTCCAATTTTAGTATAAATTCAAAGTCTCAAAATGTTGCCACAGTTTTAGACTGTTTTTTTTCTTTCTGGCAATGTATGTCTAAAGTAAATAACACAAGCGAAAGTGTAAGAAAACAATTAAAGGGAGAGAGAAAACTGCTACTATAGAGTCAAATCTGCTAATATAAGGATACTATTGGGACCCCCCTCCCCCCACTACTGGCCTGAATGCACTCTCAGATGCATAACCACCTCAAGAAGTGCTAAGGTTTCCATACACCTACCCATTGTCATGGGCTTCACAGCTCAGTACGTAAATAACTGACTATGATTCCGCTCTCGCCCCCCCAAAAAGCCTACTGCCTAAATTTTTGTTTGGGCAAGGTATTTTATAGAAGAGTTCGTAAATAACCAATTTAGCTTCCACCCTTACCCCCAAAAAACCTACTTGTGGGCTAGGGTTTTATAGGTCAGCTCGTAAACAACTGTCCGAACTTCCAACCTCAGCCTCCTCCCCGCCCCCCCCTAATCAAGATAGCTGAAAGTTATGATAAACATTAATTACTCAATAAGACATCCCCTAAGATTCTGTTAAGTTAAGACTAAACAATCTATACACTAATATATGAGCCAATCATAGGAATATTATGTTATGATATTTTAGGGTCTTGGCAGAGATACTGACATGTGGTATTTAGCTGTGTCTTTGTTGTTAATCTCTAATTATTATCACAGAAATACAGATATTGAACATGGAATTATTCCAGATCTCTGTGTCTGCTGTCTTATTTATTTGATGTGATTATGATTTGTTTACATAGCTACACTAGACACACATGGCAGGTGTACCCAGAGAATATCTTAGAAAGGATAGAGGAGAGGGAGTTCAAACTGTCAAATCTTGAGATCACAACTGCATTACATCAATAGTGTAAGGGTTAGCTGATGATGCTCAACTCATGTGAGTTATATCATGGGTTCGAGTCACAGTCATGTCAAACCAAAGATGGCATTGCCATTGGTATTTGTTGTTTCTTTCCTACACAAAGGAATAAAAAATCAGATCAAAAATAGGTTAGCCAAGACAGGACCTAGATTTCCAATGTCATATGTACAATGTATCATGGTCTTTTTTGTGTTCAGTAAGTTCAGTTCAGATGAGAGAGGTCATTGTTCGTTTTGTTGATTAGAGGCAATTGATGACCATCACATTTAAATAAACTTTCTTTTCATAATGTAACACCAATATTTTTATACCCCCGCAACACTGGAAAAGGGGGGGGGGGTAATACTGTTTTACCTCTGTCCGTCTTTCCGTCTGTCTGTCTGTCCTTCCGTTCCGTCTGTCTGTCTGTCCTTCCGTCCGTCCCAAGATATTTTTCGTCGCATTTTTTTCAGCAACTATTGATGGCAGAAATCTGATATTTGGTCACAAGCTTCATATAGGTATGCCATATTGTGGGAAGCATTTTTTGACCTGTCAGATTCCTACTTCCTGTTTGCCGACTTAGTTAGTTTTTATACACATTGAATATATATGCGGGGATATCATAAGTGAGCATTAGCTCACAGTTCATCTTTTTCTCCATAAAGAGTGTAGGTGTAGACAAGTTCTAGGATAAACTTTCTTTTCATAAAGTAACACCAATATTTTTTTCTCCAAAAATAGATATAGGCAAGTTCTTGGAAGACTTCATTTAAACTTAATTTGTTTTGTCATTTTTCTAAAAGTTTATATAGAGAAAACTTCCTCATATTTTAAGTAGAAAATGATATGATACTTTAAGACAATTACATGTACTTGTATCCTATAATAACAATACTGACTGTGTATCCTTAGCTATAGTCTTTTAAGTAGTCTTTTCCTTGTCCTAGACAAAATATGTCTTTAAGTATGGGGGCCATGACGGGGGAATTCGATGAGGATATCAAAAACCTATCAAATTCTTGGAATTATACTTTAAAAAAGTTAATTTATCAGTGTACTTTAATTTCGGACTGAAAAACTTTATGAATGATACCATTTTGTACTGCGGTTTGTCGGTTTGCTGATTTACTTGGTGTAATTATCGGAACTTATCCCGTTTGGACATTTTTAGATAGTTTTACGCCTGCTTTAATATCTTGTATAAACCTTAATCTATATCTGTGGTAACTGTTAATTGTTTCTCTGGACTAAATGTTGATTACAAACGTAAGTTATTATTATTATGTACATTTTAAATTTAACAATTTTATGCAGATTATATTTGATTTTTGGTGTTTTCAGCAATATTTCAGCTATTTCATGGCAACCAGTTTTAGTGGTGGAAGAAGTACCCGGAGAGAACCACAAACCATGGGCAAGCAACTGCTAAACTTTATCACTTGCGGCTGCGAGTCGAGTGCACCCTTTTTTGTAATTTACAAACCCACGCCGTATTGGTGATAGATAAGCTTGTATGAGTTGTTAGGTAATCCAACTACCTAACTCATTGAGCCACCCGGGCCCTGTTTTATCCAGAATAACATGGTATAAATAAATGATAGTGTTTCATATTTGTTTATGTTCTCTGTTCCACTTGTTATAAAGGTAATTAAGTCTAGCACTTGAATATATAGATGACTTAGATCAGTTTTAATTATACCCCTGCTCCCCGAAGGGGGGGAGGTGTACTGTTTTACCTCTGTCCGTCCTTCCGTCCGTCCGTCCCAAGATATTTTTCGCCGCATTTTTCTCAGCAATCTGATATTTGGTCACAAGCTTCATATAGGTATGCCATATTGTGGGAAGCGTTTTTGGACCCGTCAGATTCCTACTTCCTGTTTGCCGACTTAGTTGGTTTTTATACCAATTGAACATATATGCACATTTTTCTCAGCAACTACTGATGGCAGAAATCTGATATTTGGTCACAAGCTTCATATAGGTACCCCATAATGTGGGAAGCGTTTTTGGGCCCATCAGATACCTACTTCCTTTTTGCCGACTTTGTTGATTTTTATACACATTTAACATGTACATATGCTTTTTTTTGTTGCATTTTTCTCAGCAGCTATTGATGGCAGAAATCTGATATTTTGTCACAAGCTTCATAAAGGTACCCCATATCGTGGGAAGCGTTTTTTGATCCGTCAGATTCCTACTTCCGGTTTGCCGACTTAGTTGGCTTTTATACACATTTAACATACACAAAATGTATATATGCTAATTTTTCGTCGCATTTTTCTCAGCACCTATTGATGACAAGCATATGATATTTGGTCACAAGCTTCGTATAGGTATGCCATATTGTGGGAAGCGTTTTTGGATCCGTCAGATTCCTACTTCCTGTTTGCCGACTTAGTTGGTTTTTATACACATTGAACATATATGCCCATTTTTCGTCACATATTTCTCAGCAACTATTGATGGCAGAAATATGATATTTGGTCACAAGCTTTATATTGGTACCCCATATCGTGGGAAGCGATTTTGGACCCATCAAATTCCTACTTCCTGTTTGCCGACTTTGTTGATTTTTATACACATTGAACATATATGCTAATTTTTGGTCGCATTTTTCTCAGCAACTATTGATGGCAGAAATCTGATATTTCGTCACAAGCTTCATTTAGGTACCCCATATCGTGGGAAGCGTTTTTTGACTCGTCAGATTCCTACTTCCTGTTTGCCGAACAGCGGGGGTATCATATGTGAGCATTAGCTCACAGTTCATCTTGTTTTGAACTTTAATTGATTTAAGGGCTATTTCAATTTCTATGTGACTGTTCTTGCTAATGTTAATATAAGAAGGGGGCTTCGGTTACGATTATCAAGTTTAGAACCACTGTCAACAATATTTCAATTA
Organism: Gigantidas platifrons; assembly: GCA_002080005.1. Lineage (NCBI taxonomy): Eukaryota > Metazoa > Mollusca > Bivalvia > Mytilida > Modiolidae > Gigantidas > Gigantidas platifrons. The sequence goes on from MJUT01002601.1 coordinate 250,267, forward strand.
AATTGTGGCAGTCAGTTTCATTGGTGGAGGAAACTGGAGTAACCGGAGAATACCATCAAACAAACAAACATAAAAAAACACCAGATGGTTTCAAACACTCTGCTCCATTGAAATCTGACTGGTATGATATGATTGAGATGCAAGCAGTTGTTAGACATGTAGAATAAAATGAAAACAGTCAAAAAACATGTTTATAGCATATGTAATATATCCCTCTTAAGCACATTAATTCCTCCAATTCACAAAATTGTTTCATTTATTAGTAAGATATATGATATGATAAAACTCCATCATAAACTCTCCAGAAAATAGAAGTGGATTTTAAAGCTTGTTTGATTTGAGGGTTTTATTTTGGTCTGAAGTAGATATCAAGCTCTTAATGCTCTGTAAATGTTGCTCTTCACTATTGCATGGTTTCGAGTACTCTTGCCAATTATATTGAGAAGTTTATATTTACATCGATAGGGTGTTGTAGTAGGTTGTTTGCCGAGCTGTTAGCTATCAACAGGGTCATTGCAAGTCTCGGTAATATTTAAACAGATGAATAGAAATAGTTGTCATTATTTGCGTCATGTGGCCCCACTTGAGAGACGCAATTAGTTCAGGAATATAATATTCCTTGGTTTCTAGGATGATGTTTAGGCTGATAAAAATTTTGTTTTGAGAGGCTTGTATGATGATCAATCACTTCTAAAGTGGACATTTATAAGACAAATACCCCATTTAGAGTGTGTCATCTCTATGATAAAATTAACAATATTGAATTTCCTAGCTTATTTGAAGTGTTATGTACATATCGTGCAGATCAAAACACAAAAACAAAATAACTGTTGCATCTTGGGATTTCTTATTATCCGTGATTTTTTTGTTTTTTTATTATATGTGAATACGAAGAATAAGGTCAAATTAAGTTTTCTTCAGATATGAAAGGATTTTTAATTTATGACTGTATTTACAAAGTTTAATAGAAAATGATTTTGATATAAGTAAACAAAAACCAAACCAAACCCATTTGAATTTTACTCAAGCAAAAGTTAACAGTTAAAGAACCGTTTTATTGTTGATCATAATGATCTCAAAGTCACAGTGAACTCTTTATTGATAAGTATAACCAAATATTGAGTGTGAGAAGGCCCGCTATACTGCAGATGAGTGGTATGAGATGGCCCCTAGCATGCAGATGAGTGGCGTGAGATGGCCCCTGCCTGCAGATGAGGGGTGTGATATGGTCCTTAGCCTGCAGATGAGTGGTGTGAGATGGCCCCTAGCCTACAGATGAGTGGTGTGAGATGGCCCATAGCATGCAGATGAGTGGTGTGAGATGGCCCCAGCCTACAGATGAGTGGTGTGAGATGGCCCCTAGCATGCCGATGAGTGGCGTGAGATGGCCCCAGCCTGCAGATGACTGGTGTGAGATGGCCCCAGCCTGCAAATGAGTGGTGTGAGATGGCCCCTAGCATGCAGATGAGTGGTGTGAGATTGCCCTAGCCTGCAGATGAGTTGTGTGAGATGGCCCCTAGCTTTGAAATGTGTGGTGTGATTTGATTTGATTTGATTTTTGTGTTTAACTCCACTTTCAGCAATATTTCAGCTATATTATGACGACCAGTTTTAGTGATGGAAGAAGCCAGAGTACCTGGAGAGAACCACCGACCCTGGACAAGCAACTGGTAAACTTTATCACTTGCAGCTGCGAGTCGAGTTCACCCTTTTTTGTGTAAAATAAATCCTAAACTGTAGATCAGTAGTTTTTAGAAGTGGACTCACCTGGTTAATTGAATACTTCTAGTGATGTTTTTATAGTTCTTCATCAGATTTTAAGCCTCTGTCATTTTATGCATCAATTCTGGATATGGCACATGTCTTTTGCAAAAGACAAATAATTTATTTTATTTTTGTGGACTGCATGTACATTGTACATGTAAGCTAGGAGATTTTCTTTTCTTTTCATTAAATGAAATTGAAGAATGTTTAATTTGTCATAAAAAAAAGAAAAGAAAAAAAGAAATTGATCATTGATCATCAAATAAAAAAAAAAAATCATCCAAAAATAAATATTAAATTAATGTACATACATTGTGCACGATTCTACCACACAATGAAATTTTATATTGTGATTGAGTCTGGTGTCAGGAGGTCTTAACAGAGTGATATTAATAACAAGAAAAAGTCGTCTAATTTATAACCCATGCATGATGTCGAGATGAGTTAAAGGTTAAAATGGCAATTAAACAGATCAGACATGACAAGTTTGTATGTGAAGAATGAATTGACTTTTAATGAGACATGCTTTCAATTTGTCAGAAATTTGCATTAGGCATGAAGTAGTCTTGTTGTTGTAAACATGGTGTAGTTTGGAAAAGGGAGATAATTCAATATCCTGCAGTATTTTGTTTAATGGTAGAACACAGAAAAGGGGGATAACTCAAAAATCTGCTGTATTTTTTTTTAATGTTAAATCATTGATTTTAGCTTAATATCCATAATACTGAGTAAGAAGAGTTTGAATATACCACAGGGGCAATCAGAATGGTGTATATCAAAGAAGAACAGACAACACAATGGCCGAAAGAAAAAATACAAAAGGACAAAACATACACATAAAACTAAAGATCGAGTAACACGAACCGCACTAATTTATAATGAAGGGATGGTATGCCATGATATTTTTTTTTCGGGGGTGGGGAACAGGTATATGGCAAGTTTCTATGCATGTTTTGAGACAACATACATGGTAATCGAAAACCTACATCCCGGAAACCAACTGACATGTTAGAATGTCAAGCATTTTCTTTTTGTGTAACCTTACGTAACGGCTGTTTTTAACCTAAAGAAAATAATATCATCATATTTGGTTCATTTACATGTGTAAATTGTATGTTAATGATGTATTTTACACCTTACTCTTGGAATTGACAGCTACATGTACCCTGGGGCCTTCAAAATTGATTAGAAAATAGCGATGGTTAAAAGGGTGACAGTTTAGGAATACGCAATTAGTGTATTATCATAAATGAATTTGAATTGTTGTGTCGCGTTGTTGAAAATGTGGAAGTATGACACTTTATTGCATGACGACCCCAATAATGTATTCGTAAAAGACAGGAACTCCAATTACACATGGCAGGCTATGATTGATATTTAAATGTGACAAATGATGGTTTATGTTAATTGATGCTTGTTATTATCTTATTTTTTTTTCCATGTTTGAATGTGTTTTTATAATTTGATTAAAGGATATACGAACATCATTGGCCTGTGCTTGCTGTAATTTTTTTTTCTGCCGCGGCTTTCATTCGTCATGCTAGTACCAAACGGTAATTTGTCATATTTGAAATTGAAACGACAATAATTTATCTAGTCCATTAGCGAGTTTGAGATCTTGCATGCTAAGTTACGATACATGACAAAGTGATGTTTAATATCGTAGAATTTCGTTGACATGTCATATTTAACACTTTAGCAATAGAGCAGAAAATTTTAGTAATGGATATTTTTTTTCCTTTAAAATGTAAAAAGATGATTTTATTATTTTTCAATGTTGAATTATGATGACACGTTGCTACGAATTAGTTTTACGTCAATTTGATTGATTTTGACATCTCTCAATAGTTTTTGAGAATATAACATTGGAATGATGGAGAGATGGCATTTTCTATTTTCAAAATGCCGTATTTAAGCATGGAGTACAGAGCTCGTTGCTTGAATTAAGCTTATTCTATGTAAAATTGGAATGGATGTAAAATCTCGTCATTCTCAACAAAATTGTGGACAATCAGTACAATTTGGGTTTAGTTTTGCCAATCTTTTAAGAAGAATGGTGAGTACGATTTGTTTTAATTGTAACAAGACTCCAATGGTTGTTGTTCTGCAATCTTTGGAAATCAAGGACAACTAAAGCATACATAGTAACATTTTTAATGTACAGTTACATTGTATCTGCAGTAACATCAATAGAATTGAATTATTTGTTGTTTTAATTTCACAAATTGAAATAAATTGGATGTAAATTAATTTCAATTAAATTCTATGAAATTCTAGTTATTAATGAGCAATTTTAAATATGAAAAAGGGTCATCCTTATCGTGATGGTATGGTCGTTGGATATGCAATCAGTGCCTATCACCACTAACGTTGTGAGTTCAAATCAAACTCAGACGAGATGTACTTGATGCAACATTATATGATATAGTTTGTCAATAACTTACGGCAGGTCAGTGGTTTTCTCTGGGTACTCCTGTTCCCTACACCAATAAAACTGACCGCCGGAAATATTGTTGAAAGTGGAATAAAAGCCCCATAACCCTAACACATGCACAAAATCTTGACTATGGAACTGATTTTTTTCTTGAACATTAACGACAGACACTTTTTTTTTTATTATCAAACAGTAATCGGGCAAGTTAATAAATAAATATTGTATGCTAATACTCTAGAAAGGGGTAGGGATTTTGATTTTTCTCTTGATTGTCTCAATTTAAGGGATAAGGTCATAAATAAATATTTATTATTATGGATTTCATTCACTAATAAAATCTTCATAATTAAACAATGTCACAATAGAGCTGAAATATTGATAAAGTTGGCATTAAACACCAATCAATCAATCATAATTAAACTAATGTACACTTGTCTTATTCTAGAATAAGATTTCTTTTGTAATGTGCATGGTATTGGGGCTAAACTGTATACCTGCCTATACAGAGCTATGGGAAGGAGATGTTTTGATCAACTGTTCTACATAGTCACTGCTACCGAAATAAATATCTGTTGAAAAATATTACTTTATTGTGGAGGATATCGGTCACAATTTACATGGATTCTTTCTCATCTAAATATATATACATGTATATATACAAAAAAAAATCTTTTTTCTAAAAATCTGTAAATTGTAGAACCAGTCCAATATCATTGCTCTCCCATTTTCAACCGGAAACCAGAAATCCAGTGTTGAGGGAGAAAATCTTGAATATTCAAACAAAAGTGAGATACTACTTAAACTATTGGTTGGTGACGCTTAATACTTTGTACCATGGTGTAGTACACTAAAGATTTGTATGAACTCTAGGTGTGAGGTCATTGTTGACTTGAGATCAGGGTCTGTGTGAGTCTAGGTCTAGTTAGGTCTGAGGTCGTTGTTGCCTTGAGGTCGGAGTCTGTGTGTAGTCTAGGTCTAGTTAGGTCTGAGGTCTTTGTTGACTTGAGGTCGAAGTCTGTGTGAGTCTAGGTCTAGTTAGGTCTGAGGTCTTTGTTGACTTGAGGTCAGATTCTGTGTGAGTCTAGGTCTAGTTAGTTCTGAGGTCTTTGTTGACTTGAGGTCGGAGTCTGTGCGAGTCTAGGTCTAGTTAGGTCTGAGGTCTTTGTTGACTTAAGGTCAGATTCTGTGTGAGTCTAGGTCTAGTTAGGTCTGAGGTCTTTGTTGACTTGAGGTCGGAGTCTGTGTGAGTCTAGGTCTAGTTAGGTCTGAGGTCTTTGTTGACTTGAGGACGGAGTCTGTGTGAGTCTAGGTCTGAGGTCTTTGTTGACTTGATGTCGGAGTCTGTGTGAGTCTAGGTCTAGTTAGGTCTGAGGTCTTTGTTGACTTGAGGTCGGAGTCTGTGTGAGTCTATATAGCTAGGTCTAGTTAGGTCTGAGGTCTTTGTTGGCTTGATGTCGGAGTCTGTGTGTAGTCTAGGTCTAGTTAGTTCTGAGGTCGGAGTCTGTGTGTGTCTAGGTATAGTTAGGTCTGAGGTCTTTGTTGACGTGAGGTCGGAATCTGTGTGTAGTCTAGGTCTAATTAGGTCTGAGGTCTTTGTTGACTTGAGGTCTGAGTCTGTGTAAGTCTAGGTCTAGTTAGGTCTGAGGTCTTTGTTGACTTGAGGTCGGAGTCTGTGTGTAGTCTAGGTCTAGTTTGGTCTGAGGTCTTTGTTGACTTGAGGTTGGAGTCTGTGCGATTAGGTCTGAGGTCTTTGTTGACTTGATGTCGGATTCTGTTTGAGTCTAGGTCTAGTTAGGTCTGAAGCCTTTGTTGACTTGAGGTCGGAGTCTGTGTGTAGTCTAGGTCTAGTTAGGTCTGAGGTCTTTGTTGACTTGAGGTCGGAGTCTGTGCGAGTCTAGGTCTAGTTAGGTCTGAGGTCTTTGTTGACTTGAGGTTGGAGTCTGTGTGTAGTGTAGGCCTAATTGACTTCAACTCCACACAAAATGATAATAAAAAAAAAGTTCCTTTAAATGTAAAAAAATAGTCTCCGTCTAGAGTCTAATAAATATTGTACAGAGATACGAAGCTCTCTTTAATTCCGACATTTAAAAAAGAATTAAGCGAAGTTAAAAGTGAAATAATATGGCATATCCTACATGCTAATAATCAGTTATCAATGCTTGTAACTTTTTTCTGCCCACGTTTTGCATACGAGTACACAATTGGTTATTAATTTTTTGTATTTTATTTTCTGCCTATTTTTTTGCATTTGATATGTAACGATATATTCAAATTATCTGTCATATGGCACTATCTTAAGAAGATCTATATAGCTTGTTGCTATTTGTCATCACCGTTCACTTTAGGAGACACGCTTCAACTCCTTTAAAATTGCTTGATCTCTGGACCCCAGTGGCGTCATAAATTTTAATGAGGGTATTATTAAAATCTATTTATGAAAATTTAAACAGTTAATGCCCTGGCTGTCAGATGATGTCTCTTTCATGTGAAATGAACAACGATAGATTGTGGTCTAGGGAGACTTAATCATCTGCTATAGATCAATTATTGTCTAATTAAAACCTTATGAGACAGTATGATCCTTATAGTGAATCTTATTATATTGTTTTGGTGTATATCACCAATATACTCAATAATTGTAACTAAATCCCATTGTGGTATTAAGACATACCCTTTGTTATTGAAATGTCAGTTGTTTGTGGTATTAAGACGTACCCTTTGTTATTGAAATGTCAGTTGTTTTTTTTCTTTCTTCATGATGTTAAGTGGATGAAAAGATCATACTTTATAAACTTGTATTTATACATATATATATATATATATATTGTATGGGTGTTTCTTTCTGGTATAGTAACATCCGACAAGAGGTACATGTATTATGTCCTTCACGGCTGGCAGACTTGACTTCGGTTTAGGATAAAATTTCTCTTTAGTAATGTGTTCAATAAAAATAATGCTGTGTATCATAATATTGGTGTTTGTATTTTCGAAAATTAATTTTTTTTTATTTTATTTATATATTTTTCTATTATTTTTCAGGCATCTGATGCAAGTTCAGATATATTTTATTTATATATTTTATTATTTTTCAGGCATCTGATACAAGTTCAGATATCTTTTATTTATATATTTATCTATTATTTTTCAGGCATCTGATACAAGTTCAGATATATTTTATTTATATATTTTATTATTTTTCAGGCATCTGATGCAAGTTCAGATATATTTTATTTATATATTGTTCTATTATTTTTCAGGCATCTGATGCAAGTTCAGATATATTTTCATTAAATCGTAATCGTAAGTATATATATGTATTGAAAGTAATAAGAAATTCAGGAAAATTTTGAGAAAAATGGCTGAGATCGTGTGATTAATTGAATTGATAAAAATGGCTGAGATCATGTGATTAAATGAATGATAAAAACGTAGATGTCTAAAATTTAGTGTGCATGGCACCTTTCTGTAATAGCCATCATCACGTACTCTCAAAGTCAAGGGGTGGGGGGGCTGGGTGGCTCAATGAGTTAGGTCGCTGGATCTAACAGCTCATACAAGCCTATCACCAATACGGCGTGGGTTCGCGCCCGGCTTTGCAAATTAAAAAAAAGGGTGCACTCGACTCGCAGCCGCAAGTGATAAAGTTTACCAGTTGCTTGCCCAGGGTCGGTGGTTCTCTCCGGGTACGCCGGCTTCCTCCACCACCAAAACTGGTCGCCATGATATAGCTGAAACATTGCTGAAAGTGGCATTAAACAGCAAAAATCCAAATCAAATCAATCAAAGTCGAAGGATTGGAAAGCCTGATAAGTGTTTTGGAGCAAGAAAACCAAAGAGCCTATATAGGAGAGCTAGGAACCACATTAGTGGTGTAATAGATATGCTCGTCTCGAGTGCGATAGATCGTGGGTTCAAACCCCGATCTGGCCAAACCAATGACTATAAAATTGGTATTTGTTGATTCTCCGCTAAGCGCACATTATTAAGTAGAAAGATCAAAGACCGGTTGGCTCGGAATCATGATAGTGTGTACAAGTGGGGTGAGATGTCTTTCTGCAGACTGTTGTTTCAGTGAGCTAGCACTATAAAGATAACCAACTATTCCAGTTAAATGAGGTGTATATTTATTCATTGTACCACAAAAGAAACGTAAAATTACTTCTGTGTTCACCACCAAAACCAATTAGCCAAGTCCAAGATGAAGATGTTTCAACCGTTGTGTACATTAAGGAAAGTTTGAAGATGGCATGGGGGATAATCAGACTCCGTAATTTGAAGAAGGACAGACAATACAATGGCCAAAAGAAAAATGAAAAAATTCAAAGGTTCGACAATATACTACGCAGAATACTGAAGATTGAGTAACACAATCTCCAATAAAAATCTAAAAACCGGTGGTTACCCCAGGTGCCACTTCTAGCAGCACCGGTCGTATTACTCTTGTTAAAAATCCAGTGATATGTCATGAATGAGGAAAGACGGGATTGCGATAATGGCAAACAATGCGACTGTACAAATCAGATATTTTGCTATAGCCATGTGAAGCTGTTGTGATACACCTAAGCAAATTGACAGCTGCCTTCGTTGGAAACTTTCAGCTTTCGCTAATGCAAATGAAAAAATGTTGTCAATGTTCATATCTAAATGTTTCTAATAGCTGCCATTTTAATTTTATTATGAAAAAAAAAATGTTGGATAAAGTTGAAATTTATTGCATTTGATCTGTTCAAATGAATAGTAATGGCCTGTCATTTTATTCAGTTCTTAAATCAAGCAGAAATATTGAAATAACAATAAAATGGAGTCTAATTTCACTTAATTTATTCCTTGAAAAAACTTTGACAACATGCCTTTATGAAAGAAAAATATCCCCAAGCCATTGAATAAAAATGGTTAGCTTTGATGTACCTCATATAAATTCTCCACTTGAATTGATGTACCAAATATAAATTTACCACTTAAGTTGTGAATGGCCTTTGGCAGATGTTTTGGTAGGTGCTAAGCCAAAAGGGAAAAAAAACCTTTTAAATAAATAATTTGTAAGAAGTAATACTCTTAGCAGCAGAAAAATTGGTAGGAGAAAAGGCTCATCACTTTTATGACTCGAACAAACACATGCATTATTCAGCCATTCAGCAGATGGATGTAAAGCTTTTTGATGATACATAAGTGGTTTGTTAAACATTTTAACAAGTCTCTGTTGTTAAGGTCAAGTGGTAGTTTTTAGTTGTAACATTTTCATACCCTTTAAAAACGTGTACCTTGTAAAGAAGTGAAAATTAGGCACATGGATATCTAATTAAAGGAATAAACGTAGCAACAATAAATATTGAGAGTACTTGTACAGTACATGCATATTTATAATAAAATGAAGTACCTTTGTCTGAAGTAACAGGAACATGACAACTGTGAACACATGTGACAGCTGAATTGAGACTATCAAACACATATTTTTAGGTAGGGTACCCTATTTGTTAGGGAATGGATTTCACAATTTTGATTTATTGCATAGCTGTTCTATACAGCAGTGCCACAATATAGCTGAAATACTGCTGATGTTGTCGTTAATCACCAATAAATCAATCTATACAGCAGTGCAATGTTGGAAGGAAAAGGGTCCCTGTAATTTTCTGTAATCATTATTGACAATCCCCATTAGGGATCAGTTTAAGAATCAGTACAACTTCCTGTGACCTCGGTGGTTTGCCGCTAAGCTCTTGGATTTGTATCACTACACACCTGCGGAAGAAGTGATGAAATTAAATTTTGTTTTTTCCTCCTGTGTTCAAGTTTATTTCCTTTAAATAAGTAGTCAAGTATTCCTAAGAATGTTACATCCTGTATCATACTTTGATGCCAACGAGACATGGACGTTGTTTCAGTGAGCTAGCACTAAGAATCCAACTCTGCATGTTGGTCTAGAACAAAGCAGACCTCATCATCATCTCATTGAAAATTAGCTTATTCTTGCCATGATATAGCTGAAAAATTGCTGAATTGGCGCTAAACAACAATCACTCACTCACTCACTCATTCACTCGATGCCGAGAGGCTAATAAAATAGAAAAGATTGCTTCAAAATGACAGATTAAACAGATGACCTTAGCTTGTGAAAAAAGTTCAAAATTAATTTGAATAATAAAGTCCAAAAAATAATTCATTATAATCTGTTTATGTTTTTGTTTGTTTTTGTATTTGTTTTTTTTTGGGTTCATGGTTATTTATGTATAGCACATATTTCTGACATCTGTTTCTTGTCCTAGGTTCATGGCTTGTTAAATTTTGGTGCAAGAATATTTTACATCAATCTTTAAAGCATAATACAGTGGAACCTGTCTAATCCGACACACCAAGGGACCAGGGAAATGTGTCGGATTGTACAGGATGTCAGAACCTGTCTAATCCGACACACCAAGGGACCAGGGAAATGTGTCGGATTGTACAGGATGTCGGAATACTCAGGGTTTTTTTAGTTAACAGAACTACTTTTGGAACCATAAATTTTTGTTGGATGTCACAGGATGTCGGAAAACTCAGGTGTCGGATTGCACAGGTTCCACTGTATTTACAATTGAAGTCATGGGACCATTGCCTTTTTAACTGGTTATTCTGATGTAAATATTTTTTACAGGAGAATCATGTCTTCTACCCTCATCAATACCAGCATGCAGCAGTGTATATTCTGTCACTGTTACAACCCCTTCAACAAATAGTAACATTACAAATACTCTGGCTTCCACGACAGCTACAAGTACATCGCCTACGACCACCATCTGTGCTCTCTCTACTGCCTCTGTCACGGTCACGACTGAAAGTACCAAAACCACGTGTTCTATTACATCTCCGGCCGTCACTACATCAACATCTGTTATCACAAATGGGCCAAACATTATTGCTCCCTCCTTAAAAAGGAAGACTTTATCCCCATTATCAAGAGGCTCACCAACTGCGGTGAAGCCAGTTGTCGTTTCAAAGACAACAACTGTTACTACTGTGCCATTGTCAGCGACATCTTCGCCATCTGTACAGAAGGAATTACGGAAAGTTTCACCATCGCCTCGAGTCACGCCAAAAAGAGAAGACTTCAGAGAGAAGGATCATCAGAGCAACAATTCCTTTGCTAAGCCATTTGGAGGGTAGGTTGTTCATAGTAGAAATTGTGTTCATAAACTTTAGCCATGGTCAATATGCCAGTTACTACAGAATCTGTTTCTACATTTGTGAGGAAAGAAAGAAATCATGTTTTGAAGAGATTGTCTTTGATCCCCTGTTGAAAGGAGTTGCCCTACTCATGAAAAATTAAGATAATTTTGTGCTTAGTTTGGTGATGTGTAAAATTGATTACTTTATGATAGTTGGCAAAGAACATTTTTAGCTGTAATTAATTAATTATTTAACATTTAATAGCTTTAATTAGTGTTTCATATTTAGATATGCCATGGAATTTTATTTACGTCTGCATGCATTTAATAACTGGTACATTTGTACTAGATTTCTGCTAAATTTACAATATTCTTAATTTTATGATTTTACAAAAGGAGTACAGAAAGTTCAGGCATGTTTTTTTTCGTATGAATTTGCTCTCTTGTAATTGCTGTGCTTAATTATGTTAATAGTGTTTAATTACTTAAGCAATTAACTTAAAAGTATTTCTCACGGTACTATGAAGGTTCTCAGAAAACAAAACGCTTGTATTATTTGTTACACTTGAACAATCCCCATTGTCTTCAGCACCTTCTCTAAGTACCAATACTGCCACAATTTATAGATAAAATCAGGTCACTTGTAAATCATTGTCTTTAACACTTCACCGTAATCAATTACGATGAAACTGATCGGAAATAATGTCAAAATGAACATTTTGTTGTGTTTTTAGATAATGATTACAAGTGTTTGTTCCCTGTACGTCATACAAGGGAAATGTTAAATTCTATACCAGGATATAGAACATGAAATGTTTTCCGTCAAGTACCCACTTATCGACAAACTCGTCATAATTTGAAGATATCTCGAGTGTATCTTTATTCTCAGCTATAAACTGATCCTGGAAACATAGATTTTACTTGAGTGTTAAGTGTTCTGAATTGTTCCGACAGATTTCATAATTGGCTACTAACGACTAATTTACATAAAAGACGTGTTTTGTATAAATGCTGTTTTTCATTACCCGCTACTTCTGTTGTAATATCTGCATTTGATGTGTAAAGTGGTAATGTTATGAAATAATTATTAGTTGTTAAGATGACATGGCAAATAATGCTCTCCGTGTGTAATAAATTAAGCAAAACAGACAAAAAAAATGTTAATTAATAGCAGGAATTGATTACATACAGTATGTAGAACCGTTTTATGTTGCAAAATAACTGCTGCATTCAATTTTCAATTGGCATAAAAATTCTTTAACAAGATGCAACAAATAAATATTCGATATTTCTATTTTATGGGGAAAAAAATTCAGTCACGATTTTCAAAAATTTGTTTTGTATTTTCAGAAGTGGGACCCCTAGTCATTTATTTGGACCTCAAGTTTCACTATCTCCTGGACTATCTCCTTATCATTCCAGCTACCCCCAGCAACCCAACCATAATACAGGGTTGCCACACAGTATGTTTGCATCCCCCCTGCCACCAGGCCCCTCGACAAACCTAGGAGCAGGGGCAGCACACAATTCACCTACAGATCCCATGAGCATTGCAAGTAAGTAAAATGTAGGGTTCAAGGTCAACACCATATTCTCTCTCAAATAGCAACATGGTAGAATATTATGGTGCTAAATTTGCATATGTATTGTAAAATGCCATTATTGCAAAGGGTAATAAAAAAAGAGTAAAGTCAAAAAATGTCGCACAAATACAAAAAAAACAAGAACAAATTTAATATGGAGGATTACAATTTTCAGCTATAACATACGTTTTGATTGGTTAAGTTTTCTACTGGCTAGTTGACCTACCCAAATTGTCTTTAGCCGCCTTTCCATTTGCTATTGCTCCATCTTTAGTCTCGTTCGGGTGAATGAACAATTACAGAAACGTTAATTTAACTAGTCAGTGTATCTTATAATCTGGGAGGTGGTCAGTATTTGGTAGAATAGTTACACAAATGTTGTGAAAAAAGGTGTGAAATGGAAAACAGAGAAATTGTTTTGGAGTGCTCTGTATGTAGAAATGTGTGTGGTTCCCCTAAGTAAAAAGACCCCCACCCTCCCAAACCAAAGGCCACCCCCTATATCAGACCAGTTTTCAGATGCACTGAGATTGTAAAATACTAGTAAGTGGTCCTCCTACCTGTCTTAAAAGACCACTTTTCAATTGCCAGTAAATTGTCCTTCTAAATGGAGGCTACCTGTCTTAAAAGGCCACTTTTCAGTTGCCAGTAAATTGTCCTCTTAAATGGAGGCTACCTGTCTTAAAAGGTCACTTTTCAGTTGCCAGTAAATTGTCCTCTTAAATGGAGGCTACCTGTCTTATAGGCCCTTTTTTAATTGCCAAAAGGTTGATCTTTTAAGATAAGGACTACTTTATACCCAACTGCTCATGAGGCATAAAAACAATAATATATTATTTTGACCATTCAGTGTTGTTTATTTACCAGGATTTCCATTATTAATTCATGTTTTTTGGATGATGATGTTTGGCAGGTGAGGAGATCACCAGAATGTTTTATAAAGCCTGTATATCAGACATAGCTTAACAGCTTCTCATTGAAACCTTTGCATTTGTTTTTCTTATCATACATTATTAACATTCCCACATTTTTGGAAATTCTTTTTTCTGTAATGATATTAAATACAGTCAAACCTGCCAATGCGGTCACCTCTATTTAGCAGTCACCTGTATTTAAAGGTCACATTTTCTTGCCCTGTCATAGAACATTCCATATGAATTGAACCTCTTTTTAGAGGTCACCTGTTTTATAAGGCCACTTTTCCTTTGTTCCTAAGGTGACCTCTTAATACAAGTTTGACTGTACATATAGTCCCCCCTCCCTTATAAGACCACCCCTTCTGCAGTGAAAGAGTGGCCATTTAAGAAGTATGACCTCTTTTTGAGGGACACAATTTGGTATTTTACTATAGGTCTTACAAGAGGGGAACTTCTGTACTTTAATTTATGTTACCAACATTTCTCAGCTGTTAAATCCATTTTATGTGTAAAAAAACAAAAAAATAAGGAAAACAAAAATATATTTACATCTGAACAATATATTATACCTTTATTTTACAAGCTTACGAAAACAACAGCCAAAAGAAAAACAACACAATTAACATCATCTGTTGCCTTAAAACATGCTGAAATATATCTTAGAAAAATAGACAGGTGTCACTGTCAATCAGATCAAAGAAAAATAAATAAATAAAAAAAACAGGGGAAAAAGGGGCTTTTGTTGAGTTTATTCCAGAAATCTTGCTAACAAAACAATGATTTTGGTATCTGTGAAAGCGTTAAGAAAATATCATCATAGAAGATAATACATAGAAGATAATACGTTTGAGGGAAACAATTAGCTTTGAAATGAGTTATTGTGTAACCAGACAATTGGTTGAATTACTGATGTTTGAAATTTACCACTTGAAACGAACAAGACATCAACCTAGAAATTGAAAGAATTTTTTTTTTTTTAGAATGTTTATTTTGAAATTTTGCTTTTCATATAGAAGCTTGTGTTATTCATTAGGAATTTAAAGGGAAAAATAAAACAAAAAGGAAATATTATCAACAAGTTTTGGAATTTTGCTTTTCATAGAACCTTGTGATATTTGCGAATTTAAAAATAAAAATAAAACAAAAGGGAAATTATCATCAATAAGTTTTGCTCTTCATCTTTTGATCAGACACATCAGTTGATTTATCAAAGTACGTGTGCAGTTTAAAAAAATGAATCAAATCTGATGTAGAAATATTAGGATACTGTCATGTCATATGCTCTATAATAAGTGAAAATTTATTTTCAATGGGGTCAAAGTCTTATTTTTTTTTAAAGATCTGTACAATAAATTAAAAAAGTAGCTATCTATTATAGGTGTACGTGCACGATGCGCTTAAAAAAAAAGTAGATATCTATTATAGGTATACGTGCACGATGCGTTTCTAAAAAAAGTAGATATCTATTATAGGTATACGTGCACGATGCGCTTAAAAAAAAAGTAGATATCTATTATAGGTATACGTGCACGATGCGTTTCTAAAAAAAGTAGATATCTATTATAGGTATACGTGCACGATGCGCTTCAAAAAAAAGTAGATATCTATTATAGGTGTACGTGCACAATGCACTTCTAAAAAAAGTAGCTATCTATTATAGGTGTACGTGCACGATGCGCTTAAAAAAAAAGTAGCTATCTATTATAGGTGTACGTGCACAATGCACTTCTAAAAAAAGTAGCTATCTATTATAGGTGTACGTGCACGATGC